>JAQFVV010000132.1:2568832-2942684 GCA_028023455.1 Epiperipatus broadwayi
ACTACTACTGCTACTACTACTGCTACTACTACTACTACTACTACTACTACTACTACTACTACTACTACTACTACTACTACTACTACTACTACTACTACTACTACTACTACTACTACTACTACTACTACTACTACTACTACTACAATATCTCTTTCTTTATAATTTTTTTTCACTTGACTTCAAAGTCATTCATATTCTTAACATTAGTTAAGCAGATCTATTGGGATATGTTTATGTCTGTATGAAGACCATTTGCTCTTTAAAATTAAGTAAAACAATAATATAAAGAAAATATAATATTAATAATAGTATTCTATCAAAATCAGATAGCTTAGAATCAAGATACGTTTTCAAGGACAAGATCACATTAACTTTATAATTAAAAAAAATTAAATGAGTATTGATATTCTCCTCACACTATGCAAGCCACATTTTCCTTCTCTAGAAAAATATAAGCATAGGTATTTTAAATTATGCTCCCTTTTGAAATGTTAAGTACAAACTTCTCCAGTTAATCCTTTACAAGATCCTCAGTTACGGTCTATGAGATTAATATATTCAACTATATTACACTTAATTCTGTGATTCTATTGATAGATCATCATCAAATTATATTGGACCTAATACTTTTAAAGCAAGTCCTCACAAGTGATAAAGAGTTTAAGGGTTATATGTATATAACTATGCACACATCATATAAAAATTATTAATGGAATAATTCATCCCTTCAAGCATAGATTTAGATTAAATAAACATATTTCACATTTAAATTATTTATCAAAAAAGAAATTCATTGAACTGCAGTGATAATAATAATATGTCTATATGAGTATATAAGTAATTTTCATGAAGACATAAATTAATCCTCAATATTTATTAAATACTATATGTATACTAGATGCCTATTTCTATATTTGTTAAACAAATAAACAAAAATTAATAAATGATATCTAATGTAGTATTGTTTTATGGTGACAAATTAAAATAAAAATAAAATATGGGCACTTTAAAAAATAAAAAATATTACAATCACATCGATTACCATTTCGTTTCCTTTTTGTGAATATACTTTTCTTTGAAATCAACAGTTGTGTAAAGCATAAATATTCCTCATGTAAATTTTTTTAACATGTCAGATGACTTCTAATGGTGAATGTGTATATTTAAAACCATTCAAAATTGATTTTCTTAAAGTATGTTTTTATTCTAGTTAAACCAATTTAATGGGATATATATATATGTGTGTGTGTTATATTTAAATTTTAATACTTAACTTTTTTGTAAATATCTAATACTGAATTAAAAGCACAAACATTCAAAATGCACAAATAACAAATTATTAATTTATTAATATGTTTGATTTAAATATTGAAATAAAATAAGATTTAAAAACATTATAGAATCGAAGCAAAGATTCTAATCTTTAAATAAAATATAATAAAAACCTTTTGATTAAAAAAAATAGCGAAGAGAGTTTTTAATCTTAAAAATAAAAATTACAAACAGATCCTTAGGGCAAAATGACCATTGAAAAGATGATTACAAAAGAGATAAGGGTCGAGGAATAGAAACAAAAGACTTGCTTTTCCTGCCCAAAGATATAGTCACAAATCTCAGTGGAAAAATCCACTTAGCCACAAACCCAAAATCTACTTGGCTACAAACTCAATGAACCAATGAAATATAGATATGAAATATGTTTGATAGACCCGTGCATTCCGAGATAAGGTGCCTGAGGACTATAAAAAGAAAAATCCAAAAGAAATAGTGAGTTCAAGATTAGAAAAATTAAAAATTTGAATTCCTTCGTCTTTTCTAAAAGTAAGAAAATTTTAAAAAAAGCTATTTGTCATCATCACCAAGAATGTAATCCGCTTCATCTTGCTTCCCTCAGTTTGGCTGGCTGGAGGCAGCTTTCATCTTTACAAATCCCAGGATTGAATTACTGGTGCCATATGCAGAAATACTCATCAAGCTTCATAAATAGTCATCATCTGCAAGAACAAGGCCTTTGTGAAACTCAGATCTTTATCGCAAAAGGATCGAGCACGTCTAAAGGAAAATATAGATTTATAAATGATAAAATGACATATAAACTCTTTTAAATTTAAAATCTTCGAACTTTATTTGCTTCTAAAAATGAACTATAAACTATCCCCAACTGTTACAAATGGCTGCCCAGCATGTGGCATGATATTCATTAACCATGAATACCCTGATACAAATAAAATAGGTTAGTTAAATAGTGCAAATAGCACTCTGAACATCAGAATAAGTATAGTAGGAATAAGTTAGGATAAGATGTGACTGTCAGGTATAAATATGATCATCAAATAACTTTAGTATTTAAAAAAAAAAGGAATGATTTAGTAATTTAAAAATATGCCCACGAATGTAAAAAAAAACTTTAACACATTATTGCCAATTAGTATAAACTCTAACTAAAGTCTTTTTTTTAATCATTTTTTAAAAATAAGTTCGGTGATATGTAACGAGATATATATATGTGTTACATTTAAATTTTAATACTTAACTTTTTTGTAAATATCTAATACTAAATTAAAAGCACAAACGTTCAAAATACACAAATAATGAATTATTAATTTATTAATATGTTTGATTTAAATATTGAAATAAAATAAGATTTAAAAACATTATAGAATCGAAGCAAAGATTCTAATCTTTAAATAAAATATAATAAAAACCTTTTGATTTTAAAAAAAAATAATGAAGAGAGTTTTTAATCTTAAAAATAAAAATTGCAAACTGATCCTTAGGGCAAAATGACCATTGCAATAGATGATTATGAAAGAGATAAGAGTCGAGGAATAGAAACAAAAGACTTGCTTTTCCTGCCCAAAGATATAGTCACAGACCTCAGTGAAAAAATCCACTTAGCCATGAACTCAAAATTATTTAGCCACAAACCCAAAATCTACTTGGCCACAAACTCAATGAACCAATGAAATATAGATATGAAATATGTTTGATGGATCCATGCATTCCAGAGATAAGGTTCCTGAGGACTATAAAAAGAAAAATCCAAAAGAAATAGTGAGTTTGAGATTAGAAAAATTAAAAATTTGAATTCCTTTGTCTTTGCTAAAAGTAAGAAAATTTTAAAAAAAGCTATTGTTGCTGTCACCAAGAATGTAATCTGCTTCATTGTGATTCCTTTTGTTTGGCAGGCTGGAGGAAGCTTTCATCTTCACAGATCCCAGGATCAAATTACTGGTACTGTATGCAGAAATACTCATCAAGCTTCATAAATAGTCATTGTCTGCAAGAACAAGGCCCTTGCGAAACTCAGATCTTTGCCACGAAGGAATGAGCATGGACAAAGGAAAGTATAGATTTATAAATGATAAAATGACATATAAACTCTCTTAAACTTTAAATGTAATCTCTTAAAATATGTAGTTTTTTTATTATTATTATTCATGTATAATAAGATCTGTTTGTAATAGGGTAGGGGTTTGCGATTGCAAACTTAAATTTAAAGATGAAAACACTTATCGTTATTTGTGCATTATTGAATTTAAAAGAAAGGAAAAGTAGGTTAAATAGTATTTGTAGTAAAAATAAGTTAAATATAATGCATTATCGTAAAATGATTTTAAAATCTTAAACTAAAGATTTTTTTTAGAATTAAATTAATAAATTGATTTAAATGTAAGTTGAGTGTGGGTAGCCATTTAGCCTCATTTGAATTAAGGGTTTTGACTTTGGACTATTTGTTTTGTAGTTGTGTCAATGCTGGTGGAGAGATATATGGACATTTATATCAATGTAGTGTGAAGTGTGTTAGCACATAAGGGCGATGATTCCAACTGAATGCATGACCCCAAAGAGGTAGTCATACCATTGCAATGGACACAGATGTATTTCCTGTACCATTGACCTATTCCAGCTCTATGGATTGAGATGATAAGCCAGCAAGATAGACCACTCTTCCATCCATACATAGCATTATTCTCTTTATTATGTTACATGCATGATTCCTTCGCCAGACAGATGTAAATTCCTGTACTGGTAAAGGTCATGTTTCTTCAAATAATATCACACTGTTCAGATGCACATTCCTGTCAGAGTGGTTTGATGCTAACATGTTCACATTGCATTGATTGCGGATATATGTCTGGAAGCGAGCACTGGCATGGTTGCAGACCTTTATCCTGGAGTCAAGTGCCTTGAAGATCTTTTAAAGGCTTTGTCTGGGTGGTCTACCTATGCTTGACATTCTAAGATTAAAAATTAAAGTTAAAAGTAAATAAAATAATGATAATGAAACAAAATAAAACAATTTTTTTTATAATAATTTTTTTTTTTTAAGTTTGTGTGTTATTATTTATATATATGTAAATAAAATCTTTTGTGTTATTAATACTGATAGTGATTGTTTTTATTATTCTTTATTAAAAGATATATTTAATAAATGTTTTAAACCTCTGCTACTCCATGAACTAGTGGCAAGGGCTGGTGGTCGTGATCTTAACAGTGCATACCTGTCTACTTTATAAATATTTCTAGGTTAAATTGGCCTAGTGGCACCCTGTACAGCAGATATGGTAAGACTGTAAATTTCACTTCATCCCTGACCATTACACAATGGAACTATACAATTATTTCAGATGTTTTAGCTAATTCTTAAATTGATTTCTGGGATAAAAATAAATATTCATTTCCATAGAACTTTCCCTTCAAAGACATGCATATTGATGATTTCTCTTTCTACTGATAGTAATTATTGGGCAAGATTATACAGGAAGAATTAAATTTCCCAGGTAGCAACTTTTTCCACTACTCAGTCATTCTTTGATAAAATTGACTCCAGACAAAGTTTTGCAATTATGTCAGTAAAAAAATGAAAGAATCAATGATAATAGAATTTATTATTCCTCTGCTAATAGTGATTGTCATTAATAATCCCTGGGTACTATGGCATCTAACCTACACTTCCACAAGACACTGACTTAAACTCTATTAGCATAATTATTGATCTTCAAAAAAATTTATATTTTACAATGCTTACAAAAAAAATGTATTTATATGTTCTATGTAAACACAACAGTTTTTGATGCATAAAATAAACAAATACATTTGTAAGGAACAAATTCTTTTTTTAATAAACAAATTATATTTTTATATGTTTTTATATATTATATAAATCATTAAAATTTTCAAAGCTATTCACATAGTTTCTTTATTCATTCTATATATTATCACCACCATTGCCAACTTTCAGAATCATGAATAGGCATATAAACATATCACAAAAGAAAGTGAATAATCAAGAAAAAAAGTAACAATAACAAAAAAATATATTGAAGTAGGGGAAAAATCCCAACATTTTTTTGCCGCAAGCTTAAAAAAATCACAATGTTTTATAAATTGTCAAATCTATAAGTGAAATAATATATATAAAGACCTCAAAATAATAAAACACTCTTTAGCTTCTGCTAATAAACAATTCAAATATTATGCAATAGAAAGGAATCTTTATTTTTTTTCACTCTCTTCCTATATCATGTTCCCTTTTATTTATTTATTTTTTGAATAAATATATAATACTATAATCAGTGATAAAGGGTGGATCCTGCCAATCTTTTCAATAGATGACATTTAATAGGCAATTTATAGCTTAATATATATCCTCTGATAGCAAACTATTTAGAAAAAAATCTCTCTAGGAAAAGAAAATGCATTATTCCTAGTCAGACTTTAATTTGGTGAGAAATTTAAATGATTATCCTTCCTTGCTTACCTTCTGGTAAAATAACTAGATACCCATTTAACAAACAATAAGTGAGTGAAAAACTGGTTTGATTTTGGGATAGCTATCTAAAATTTGAAGTCAGAGCATTGGCATAACATATGGATGCTCTAATAATTACATCATGAAACCCATAGATATATAACAAATATATTATATTTTAATAATAATATAAATTACAAGATTCCTTATGATGAAGCATTATGCATGAGAATTTGAATAAATTGTATAAACTGAATGTTAAGGAATTTTAAAACTCTCATAGTGATTAAGCAATATTAGGTTAGTAGTAGTATCTTATTACCTAGTTATTTCAATCAACCTTCTTTTGACAGACAACTTACAAATATATATATATATGTATGTATATGCGAAAAATATTGTTTTTATTAATGATAAACTATATAAACAAAAAGCTAAATCGACTCACTGGTAATCACTCTTCTTAATGATTATCTTAAAAACTAATCGTTAATTCTGAAATGATTTATTTTCAGTTGAAATACTTCAGATGGTATTTTTTTATTTCTAATTTGCATCTAAGTTTTTTCTGAGAAATCACCCAGCACTAAGAACTTCAATGGTTTATGAGATTGCAGTTAATATCAAATCTCAGCAAGATAAATCTCTAAATCATAGTTATAGCTCATCGAAAACCACCAGGATTGAGATAGATGGAGGGGAGAGCAGCGAAAGTTAATCTACAAGTCAGAAAATTAGCATATAAATAGTATTTATGACTCAAGCAAAAGAAGCTAGTAAAAAAAAAAAAGAGTAAAAAGATTTTTTTCACTACAAAATAATTTCAATATATATATGTTCTCATTAAAAAAAGTAATTATAAAATTGATTAAACTATCTTTGTCAATAATTAAATATAATAATCAATAATATATTAGTCTGTCAGAGAAGCCATTACTGAAAGTTTGACTTTTTTTTTTGATATGTCATAGCATACTCACAACAACCGTCTACAACCAACTGTGCTGACCTCTCGGCTAACAACGCTTGACATGTATCTCAAATTATAATAATTACAGAAATATTATTCAAATAAATATTTGTTTGTTTGTAGCACTAACAGCAAATGAGGGGAACATGTAACTTTCACTAAGAAGTATCAGTGTTTTTATTATCAGAAACTTACTCGATTATCACACTGATAAAAAATGAAAAAAAAAAATTAAAGTGGATTTAATCTACCATTGTAAAGTTTTATCCTTTGGGTATAGACATGTTATGGAATATACATTAGGAAATTATAGGTGTTCTGTGTCATATTATATGAATGTTCCAAAATGGATACCAATCTATTCTAAATTTATAGCCAAATTGCATGACAGAGGCAGTTTTAAAATCTGGTCTATTAATATGTATTTCTAATTATACACAAGTTACAAGCATTCAATATTCACACATTTCTGAAACATTGCAAATATATGCAATTTGAATATTTATATATCAAACTGAAAATATTCATGGATAAAAATGGAAGCATATGTGTGGATTCATTCAAATTTCTTATTGTTACTGTTAGCATTATAGTGACATCACGGCATGTTCACAACAGCCATTTCTAGAAGATCATTCAACGGTGTTATGACATTCTTGAATAACTAATTCAGGTGAAATGTTACTTGAATAATGGCAGGTGTGATTAAATCAAAACATAATTGCAATGGTAATATTAATAAGAAAATGGCCATATAGATAAGTTTGAAATAAATGTTTACATTCAAGTATGAAACATATGTAAATTTATTAGATACAAACAAAATGAATGTTTTTATTAGAAGTATAAACTATTTATTTAAAGATTTTAAAAAAAAAAATGCAATGAGCTATACAATATTACGTTGAAATGTAGCAGTATATGTAAACTCATTCGAATAGCAACTAAATACAAATTCAAGACAAACTTAGTTGCTCCATGAATAAGTTATATTAGCAAAAATATTTATTAATAGCTATATTTTACTTATGGGCTTAATAAAATTATTTGTCTTAGTAGATGTATATGTAAATAAATGAAGATAACTTATATTCCAAATACATCTAACAAAGGTAGTTTATATGTAAAACACAAAGTCAATTAATGTTTAAACAATTTTTTTTTAAATTAAATGATTGTTTTTTGTATCCAAATAAAATTTATTCAGTGTTAATATAAATTAGGTTAATAAAGCAAGCTTTCATGAGAAGAATTTATTTAAAATAAAGCAGTGATATAGAATTAAAAGACACGTGGTTTTTTTTAAAAGTTAAAAAAAATATTATTTTTAAATATTGATTTTGTTTTTAAAGCCAGTTTTTATTCCACCTGACATATCTGTACTGGAAGCGAAATTTCAAGTAAATAACGCATAGTGAACCCATGTAACTTTCCAATTATTGATTGATAAAGAATAAAAAACAAACAAACTGTATTTATTCCACAGTTAGATATTTTCAGTCTATTTTAGCTCACCTTTTACCTTGTGCAAATTAATCTCTTGTCAAAGATAACTTTTGTACATGCATTTGTAAATGCTATTAGAATATAATATTTAGACTATTTCTTTATCTAATTACAAGATAAAATAATTTGTATATATAATCAATCAAATTTCGCATTTATAGTACACTCCTTAGTTCCATTCCATTATACCATAAAAATATCTTCTAGTGTAAAAATTGCAAAACATTTTGTCATACTATGCATTATTTAACAAACAATCTTCTATCAAGCTTAAAACACTTGAATCTCCACACTAGAATGGATAGTAAATATCATGACTACAATTTGGTTATACATATATTAAAAGGGATTTGAACTCAGTCTTTCAAGCACCCTACAGCTACCCACTCTATCTAATACAACTGATACATATATCCACATATATGTGAAAAAAATCTCCAATATATGTAATTCTTGGTAAACCAGCACTCATTAGCATCTCCCACACATATATACAATCAGTTCTCAGTTTATAATATGATATCAAATCTTCGAGTGTTAATGGACAAGCTTTAATCTTCTCCAAGCTCCATCTCTTCATCTATTGATATCATTAAAAATCTAAGAAAGATTTGTTATCTTAATATAAACTGAGCACTGATTGTATATAAGTGTGGGAGATGGTGATCTGGACCAACTGATGAGTGTTGGTTCAGCACAAAATATGTTTAATAAAGATCATTCATCTTTTTTTACATGGATATGGATATGTGTATCAGTTGTATAAGATAGAGTGCTTGAAAGTATGAGTTAAAGTCCCTTCTAATTACAGTGAGTATAGAAAATATACATGTATTTAAATATTACATATTCAACCTGTATTCTGCTCATCCCTCTCCTGTATAATTAAATGGACATATTAAGAACCTATGTTTGAGGAGTCAGACTGATTTAAGGTCACATGGGTATGATAGTAATATTGGTATCAATAAGAATTTTGAGTGTTCAAGCATCAGATTTTCAATGCTATGGATGGCTGAAAAGCTGTAGGATAAAGAAAAGTGAAGCTTGTCCATTAAAGTTTAAAGATTTGCTATCTTAATATAGAGCACTGATTGCATGTGAGAGATGATGATCTGCATCAACTGATGAGTGCTGGTTCAGCATGAAATATGTATATTAGAAACCATTTATCTTTTTAACATGTATGAGGTGTCATGTGTTTCAGTTGAATAAGATAGGGTGTATAAATAGTGCTTGAAAGTCTGAGTTCATTTCTTTTAATTACATTAAGTTGAATATAGATGATATTCATGTATTTAAATATTATATTGTACCATTTTGTATATGTCTAATGACATTTATTAGACATGAACACTGCTAGATTAGGTCTATATACATATCTGTTAAAGATATACCCATTAAACTCCCATGCCCACACCTAATCTAGATTATTGTAGCTAACCATTTTAAGTTTTAGTATAAGCATGGTATATTTCCAGGTAATACAATCCAAATTATAACTAACTTTTCCTATATTGCCACTCTTAATAGTTTAAATTTGCTTTTATTAGGTGCCAAGATTCTATTTAGATATCCCTATTAAATCAACAATGAAAGTAAATTTTTCCCCTCTCTCCTTTTGCCATGTCCTACCAAAAGCTATCTCTATAATGTGAATGAACAAATTGCCCATATATTAATTTATCCATATAATTTTTATATAAACTAATGCAAGTATACTATATATCTATACTGGACCTCACAAATAATAAATTTAAAAATATAATAAAATTGTGTTGGCATCAACAGTTGAATTTTACAAAGAAGATCACTGAAAGAATAAAGATACAGGGCTTAAACAAATGACTCATTGTAATTCTCTCTTCTCTCTCTCTTTCTCTCTTTTATTTATGAGCATATTCAATAAAAGCAAAACAACAACAAAAAATATTATCATAGCAAAATTATTTCTTGGATTCATTAATCATATAAATAGTTCTTTATGGTCCATTAAACTACGTTTTCCTTTCTACTGGTTTTTGTGAGATGTATTCTATAAAGTTATTTCAATAAGCATATAAGTTCAAAAATCTAATTTCTTACCAGTAAGATTATTTAGTAGAATCATTCTTTGGTAATACATGTAATCTTCAAGTTTTCTTTGTGATATGTATTTTAGGTTCCAGCTTTGATGCTGCGAGGCTTCTATTTTAGGCGGTTGGTGATTTCACTCTTCTACATTTTTGTAAGTATGTTCGAGGGAACAGAATGCTTAGCATTCTAATCACTATCTGAATATCAGTGGCTATCGTGGGGTAGTTTAACACCTTGTAAAAATTCTGAAGAACAAAAGACACTTCTTTGTCTATGTCCATTCATTTTATATCCCTCTGAAAACTCATTATGCATGTGTATGTTAAATACCGCCTGTATTTTCTTTTTCAAACTTTAATATTCTTTTAGATTTTTGTTCTCAAAGTTCTTTTTTTTTGCAGTTACTGTGGCCATATTTAATTATCAATCTCCCCTTTGCAGAACTTCTATCAATATTTACAATCAGTATTCACTTTTATTATTTAAACTTGCTCTTTTTTAATTGAAAGAAAAAAAAACAATGTGTATTGCCTCAAGGAAAATAAATTTTCTAATCCAATAAAATATTTATTCTATACATTAATTTGTATCTATATCAAACATACTTTTATTTTATTATATTATTTTCTTTATATTCATTTCAGCAAAATCTTCAAATTTAACTGCCAACACACCTTGCATGGTTGCAATATTCCCCACAGTTAATGATGAGAATAAACTAGGTGTTTTGGTTAGTTTATTTTACTTAAATGTTCATAGTATATTTCTGTTTGCTAATTATCACCTTCCCCCAATCTTGAATCACTGTCTTAAGATTATATGGTTTTAAAGCTCTTGCATTATATGTGCCTTTTTATCATTTGTCTGTAGATATTGGGTAGCAAGGTACTGAATAGGATTATAATGCACAACTTTCTAGTATTGAATGATTATTAGAACTTGCATTAAGTGGAACTATTATCTGGAAAATTTGATACTACTTAAACAGTTTGTGTAAGCAAAGATGATCATATGATGTTTTAATGGTTTAATACCAATCCTAGCCAAAGGATAATGATAACTAAGGTTATTAAAAACCAAAGAAATCAAAATATATAAATCCTAAACTGGATTCAAATCTATATGATTATACAAGTGAAGTAGTTTGGATTGAAAACATTATTGTGTTTTGGACTGATAACTTTATAGTTAATCAAAAAGGTAAAAGTTGGGTGCTAGAGAGGTATATTAGATTCCAAGATTCATGTGCATTGCTTTCAGAATCAAGGCTTCTCACTGATGAAAGCCATAAGGATATTGGATAGGAAGGCCACTGGATAATATTATATGTGCAACCTTCTAACATGTATTGATTATTAGAACTAGTCCTAGATGGTACTATTATATGGAAAAATGTGCTATTGTTTTAAAATATATTTGACAATAGAGGGAAGTCCATGATATAACCAGCATTAAAAAATGAACATTTCTATGATTATATATTAATAGCACTATATTAATTAATCTTTCCAAATTTTATATTTTGTCTAAAAGTTTGTGATAATAGTATTTTAGTTGTAGCTATATGGTAGATTATTTTCATAATCTAATATTAATTGTTAAATAATTTTAGGAATAATCAAGCTTTATTTAACTTTTTAAATACATTCAATTATTAGTATAAGACACAAGATAGTATATATAGCACAACATTTCAAGGGTTAATATTCTCCACTCTTCTTCAAGCATGAGTTTGAACCTAGGAATTTCAGATTTGTTTAGCCTAACTGATTAAAGCATAACCTTCACTGGGCAAGCCAGAAACATCTGAAGAAGAGAGAAGATAAAACCATTGAAAACATTAAGTTTAAATTAAGTTTGAATTCTTTTAAGACATTAATAGTTAATATTAAATAATCAGATGTATCTGGCTTAAATAGACAGTGGTTTTTTTAATTGGTTGTATTAACAATTTTTTTTAAAGATTTAATGTAAATTAAACAAAAGGTTTTAATATTATATAAATAAATATGAGAATTGTATTCCAGCATGAAAGCTGTCATTTCGACTTCAATTATATGCTAACCAAAACCAAATGTATATACAGACCTATAACATCTATTTTTCTCTCTCACTAAATATCACATACTGTATTCACATTTTCTTCATGATTTAAGTACTATACCTTTTGAGCTAAAGGCATGTGTACTGATTGTTTTTTCTGAGCAATTTTTTTTACTAATGGCAACTTCCTTCACATAAACATAATAATGTGGTAATCAAAACTAAATGTAAATATGGTACTATAGCATCTATTTTTCCCCTAAACTAAATATCCCATTTCAAACATAAATTTATATGTTGCAAGTACAGTTTCTTCATGATTTAAATACTATGCTTCTATAGTTAAAAGCACATGTACAGATTTAGCAACATTACTTGTTTTGAATAAAATTCTCATAATCAAATTAAGCCTCTAAATTAAAATTAAAAATTTTAAATATATCTGTTATATTTGATATAGGAATTTGACAGCATAATTGACAACTATTAATAGTTAAGATATTAAAATATTCTTAATATAATTTGACACATGACAGACTTGCAGACAAATTGTCATAGAAAACACATGACAGCCTTGAGGGCAAACATCCACAGGAAACACATCACAGCTTTATGAACAAACATTCACATGGATTTTATATATAGGAATGAAAAATCTCCAAGATAGAATTACAATTGATATTCAGTTATTTATTCACAAACTATTAAAATAAGTAGAAACTCTTTCTTCCAAGATAAAATTATCAGCAACATTCAATAAAGCTTAGTTAACATATGATTTGGAATGAATGTTTTTTTATTTAATATCATTTGTGAGATCTTCTAACCATATGAAATCAGAGGAAAAGAAATAAATATGAATTCTTTTTTTTTCTTGTTTGTTTATGTAGCAATGCATGATAGAACTTCTGTTTGGAAAATGTATTGTTCTGATGGTTATATATTGTTAGCATTTCACATTATCCATAAATGATTGTATTGTCTGTTTAAATTCTAATTAATTTTTTTTGCTTTATATTATGCTTTTTTCCCATTGGCATATAATATAGTCTACTGTAGTACACACACACACTTTAAATTAAAATGTACTTTAAAAAAATGATCAAATTGAAATTATTAATATCAAAGTCTATTATGACAAGATATCAGAGATATTCCTTCCAAAATTAAAATCTAATAGCATAATATATATATAGCATTAAAAAATCAGTATTATAAACAGACAAAATAAAATCATTTTCATTATGTAAAGAATATTATGTTTCTAATTGCAAGCAACCCTAAAACTGTATTTTATTTAATAACTTTTTGCATCAAACCAATGAGAAGTTATCTTATTCATTTCTGAAATTTCACTTTTCAATGTATAAATAATTCATTATTTTAGTTAATGATGAAGCAATTTAAATACTCAAATCAATTAATATTCTTAAGATTACCTGAAATGGCTGCAATGTGGTTTTATAACAAATGCTACAACTAGCATCTTATACTGCTCCTATGAAAATTATTATTTTATGGTATAATTACGAGTACAAATTTGATTTTTTTAATCATACACATTATTTATAATAAGTATTATAATATTTGTATAAAAATATAATCATAAAAGTATAAAAATGGAGAACAAAATTAGTCTCATTTAGAATAACTTCTTACTGGACTGAATTGATTTATTTGTTATGATCCATTATTATAATGAAATAAATTTGCTTTTTATTATTGTAAGCATTATTTACAATAAGAATGAATTAAATTTGTTTGTTATTGTAAGCATTATTTACAACAAGTATTATAATATTTGTATAAAAAGAAAAAAAATCAGATCACAAAAAAGAGAGAACAATTAATTATGTTTAGATTACAAGCACTATGAAATTTTGCTATCTTCCCTCTCAATAGCATAAAATTTTTACTATGTGAAAAAAATGTAAAATAATTTGATTTTTTTTGTAAAATACAACATATTTGGGAAGGTACTCAGATGGACATCTGTTCAATTAAAAAAATTCTATGAAATCAAGGAATATAAAAATTTCTTGTGATACCACATATTAATTGCAGCTGTTGAAGATTACATAAAAAGTAAATCAAGTCAGATGGAAATTCATGGTTCTTTTCTTTTGATTGCTATCACATCTTCAAAAAACACATCACACATATTAAAATTCATAGAAATTCTTTAAGGTTGCATCAAAAGATCAGTCTGTTAAATTGTCAATATATCAACATCTATGAAGCTAACATTCAAATTCATTATTTAATTTTAAACAAAATATACTTTATAAGATGATTAAACAGAATAGATTTGAAATCAATTTTAGTACTTCTATAACTTTAAATAAAAAAATTATGGTTTCTAAACATTTTGAATTTTTTTCTAATATTTTTTATATTATTTTTTACCTTTACTGAATGAAAACTATTGATAAATTTGAGGAAATGCTCCAGATGTTTTATCTTGTAATAATAAGAAAATTATATATATAAAGTTGGATAAAATCAATAGTTAAATTTGTGAAATAGATTTGTGAACTGAATGTGAGAGTATATCAAAAAGTCTACTGAACTTTTCTTAATGGTTTTAGAAACAGTTTTTAAAAGTCATATCATTAGTTATACAACCATCAGATACTTGGTAATAAGTTTATAAAAAATTAAGTCTAAAGAAAATATCTGTACAATTTCAAACAATAGGTTATTCTCATCTTTAACTTAGCAGTAGGACAAAATTATTGATTAATAATTACGATACTTCTTAAATATTCAATAAAATAATGATTAAGAAGTAAATTTTTCTAGAATATTCTATAATTTTAACTATACTGTATATATGTATTCAGTAAAAAAAACAAGTGTACTGACATTGTTGAAAGAATTAAGAGACTGAAGTGGTGTTGGGCTAGACATATTGCTAAAAGAGATTATAATAAATGAATAGTTGAAATCAGAAACTGGATTCGAAGAAATTGTAAGAGACTAGAAAAAGACAACATGTGAAATGGATGGAAGAAATAAGGAAGTGTGTGTGTGAGTGGTGTGGAGAAAAGAGACTAAGAGATCTAAGAAGATGGATTGAACTTGGAGAGACCTTCAGCCTCTAGTGATTGAAAACGATGATGATGATATGTATGCAGTGGTATTTTAGAACTTAATATAACTATTTTAAAAATATAACAATTTTTTTGTTAGTACTTGTGATATTTTAATCTCAGTTATATTAATTTGTTAAGCACATCTATGTAATTATAGAGAATTATGAAAATTATAGACTATTTTGTGATCATTCTCATCCCTAGTTTAAGGCAATATTTTCATTTTTTACAAACATATTCTTATTAATTATATTGACAAAACACGTATTAAATTTATTAAATTAAAGACAAATAATATAAATCAAAAACAAACAAATGATAGAGTAAAGTGATGATCGATAATGCTGGGAAAAATGAAGATATTAAAATAAGAAAAAAAAAGGTTAAACATTTCATTTAAATTGAGATAACATTATATAAAGACGATTCACAAATAAATAAAAATTCAAATAAATAATAATATAAATTATAAGAAGAAATATTGTGAAACTGAAATATTCACAAGAAAAAACATCATCCACGAAATGTGTAATATTTTGAAGAGTTTCATAGTTATGAAAACATTCTAAAAAAAACAACAACTAATAAATATATAGGGTATATGAGCACAGACTAATAAATGTAAAAATAGAATTGGAAAAAAAAAAGAGATATTAAGACTAAAAGTAGTTTATAAGGAAATAAAAAGAGGTAATCTCAATGATGATGATATAACTTATAAAATGATATAAGGTGTGTACTTATATATAAAAAGAAATTTAAAAAATCGAAAATAATGAAATAAAATAACTATATTACATTTCAATTTAAAATTGATGGCAGAATTATTTTCATTTATTTTGATTATAATCAGTCTGATCCCTCATTTATTGATCAATTAAAATGCAATTTTATTTTGTATTCTTTGCTTCCAATGATATCAATTAAACTTTTATCAAAAGCACAGCTGCTTTATCAAAATGCCACAGCAAAAGTTGACATGGCTTAAGTCCTGACTGATGCTAAAGAGATTGATTCTGCTAATAAGAAAAAAAACATTTTCAGAATAAAATGAAATAAGTCAATCTTATTTTTAAAATCAAATTATAATAATTAAATTCCTTATAGGATTTTAAAAAGCTTCCAATCGCAAACTGGTAAATTATTTTAAATTTTTTGGCAAACACTCTATATATGGGCTTAATAGTATATTTATTTGCCATGTTTACAATTTAAAATAGAATAAGACTCGGATTTCAAACAGACTCAATATTTTTTTCTCAGGGTAGATGAATTACTTATAGATAAGTCTATTAGCAAATCATTTATTGTTTATTAAATTGTTATCTAAACATTTCTGAGAGAATAAAAAAAAAGATAAATCGTTACGGTAGGCATTTGACTATCCTTGTGAGTATTGTGTTCTTCTTCACTATTCCTTTGTATAGAAATGCTATAATTGGATATTTATTACTAGAATTTCCAGTTATTGATAGAAAGAGTTTGAGAAATTGTTCATTTTTGTTCTATTAAGAATAGTTGATAATCAATTACCAACAGATAATAGGATAAAAAGAGAGATTGTTTATGGTCAGGATAATTGAAAATAATTCTAAAGCTGCTGACAATCTAATCCACTTATCTAAATTTTATTTGACTAGTTTATGAAATGGCTAGAAGATCTACAAATCACTGTATAACAAACTCCTATATACTGTAATATTATAGACTTGGCCAACTCTAACCAAGTTGTATATTGATTCATTAACAAAATCCCACTTCTCCTCTGTTTTTCATTTTTCATATAAATAAAGATCCCAAATAAAAGACAAACGACTCCCAATATGCATTTCGTGCTGAATCAGCACTCATCATTTGGCAAATTGTATATTATAAGCTACCTCAATAAAATAAGCTCAAAATGAGAATTACTAAATATTCCTTATTAAAAGTGAAAATTGTGGAAATAAAATAAAAGCAAAATACCAAAATAAATTATTTTCTTAATTGATCTCATATATCTATGTAAAATTTAAATTTATATTTAGGTAATTATATAATTATAATAAAAAATATTGATTTATAAAAAAATTGGCCAAAATTTGTAAAACTTTGCATATTCCTAATATTTAAGTTATAAAATTATATATTTTGCAATCTTGATTAAAAATTTAATTAAAATTACCATATATTAAAAAAAAAGTAAGAAATCTACATAAAAAACCCCCAACTAATTAAGTTTTCTGATAGGGTTTAATTATGATCAAATTAAATGTAACTAAAAGAATTAAGAAAATTAAAACGAGTTTAAAGATAAGGAAAAATGAGTATAGGCTTTCTGGGAAGATTTGCCCTTGCTTAACAAAACGTTATAAAAGAGAAAGAAGAAGAGGAAAGCCATGGAAAGCCCAGGGACACATTATCAACATTATATAAATTGCAAAAAAAAAAATCAACTCTAACTATGAGCATTCATGCTTATTTCAGAAGATCACTCCCTGTTGGATTATTTCTTAGTACTGACATGTAGTCACTGTTACAACACTTTTCAGTAGTGACATGTAACCATCCAGCTAGAAGGTCTAAATTATTTAAAGAAAAAAGAACAAGCATGGATTGCTAACCAAAGTGTATCAATCAGAACCATCAATGTAGCCAACAAAGATACTGAATTAATTCGGATCAGAAGTAATTCGCTAGTGATAAGCTTACTAAACTCTTTTGAACTAAAGGGTGATAAGAATTGGTCGATTTAAACATATATATATATAAAGGCTTTTTAAAAATATTCATATGTAGATTTTAATAAATTGTTACTTTTAATTTTTGGAGTATAGATTGTTCCCCACCCCCATCTATTTATCATTAATGAATTTCTTTAATGTATTATAAGATATAGATTTATTTAGATGATGTTCATTAAATTTAGTATTTTATTTGTTTATTTATTTATGAAATCAATCGAGAGCATTTAAATAAAATATTAATATTTTTATTTTATTTATTTAATAGTTAAGCATCATTTTTTCAATATTCTCACCTCCATTGCCTATCTATTGATTCTTTATCAAATTTAAACATTCATGTTCTGAGTTGAGAAAAGCAGGATTTTTATTGAACGAACTACAATAATAATGCCAGAGAATAAAATATTCATATAGACGTTTTTTAAAAAAATGTACCTTGAATGTGGGTAATTAGGTTTAAAGCCTGTATGAATGAAAATTAAATATAACTCTCAGTGACAGGATTTGGTGAATGATGATTAGGAAATATAACCAGAGTGTCTTATATAAATATTTATATAAGGAACAGAAGGTCTGATCATCATCATCATCAAAATCTGATTTAAACAAATAATATTTAATCTTTGGATTCACTGATGAAATATATGTTAGATTTAAATAATTCATATATGAACTGGAAGCATTATCAGTATGTTGAGATATAAATAGACATATAAATTCTTAGTCCAGGTAAATCATCATCATCAGTAGATGGTTTCTGGTACACAACATCAAAAACTCAAATAATAGGCAGACCCATTTTATTGACAATTTTTTGATAAATATACAGAGTTGTTTATTCTTGACTTGTGGAAGAATGCACTCCTTCCTTAATTACACACAGACACACTTAAAGATATATATTGATATGAATTGGTCTCATGACACACAATGTAGTAAGTGTGTACATATATATTTAAAGCTTAAAAAATAAAAGTACAAATGAACACAGACAAAGTGCATGCATATAATTATTTGAAAATAAAGGTTAAAAATATTATTGCTGTGCCATAACTTATTTTAAATCATCATTATAATTTTCAACCATAATCGATCCACAGCATGATGAAGATCTCTCCAAGTTCAATCCATCTTTCCCAATCTCTAGCCTTTCCTCCAAATAACATCAGCACACTTTTTTATTTCATCCATTCATTTCACATGTAGTGTCTACAATCTAAGTCTTTTAAAATTTCTTGGAATCCAATTTAAAGTCTTAACTGACCATCTATTATTAGCTCCTTCTAGAAACATGTCTAGTCTAACTCCATTTCAGTGTCTTAATTCTCTCAATGATGTCAGTAACACAATTGTTTTTTGTCCATATATTTCATTTTCAATCTCTTCTTGTTACTCCTAACATGCATTTCTCCATACTTCTTTGAGCAGTCTTAAGTCTCTGTATTGCTTTTCTTTTAAGTGCCCAAGTCTTAGATCTGTAAGTGAAAACTGGTAACACACATTTATTAAAAAAACTTCCTTTTCAAACACATAGATATATTTTGTTTTAATATTGTTATTTCTACCAAAAACACCCCAACCAAGTTTAATTCTATGATTTTTTCAACCATTATGTTTCCATCTATTATAATAATCTGATGAAGATATTTGTAATTGTTAACTTCCTTTAATTCATCATTATCAATCTTTATTTTCATCTTTTGAGAAAATCTGTTGAACATTACTCTCGTCTTTTTAACATTTACCTTTAGCTCTGCTTTCTTACTTTTATCTGATAACTCTTGCAACATTCCTGAATCTCTAAAGCATTTATTTATAAAACCAACTACACGATCTAAAAAATCTAGATGGCTTAAATAATCTCCATTTATTTTTATTCTCTTAGTATCCCATTTTAATCCACAAAATACTTCTTGCAAAACTACAGTAAAAAGTTTTGGAGATATGGTGTCACCTTGATATACAACTTTCTTAATGTTAATCTTTTTAGTATCACTATGTAATCTAATTATTGTTGTTGCACTTTTATGAATATTATTCAGAATATAATAGTATTAAACCACTAAACATCACATGATCACTATCTCATACTAGCACAATAATTGTTATTAAACAATTCAAAACAAAACAAAACAAAACAACACTCTCCATATAGTAGTGCCATCTTGTGCTAACAAGAGCAATCAATGGATGCCAGAAGGCTTGTGCATAAAATCCCTATCTAGTGCCTACTCATCCAATATCCCCAGACTAGTTTCTGGCTTGTGGCCTTCATCAGTGAGGAGCCTTGGATCTGAGAGCACTGCACCTAGATACTAGTCTGGGGATATTGGATGAGTAGGCACTAGATAGGGATTTTATGCACAAGCCTTCTGGCATCCATTGATTGCTCTTGTTAGCACAAGATGGCACTACTATATGGAGAGTGTTGTTTTGTTTTGAATTGTTTAATATAATAGTATCCTGATTCTACCCCCTGATAATCCAATGCTTTAATCACTAAAAAAAATGCTTGTAGAATCAAATGCCTTTTTATAGTCTACAAATCCAAAGAATAATGGTAACTCATATTCAAATTGTTTTCAAATATTAACAGATTTTGAACATGATTCAGATTTAAACAAAATCAATAGGAAAATAACTGATACAGTTTTAAAAGCTGCAACAAAGATAGCTGGTACAATAAAGCAGCTATTGACCAATAAAATGTCTATTGAGATAAGACAATTCATGGAAAAAAAAGGAATACGAAACTATATAAAAATGAGGCATTAAGCAAGATTGAATATCTCAAATTTTGTAAAATGGTGCAAAAAAGAATTAATAATGATATAAGAAAATGTAATTGTGAACTAGCAAGGAAAGTTAAAGAAGAAAAATTTGTTATTTTAACCATTTTTTAAAAATAAATATAACAATTCTTTAAAACATGCTAGCAAATGAGAGTGTATATATTAAAAAAGACTGATTATTTCTATAGAACAACTGATTAAAAAACATAAATTAATTGACAAATGATCATTTACTATTTTTTTAGGTGAAAAAAAAAAGAAATTTTTTTTGCGACAAATAAGATTTTTGTTGTGGTTAGACTAGTTGCCATATGAAAAGAAAAGGGAATGTATATATTTAATAATAAGAGTGCCAAACCTGGGAATAATTTTACAACATCAAAGATGTAATTGAAATAAAGTTATTGCCCTTCCCAAAAATACCATTTATCATTTAGCTTTATTGGTATTTAAGACTAGTTCATTTATAGCTATTGTTTTAAATCAGTGAGTGACATCTGTATTTTTTAATTTTGTACTAAATAAATAATTGAAGTCATTATTTAATCATTCAGAGGGTCAAGAAATACCCCATTTTTAATAACATCCAAATATCAAATGAAATTTTAATTTTAACAAATAAAACAATGAATAATCACCACTTAATGATATATATATGTAATTGAAGTGGAAATAATAGCATTACCCTGTGAGCTATGTAAACATCACCCAACTATGAAAAGATAGAATGATACCTTCTAACCTTTAAAATAATATTAATGAACTAAGTTTCAATACTAACAAAACTAAAGGATAGATAGAATCATTCTATCTTTTCATAGTTGATTGATGTTTATATAGATCATTGGGAAGTGCAATTATTTCTATTTCAAATATATCTCTAAAATATTTATTGTTACAATTCTTAAAACTGATGTATCATTTGATATTTGGAGGTTGTTAAAACTGGGGCACTACATTACCCTCTGAATGGTTAAATAATGATTTTAGATTATTTATTCTATACATAAATAAAAATAATAAACAGATTTCACTCTCTAATTTAGAACAGTAATGAACTAAGCTTAAATACCAACAAAACTAAAGGGTAGATGATATCATTCTATCTTTTCATAACTGAATGACATTCTCATAGTTCATTGGGAAATGCAGTTACTATCATTTCAAATGCACATCTTTAACCTGTGATTATTTATTGTTACATTTATTAATATGAAAGATTGTATAAATCAAACAAAGAAAAATTATTGTAAAGAGAAAAATAATAATTTTCTGGTCAATATGTTATTCCAAAATTTAAGATGAATTATCTGTTTTGCCTTTGCCTGCCAAGCTTGGAAAGCTAAACATAGATTATAATAGCTACTTAATGTAAGCCTGATTATTCATCATTTTTTTAAGTACTATAAAGGAGAAAAATCAGAAAGATACATTTCTGCAAAAAGCTAGAGAAAAAATTTAATACCATTCAGATGCTATAGCTCAAACTCATTTATTTAAAATAAGAGAATTAATCAAAAGTTAATAGGTGCTGAATTCAACAGTCATATAGATATATACAGTATTCAAATAAGCATAATCAATAAAAGATAGCTGTTGAACTTTATTAATAAAAAAAAACTCAGGTAAATATTTTTACATATTTTTTTATGGCTATTACATTTTATAATGGAAATTGTATTCTCAACAAATTGAGGATACGTTTTTTGATATTATTTTATCTATTGTTGTTTTAATATTTTATTTATTATATGTTGCCAATTCAAATAATAATGCTTTCATTGGTCTTTATTAATAGCCAGGTAGTCATGAGGAGATTTGAGATCAGATTGGCAATGTATTTATATTACAGTGTAAGTTTGTAAATATAGAGTAAATAATGGTTTGCAAAATCTGATTCTTATTATTAAAATTGATTTTATTTAAACTATACATGAAGGTGATTTCATTTTTCAGTTGAAATATTCTTATTCTTTCAGGTAAATATATGTGCTATAAATAAGTCAATAATTAAGTGATCATATTTCCTGGTTTTTGTGTATCTTACTATGTTTTTTTTATCTAATAGAATTTAATAATGGCATAGGGAAAGCTAAGATGACTTGTTTTTCTGTGGAATTGGTCAAAATGTGGAGATGATAAATATAAATCAAATCTGATTCCAGGGAGAGAGAAATATTTGGTGAGTTAACAGTCTGGTGGGTAATTGAGATTTGGATGAGTGTTCATGTGCATTTATCTTTTTGTTAAAACTCCAATGTTAGCATGATCATCTTCTCAAGAAGAGTGGACTATTTTATTTAAGTAACCATAATGCTTTCTAGAGTGTACTTTATCTTAGTGATTGTCATATAATTAACATGACAACATGTGACCAGAAGTATAGATTATGTGTACATTGTTGGCCATCTGATATTAGTTTCCATCCTTTGACTCATAACTCTACACATTATAGATTATTTATTTGCATGTAATTTGTGGAATATTTCAACTCCTCATGTCATTCTGATTGATCATTACATAAGTGCGAAGCTTTAATTTTATATGTCACCATGCTAATTATAATATACATAATCATGTGAGTAAATCTGAGTACTCTTTTGCAGTCATGATTTAGTATTGATGAAAAATATTAATATATTTTTTAATGTTGTATACTATTTCATTATTAAAAGTAGACTAATCTCTTACACTCCTTGATTACATTCAGGTGCACTAGATTTCTCAATAACTGAAACTATGTTTGAATGTATATATTTACAATAAAAATGAAAAGAAACAAAAGATGTAAATTTCCTGTTTAGGTGACAAAATGGAATAGACAGAAGAGCGGTAACGGGGACAATCATCATAATGTAACAGAAAAGAGATTATTTATGTCCATGTTCTCAAGTCACAATATGTTTTAAAAAACCAAACTAAAAAAAAAAAAAAATCAATCATCAATTAATTACATTCAAAATGAGATAATTTCCTTCATCATAACCACTAAAGAAGGTATTTCTGACTATCACTTTTTATGCATATTTTCATGCAATATATATATATATATATTAAATGTTAGAATGCTATTAGGTGTTTTTATAGTCAGCTAAGAAGAGGTATTCATAAGTCTTTAAATAGTCATTCTGGACAAGATGATTAGTGGAAATTTTTTGATATGATGTCAAAGTTGGTGTCTGCTGCTACATTGATTTGAAAATTTAAAGCTTGTTGGATGAGTAATATATATATATATATATATGTAATGTAGGTTATATGGATGAATCATCAAATAGTTTGCATATTAAAATAATTAACCATGAATTTGACATTTTGTATATACAACTTACCTACTTGCCTACTGATGTAATTACCTACCTATATAACTACCAATCTATCTAATTAAAACACAGATATATTTAAAATAAAATCTATATTATGAACAACAAAATCATATTTTAAGAAGATTATTTTAACAGAGAAAAATCAGTGGATAAATGTTCCAAAAGAAATAATAATCAGTTTTGCGATTCTGCTTAATGTCAAAGATTACTTGCTGACATTTCAGTAGTATAGTTATTTTTCCAGAGTAGTAGTAAAAATTGTTTAAATATAATAATCATAAAGATGATAATATAATGAAGTATATAATAAAATATAATACCATGTAAAATTAAAAACATTATATAAGTTCAAAGATAAATCTATAAAACAAAACAAAATGCGAATAACTTCATTGCTTAAATATCATTAAATTTTAAGAAGAAATTTAATATTAACTTATACAATATAAACATCTTACATTAGGGGGGGAGGAGGGTAAAACATCTTACATTACGAAAATAATTACTGGGTGTTAACAAAATGCAGAATATAGTTTTTATTAACGTAAGAAACTCAATTTGCTGAATTGACAAGATAGTAATATAAAATAATAAAAAAACCAAAGATAGAATATCCCATGATCATTTGCATTTTGGGAAAATAAAAATGATGCTCAAATTATGCATAAACATAATTGAGCAATGGCCGCTTTGAATTAACTGAAAGAATTTTTTTAATAAGCAGATTCTAAAAAAAATTATACAATTAAACTCATTATTAACTTAACAAATTGCAAGGTCAAATGAATGAGTATATATTTATAGATGTGTAATATATAAATGTACATATCTGTATGATCTAAAAAACAGGCAATTTATTTTTTAGAAGTAGTATTGAGAATGGAAATCATATATTGTTATTAATATTACCATCATCATTAAAATGTGTGTGGTCTCAGAACTACGACAACTGATTTTAAATATGAATTGTTATTAAATATATTATCTTTTCAACAAAGACTTGGTTAAATGAAAAAAAATGATAATATTAGTATATTTGATGATAGGTATTATATATATAGATGTGATAGATATTATAATAATAAAACAAGAGGAGGTGGTACTTTGATTGGTATTAAAAAGAACATAAAGCATAGACAGATATTTATTAATGGTAATAATATTGAATCCTGTTGGATTGAAGTTGATTTAAAAAATAAAAACATCTTCAACCTACTTTGTCATTGAATGATTTAGATGCATAATTAGTTAAGGTTGAGGATATATTGGTGAAATGTAAATAGGATATTATTATAGTTGGGGATTTTAATGAAGTTGATTATTCACTACATATCAAGTTGATAATAATAATAAACTTTATAGATTAAATCTTTTGTTGAATTGGTTATATTAATTCAATTTAATAATATTATTAATTTTAGAGGTGGTATGTTGGATTTATTGTTTAGCGCTAAAGATGATTTGAAGTGCAAAGAGGCTGATCAAGCTCTTTTGTCTCCTGATCCTTATCATCCATCTTTGGAATTTGTAATAGATGGTTCTGATGAACATATAAAATCTATAGTAAATAGCAATAGATATTACAAACATGGTGACTATTATGGTCTTTATAAAGCTTTTGAAGATGTTGATTGGAATATAATTTTGATAGAAAATGATCCAAATATGGCTGCAAATAAGTTTATTAGTATAGTTCAAAATTGTCTGGATCAGTATATTCCTATTAGGCATTATTTGAATATTAAAAATAAATATCCTAAAATGTTTTTTAAGAAATTATGTAAGGCTTTAAATAGAAAGCATAAATATCATAGGTTATATAATTTATCTAATGATAGAGAATTGTATAAGAAATTTAGTGATTTGTATTAAGTCTTTTATGAAAAAAGATTATAATAAGAAATAGGGTTGAATAAAATTTTAGGAATAATCCACAAATGTTTTGAATTATGTTAAGAATCTTAATATTACTGAAAATAAGAGTCATAGATATAATGTAATTCAACCTTCTATGAATGATCTAGTTAGTTATTTTACAGATATGTATTTAGATATTTTTATAATGATATGGTTGATATTAAATTTAATAAAAAGAGTTCTTGGAATATAGATAATAAAAAAATTGAAATTCCTAAAGTGTTTAATGCAATTTCTAAACTTAAGACAAAATCTTCTATGGGATATGATAATATTCCTAATTTTATTATCAAGGGTTGTGCTGAATGTTTGATAGTACCATTACATTATTAATTTATCAATTGAAAATCTATTATTCCTGATATATTTAAGATAGCTAAGATTATACCAATTTACAAGAAGGGGATAGATCTGACCCTGGTAATTATAGGCCTATTTCAATTCTGTCATCTTTTTCTAGGGTTTATGAAAGGTGTATTTATAGTAATATTATTGTAGATATGATTAAGATGCTACTTAATTGTCAACATGGTTTTCTACCTGATGAATCTGTTGAAACTGATTTAATGATGATATCTGACCATATTGTTCATGCCTTATCTGATCAGAAACAATTAGATGCTTATATTTTGATATGACTCAGTCATTTGATAAAGTGGCACATGTTAGACTTTTATATAAGCTTAAAATGTTGGGAATTAGTCCTCATTTAATTGATCAATTTAGCCATTACTTAAGGGGCCATAATCTTATATATACATATGGATAGAAACAATTCTCATCTTTTTAATATTATGATAGGTGTTCCTCAGGGTGGAATATTAGCATCTTTACTTTTTAATGCTTTTATGTGTAATATTGATCAAAACATAAAAAATAGTATGATTCTTATTAAAGTTGATGATTATAAATTATTCAAAAGAATTATTACTTATAATGATCATATTGAGATTCAAAAGAATATAGATTGTTTTAAGGTTTAGTGTATGTATAATAATATGGAGATTAATATTAATAAAACATGCATTGTTTCCTATACTAATACAACTGAAAATTCTGTTTATCAATATAAAATTGAGAATGGTATTATTACATAAAAAAAGATTTCATCTGATTTAGGAATTATATTTTGTAGTAATTTTACTTTTAATGCACATATTAAGTATATTATTAATAAAGCATACAAAAAGATATAATGTATTTTGAGATATGGGAGAGATTTATTTATTTTCATAAAATATAGGTTATTTTTCCTCTTGTCAACACATTAGAATATTGTTCTTCTATATGGAATTTCAATTTGACTAATATTCAGTCTAGAATACATAAGGTTGAAAAAATATTCAATAAATTAATAATGGCTGAACAAAAAAATATTAAAACAGTATTGAGAGAAAAAAGAATGCTGAAAGATATGATATTGTTGAAAAAGTTAATTGATGGGGAAAATTGATGTCAGTGACTGTATATTGAAAATAGAATTGAAAGTACCTAGTTGTCTGTTAAGAGAAATGCACATTTTCAAAGGTAATAAATGTAAAAAATACTTTCTTCAGCAAATCAGTTATTAATAGATTGCAAAGAGTATATAATCTAAATTTTAATAATATTGATATTTTTTATGATCAATTTATAATGAATGTTAGAAAAGAACTAAACTTATGATTGAGAATATGTACATATATATAATCTTATGTAAAAAAAAAATAATAGTAATAAACTATTATAAACAGATTTTCAATCTGCAGAAGTACTTTCAGTTCATTTCTTCAACCTGCCTCAACTGCCATTAAATTAAAAAAAACCCAAACAAATTGGAAGCAAACATCATCAATTCAATTCCCATGAATCCCATATTTTAATGTTAGTAGTTTGTCTATTTATTAAATGCATTTTATTCCTATTTATAAAAATTGCCTCTTTAATTTTTCTTTTATTATGATTTCTCTCTTCATGAAGAATTTTCACACTTGCAAAATCAAATTAAAATTTATATTTATATGTTTTTTCATGATCAAAGAAAACTGAAGCAGTCATTAAGTAATTATTATTCTTACCTTTTACATGCTTATATAACAATTTATGCTCCTTTAATCTCTTCTCAATACTGCATCTCAATTCATCTATATATGATAACATACAGTCACAAAAAATTGATATATGATATTACTTTTCTGCTTGACAGGCATGATATCCTTAGAATTATTCACTAATTTATTAACATTGTTTGGAACATAGAATGAAACATTAAACAAGTTCTTTTATATATATATATATATATATATATATATATATATATATATATATATATATATATATATATATATATATATATATATATATATATATATATTTCTTAAAAAATTTCACTTGTAGATTTGAAATAAATGGAATAATTGTTTACTATCAATCTTCATTTCCTTTAAACCATTATAACTCTTTTTAAATTGACATAAAGTATTGTTTATTTGTTCCATTAACCAACATCAAGCAATTCCTTGGCAAATATCTTAATATTTTTCAGTTTATCACTTTAGTAACAACATAATTTTTCATTATGAAATAAAAATGATCTGAAACTTGCCATATTATGCATAATTGGTACTTTTGATTTACAATTTATATATCCCCTTTTTTGCAATGGCTTGATTATTAATTTATAATTTAATGTACTGTTATTTCTTATAATAATTAAATCAAAATATTTAATATTTTTGTCCTGTTCTTTTTCAATAGTCCATTTCAAACCCTTCAAATTATTTAATTCCTCTACAAGCAAATTTATAGTATTAGTATTTCCACAAACAAAAACATCAAAAATTGCAAGCTTGTGCAACTACAGGTAGACCCATAAGCTAACCTTTAGACATTTTATAATATTGACCTTCAAAAGATGCAACAATGTTATCATTGAAAATTTTTTAAAGAGTCAGCAATAAACTTTTTTTTAAAAAGAGTTATAATGGTTTAAGGGAAATAAAGATTGATAGTAAACATGGATATCTATTCCATTTATTTCAAATCCACAAGTGAAATTAAAGTTTTAAAAAACAGTTCAATATAAAACTCAACTTCATAGATAGATAGATATGACCTAGGATATTGGAAGTTATTTACAGTCATTAAATTAATCTTGATTATTGTTTTTTTAATTGTTAATCTTGGAGTATAATAGGGAGGTAACTTATGATTCAAGCTATGGCTGCTGTACAAAGAACAAAGTCAATTCAGAGTAGAATTACATATGGTGACAGCCAGTGGGTTGCAATAGATTCTATAATCTGTGGTGGATGGTGTTGAAGAAAGTTAGTGAAAGTGAGCTATGTTAAGAGTAATGGATGTTATCACTGAATGCTATTCAATGCAGTTATTATTGGACTATGCAGTATCATTGTCCCAAACCTTGATTTGTTGGAGCTTATTGATGAATATAGCTGGGTGTCTTCTGGAGTTCTTGTCAATGGTGAAGTTGCAGTGAGTGCACCAGAAGGCATACAGAGTGAAAGTTGTTATGCATGCTGTGGGGTGGAGATATATCTTCTAGTAGGATTGAATTAACTGTTGTATAGCTGCATCTGATAATCTGTATGTATTTAGCATGATAGTCCTGATTTGATTAAGGGATTAATATTTCTGGAAGAGATGTTGTAGAGTTTCCTCTGCCACATTACATAAGGTGCAGAATGGATTAGTATTTTTATACAGACAGCGATACTGGAGAAAATGAGATGTTGGCAATGAATGTAGGTTAAGACAAACTAGGAAATCAAAAAATTTAGGCTCCAGGGACTATTCTTTTGAAGGAGTGGAATAGATGTCAGTTTTTGATAACAAGCATGGGAGAAGAAAAATCTTTGTTGGCTTCCGGATATAGTATAGCATATATTTTCCAATATGTGTATTTATTAGTCATGGGGAATGTTGATCGGTTGGATGCTGATAGAATTGATCGGTAAAGTGTCGTGAGAAATGAAGCTGACAGAATTCAAGCTTTTCTTTATTTAAAGGGGGAATGTTACGAAAAGAATATAGCTATGGGATGTTTGAAATATTTTATATTATAATAAATAATGCAAATCATATATAACAGCAATTACACATTAATGGTTTCGTGCCCGTTTCAAATGTTAAGCATTTATTTTAATATTAATCAATTATTGCAGATTGAAGACTATCTGAAAAAAGGATTTTTATATGTAATTATTATTAACATATATATAACTGTTGTATAGATTTTTATTATTTATATAAAAGAATAGCATAATGGATTCCATTATTTTCCATTTTTGATATTATATATAAAGACAGCATGCTGGGAGATTTTTATCACTTATAAAATTATTATTACATGTTAAGATAACTATTTAAATCATTTTATTGCATATACATATATATCTGCGTGTGATTTGAATTTAATATGCAAATCAGGTGCCGATTAAAAAAATTGGCAAAGAAACTAAGTTTTGCATGTGGAATTAAAGTACTTATTGTATATTCATGTAATATATATATATTCAATAAAATGAATAATGTAAAAAAATATAAGAAAAAAAACACAATAATCAATATACACTATAAACAAACAAAAGTAATAAAAAATCTTTCATGAAAAGCAGAACCTTGTTTTATTCTAGAATTGATTAATCAATTTGTCTTTTGATTGAATTTATCAGATTTATGCTGTTTTATAATTTTTTTTTCTATTTGTATAATGCATTGATTAAAAGAACAACATTGTCAGGCTGATAAAAAAAATCAATCAATATCAATAAAAATAATCTTATAATATCACACACAAAAATATTCAGAATTTTAATTAAAAAAAGAGTTAACATTAACTAATGATAAAAATTGTAAATATTTTTGCAAATAAAAAAAAAATAAAAGGAACAGGCTTGTTTATTTAATAAATTTTTTTACTAGGCATAAATTTATAGTTTCTAAATAACATTTGATTCATAAAAATAAATACACAGTAAATAGAAACATTCAGGAAAGAACTAAAAATATTCTGTATTAATTGAAACTGGATTGAGTAAAGCAACAACTCAATACGATTAAAACAAAATGTTCATTTGTATACATAACATTTCAATTAAAACCCAAAAATGATGTTAACAATGTTTAGTTATAGTAGAGTTTTATTGTTTAAAAAATATTTACATATTGCAATTATTTATTTTTTATCTTAAACATTAAAAAATATTTTTTAAAGATTTTTTTAAAAACTCAATGCACCACTAAGAGTTGCATAAGGAGCATAAAATGAGTTTTTTATTCAGGAAAACTATTTTTACTCATGATCTTAAATTGGTAATATCTACAAATATTGCACATTAGAAATGATTTTAAAATGTTATACCAATTTCTATACATTTATTATATATAATGTATATTGTATAAAGTCTATATAAATAATGTCAATAGTTTAATAATGTTTATAATGAAAAAATTATAATATTGAAAGATTAGGTATCAAGCAGTAACAAATTAATTAATAACAACAATAAAAATAATAATTAATAATTACTACTTGGCTAAAATACCATATTTATTACTTATCTCAGACTTTCAAGCAGAGAATACATACACATAATAACACTCTGGTTTCATGACTTATAATATCAATTAAATATATTAAGTTTCTTTTAATTTGTAGAATATTGAATTGCCATATATATATATGATAATACATAAAGTATATAAATATTAATGTGCTTAACATATTTTGTAAGAATTGTACTTTTATATATATATATAAAGGAAAGAAAATGTTTGTTTCTTTTTCATTTTAAAATCTAATAGATTTATAAGGTTGGTTTTAAAAATACTTTTGCTTTAAATATTAATTTTGAAACATTTCCCTTGTATTTTGTTACAATGAAGATACAATATGCATGGTATTAATATACTTTACTGTAATTATATGCCATTTCAAAAAAAAGCAAATTAATAAAAATATATAAATAAAGAATAAAAATTAAAGTTTATAAATTTAATATATTTTACAATACAGTAACAGTTATTTTTTTAATGCAGAATACTTTCTGCTATCATGTTTATTAATATCATTTTTTGGGATTATGATGAAAGTATATACATTTTATACTTTATTTTATCCTTTCTGAATCTTGGTATACTATTTCATGCCATAAAATGTTTTATAAGCATAAAACTATAAGTTTTATGAATGCTTTTTAGTATTCTTAATATTTTTAATTTAAAAAAACTTCATACTTCTTGAGTGTGATATTCCTTTGACTTGTATGTGTGTGTGTAAACATAGCACTTTTTAAGTTATGAAATGAAAATTATCAATTTAATAGTGCCAAAAAACTGCAAAATTTTTTATATCAGAAAGTTTAAAGAGTTTGACTATCCCCAGTGGCTATATCCACTATAGCCACCAATCTATTCTTGTCTTCCTAATCTTATCTCAAACCACAAATGTTCTTGACATTTAACAGTATTTAAATATTTTTTTGATATAATTCCTATCCTCTCTATTTATACCCTGCCATCTCTCTTATATGTGTTTCCACTACTGCTAGTACCTCAAGATCTTCATTTTTAACTGCTTTGTTTAATTCCAGCCACTTTTCTGGTCTCCTACCGTATTGCATATTCAAATATCCAATTTTAACTATTTCGTTTTTTCTAACTACTCTTTTATACATCCTTTTGATTCTTTCTTCTCCATTACATTTATAAATAACTTGCTCATCATTATTTTTATAGACCCATTTCCTCTCCACCTCTACATTTATATCTAAATCAGCTACTCTTTGTTTATTTCTTACATCTATTCTTTTTCTTTCTGATAACACCACAGTTCAAACCCCCACCCCCTTTATAAGTTCTTTGAACTATATTCTTTATAAATGAAACATCTTAATACTTTACTTCCTTGTTTTGCTCCCTTTTACTAATAAAAAAATCTTTCACATCCACAAACATATCATTTCTCTCACACAATTTTTTCAATCTCTCATTTATAGAACATGCTACAACTAATATATATATATATTTTAAAATCTTGGTAATAATTCAACTATTCCTATTCTTCCTTTAATCTTACTCAAATTCCTAAACAATTCTATGTACTCATTCATTACTCTCTCTGATGATTCTGACATATTAATTGTCCCTACCATAACATACACATCTTTACTACCTTGTTTCTTTATCTTATCTTTAACATCCCTAATTCTAACCACCAGGCAGATATATTCTTACATATCTGTTTCTATTTTTCCTTGCAATTATATCTCCACATTCTCTAATTAGTGAATCTCCTATCAATTGTGTCTCATAATTTACTTTCCTTACTTCATCTATAACATTCTCTTCCATCTTCTGGATTTCCTTATCTACTTTGTCATTATCATTCCTATTCAATAATTCTTTTATCAGCTCAGACTTCAATTCTAATAATTTTAATTTTGCTTCTAGATCCTTTATCTCTTCCTCTATCTTACTTATTCTTTGGTTAACCATCTCCATTGCACTACTTATTTTTTCATCCATACCTCTTGTCACTCCACTATAAACATATTCTATCCTATATTTCTCAACTACATTTTGTTCCATTTCTCCTGATTTTCTCTTTAAGCTATCTACACTTATAAACCAATTTTTCACTCTTTTATCACATTTACATACTGTCTACATATCCATAAACTTGTTACATCCTTCCTAGCTTTATTTAAGCATTTCAAATGATAAACCTCATCACATATGGTACACTCTACCACAGCATGCCCAAACTTTCCATACAGTTGTGACACCCAGGGCAAACCATAGTAATCAATGGATGAATATAGTGGTACTAAACGATTGCTGTTGTTTTGATAGCTTCTTAGGAAATGGTAACCATGTGATGATATTTGGTTTTATCATGAATATGTTTGTGCTATGCAATTCTATATATACCTATAATTATGCATTCACATTTTGTTACCATTATTATTGGTTTAATAATATATTGATATTTTAGATAATTTCTAACATTTTAATCAAATTTATCATTATCTTAATGAATATGAATTAGATTTGAGATACAATAAATTAAATATATAAATGTGATCCAAACATTAAATCACACTATTAAGCCTTAATATTTGCTGTTTCTCTTAGTGCTTTGTATTAATGTAAATGTTTTAATTTTATTAATAAACATAATTTATTTAAATTAAAATTTTGGAGAATCCCTTTATTGGTTTTAAATAACTTAAATCATGCCATTGTCTCATATATAAGCAAAAGATTATTTAGTATGTCTAACAAAAATAAATAATTGAAATAAGAAAAGTCTCTGTGCTCATCCTCATCATTTATCGTCATTTTTCAATGTATATATATCGAGACGATAACCTCATTGCATAAGTTTATAGATTATATAAAAGTTTAAAATAGCGCATGTCTGTGTAGAAAAACGAAAAAGACAAAAAAAAAAAAATTAATGAAAATTGCAATGGAAAAATTATAATAAATAAAGATGTAGAAATTAAAATAGATTTAATAAAATACATTAATGATAATATTATGAACATAAGATAATTTTGATAACATAAAAAATGTCAGCATAGATTTTAAGATTAGTTTTTAATACTATCACAATTAATATTTAAATAATAATATAGATTTAAAATAATTCATAACTTTAACATTTCAGAAAGAAAACTCTCTGTAAATATATTTAATTAACACAGTATGTGAGAGAGATATTTATGGTTTGAATGTGTGTATATACACGGTGTATACACGCATATATATGTTATAAAATTTAAATAATGCTTGCATGATATTTATGTGCGTAAATATTGCCATTTAAAATGTATAATGTAAATAAAATATTTTATAATAAATTCTTGGGCAGAATTAAATAATACATATTTTAAATAAGTGTTATCTGAAAATCTATGGGTTGAGAAGAAAATGTAAAAAAAAATTAGGAAAGATTTTGTTATACTTCAAAGGGTTACTTGCAAAATTTAATCCTAGAAATAACAAAATTCTTTCAGTGTGTTAAAAATAAGTAATCAGAGTTTACACCTCAAGATTAAAGTTAACACAAGTGATTCTTATCACCACATCTGTGATCTGCTTCAGAAATGTCTGATAGAAAAAAATATATATAAAGATTTTTTTTAAATGAAAATAAGTTCTTGTTTTTAAAAAAATAGTTCAGATTTTTGCTATAAAAAATGAACTTTGACTGATTTGAAAAAGATGGTGCTGATATATATATATATTTGAATAGAAAGTTAGAAGATCATCTTGTCAAATGCCATATTTTATATTTGATATGACATATTTGAATAAATATCTAGCTGCCTATAAAGAGCAACAAATTTCCAGAAATTTGAAAGTAAAAAATGTCTGACTATCTCTGAAATTATTCTTCTCATAATTGTATTCAACTTAATAGAAATCTATAAAATTAAGCAACGCAAGTTTCTTATCAGCTGAATGAAAATAAAACACATTTTCCATAAAAAAGATATCAAAATATCTCATCCCTTGAACAATGAGACTAGGAGAATCAATCATATTTCTGGACACGAGTTAAACAAATTATTAAATTCCATTATTTTTTTTATTATAACCTTATGCACAAAAATGCATATTGTCATTTTTAGTAAATTTTGAAACATTCATCATCAGACTAAGTGCTTTCAAATACTGAAAAGTATCCTAATCATACCATTATACAATTAATAACAGTTGAAGTCTAGTTTTAACAGTGTATTATGAAATAAATTAGCATAAAATTAAATATTTGTGAGGAAATTTACATTCTAAGGATAGAAACGATAGTTACAAATGACCTTTTTTTTTTAGAAAATGTGGTGCTGGTGTCCTTTTTATTTATGGTATGCATATCTTTTAGGGTGACCAGACCTGTTCAATCAAAAATCAGGACATGATGACCAATCATTTTTACAGCCCAGTATCAGAAATCCTGGTAATGCAGCTATGCCATGACTCTACTTGAGGGTCACCATCTTCTCAACATGATTGTGGTACAACCAACGACACATGGGAAAGACGATTTATATTGTAACAGAATAATGTGCTTAAGAATGGAAACTGAATAATAAATTAAAAAATTTTTTTTAGTTATTAAAATAAATTATTTTTTATTATATTTCAGGCTAATGCTTACAGACTGTAATAGGATTTTATGGTCTCTAATCTAATCATTAAATTCAACACAGTTCAATTTCATATTATAATTGCATAAAGTTATACAGTTTAGAGTTTCCAAATCCATTCTATTTCTTTCCTTCATCCATTGTCTACTTATTAAGGAAAAAATTCTTTTCACATCTGCATTATGAGCAGGTAATGCAAAATAATATTGGCATATTGTTTCAATTTTCAATACTTGTTCAGTAAATTTTACAGGTGTGAAGAATTTTGACCAATGTTTGCAGTATGAATTTTCAAGCCAAAGTTTCATTGTTTTTGAGTTTGCTTGGGGCAAAAATTTTTAATACTTTGAATTGATCTATTAATAGATTATCAATGATGCGAGTACATTCATTCCATGTTGGTATTTCTTTTAAATCTATCTAGCTAAAAGATGTAAATTTGCTAAAATTTGAAGTAGTTTTTCTCAAATATGTTATAGAAGTTTTTTATAGCTCTTGGGCATCCTCTTTGAAGAAGTTTTTTTCTATCACCTGACAGATCAATTTTTAAAAACATTTTCTCAACAGTGTGTGGAATCAATTTATTTTCAATTCATGTTTTCATCATCTAAATTGTTTCATATATTATTTTTATTACTTCTGTTATGGTTATATTATTTTTCTCAATTTTGAGAATTTGTTTATTAAAAATAGATCAATGGCATCTCTTCAGATAAAAAATAAGATTTCAGTCCATCAGACAATTTAATGATTTTTTGAATCAATTTACACAAGGCTAGCCAACTAGTTTTAGAGAGTGAAATTAGAGTTGAATATTCTATATATACAAAATCACAAAATTCTTTTAACTTTTCTGTTCAAACTGTGTATATGGAAATATAGGAAAATTTTTTTTACTGCAATTACTTCAATTTCACATAGTAGCTATTCAAGTACCAGATTGAGCAGCATTATGCAAATGTGAGCAGTATAATCCACATTCATTAAATTTTTGTTAAAATTTTCACACAATTTAAAAAATACATTTTTTACATTCCATCTGTTGAAATCTGAGTTAGTGTTATCAGCTCCATAAATTAAATTCTTTGAAATTATTTGCTATTATAAATAGCATCTGATGTTTCATTTGGTAAATTATAAATTTTAAATAACTTTATTTGAATTGCATTTTCTTAGAATAATAACATACTAACAAGAGAAACATTTTTGTTACCTTATGATTACTTGCATTCATGGATACACTGAAGAACTTAGCATTGTTTAAATCATTTTTAAGCTGTTGTTTGCAGTATGGTCCCAATGCTTACATAACTAACACAGTAGTTTTAGTTTACCCACATGAAAATTTTTGCATAATCTTCGTATCTGGAAAAGTCTTACTAAATAAATTATTAGCACAGTATGCTGAATGAAATGATTAATAGTGCCAAGCAATATACTGTTGTTAACTCACTGCAATGCTGTCTCCTTCTGCACTGTTTTGTATATGAAACAGTCTAGGTTTTTCAACATTGATGCCTCTGAGAAATGTATTTTGTGATTTTGCCTGTTTATATAAATTTTTATGGCAGGTTTGGCACTGTGTGAAACTCTACATTACACAATTCACATTTTGCTTCATACTCATGTCCTTTTTTTTTTTTATAAAACTCCATTATAAGTACACTTTCTCTTTGGCATGTCTATTGTTTAGGGCTATTAATATTCCTATTAATTTTATCATTGTATAAAATTAATATCAACAAAAAACTAGCAAAACTACACTGTCAATTGAAGCTGCATATGCACAGTTCAAATTTTACCCTACAAAAATCCAACTACACATGCTCCAAGGTGAGGTTGGATGTGAGAGCATGTCTAGCTTGAGAACCTGCCATACAATGTAATAGTGATCTTTGTTTACATGTTGGAATTTGCCTGAAGTTTTTATAATATTACTATAAAGACTGACATGAACAGAGAGAGCCAAGAAACTATTATTTTTGCAATGAATTATTTATGTACAACAAATAATAATTATGAGTATTTGGAAAGCTGTTCTAATGTTACATTGATTGCAGATTTTCTTTAATTAAGTATAGATACATTATAGTACCAATAATTGTTTTTTCTTTCGATGTCTCTTTCTGTGTCTATTAAAGATTTTCTTGATGACAACTGATGAGAGTTTATTCTATGTGAAACTTTTCATTTTCCAAATCATTGGTTTCTGAACAAAATTCTTTTGCCCTATTCCATATTGATAGTATAATTTCATTTATAGTGCAAAAGAAGTTTGTTCAGAAACTACTGATTTCACATAAAACAAACTCTCATGAAGAATGGTTATTCATGAGCTGTCATCAAGAAAACCTTTAATAGACAACAGAAAAAAATGCCAAAAAACAATTATTGCTATTGTAGGGTATCCATATATAATTAAAAAAAATCTGCAGTCAATATAACATTAGAATGGCTTTCCAAAGTCATACCACACTTCAGAAAATTCAAAATTCTATCTAATCTAAATTGGAAAAATCTAAAGATCAAAAACTGCATCCATGAAATAGCTTGTGAATGTGGAAGGAAGTATATTGGTGAGACCTGTCATCCTGTTGAACAGTGATTGAAAGAACACAATCTAATGGTCAAAGGAGAAAAGCAGATGTGTCTACAGTAACAGACCATTTATGTACTAATGACCATATGTTTAATTGGGAAAATACAAAAATATTAGATAGAGAAGAAAAGATACAAAGAAGAAAATTCAAAGAAGCTGCTCATATGACAAGAAAATAATTCTATAAGTCAACCCACTATGGCAATCACAATGTATAAAAACCTCTAGTTAACTTTGCTCTTAGAAAAAAGTATTAAAAAACTTGTACTTGAGAGAATTTGAAAATTTCTACTATCTGTTGCCTTTGACAGAATAGCTCAGTTGGTTAGAGTATTGCCTTAAAATTTAATATTTGCAAATCTAAAGGTTTAAGTTTGACTCCTACCATAATATTGTCACTGGTCATCAGATCAACAACACATGAAAAAGAGTGAAAAATACTAATACTCAAAATAATGTGTAATTACTAACCTGTTTTGTTTATTTGTGTGTTATTACTAACAAATTGTTTGTATTTGAAAAGTTTAAATAAAGTTTAAAATAGTTGGATTAGAGCAAATAATACTAACACTGGTATTACAATTAATATAATCTTTATTATATTCACAAATTTATACAATAAATAATACAATTATAATGTGAACTATTGGATCTGGGTCTTGTGGTCCTACTGCTTCCAGGTACACCTGATATCTTGTCTTATGGGTAGGGAGAATGACTCTTTCAGCTGAACATGACAGCTTGCCTTCAGTCAGAAGAAGTCTTAGCAGTGTCTGGTCCCTCTGTAAATTTGACTAGCTGTGTGGACAAATAGCATATTCCTATTAGTGGGAATGCTTACTGCTGTTCAGGTTAGCAGGGCTTTTCTGGGAGAACATGTAAGTCTTTGTAGGTCAAACAGACATTCTCCCAGTTTTCACAAAAGGCTGACTATTTATAGCCAGATCCCTTACTTTACTGAAAACATTCAGATTCAGCAAGAATCCTTGCTTATTGGCTTTTATTAATCATTGCCTATGTGTTTAGCTATACATCAGCCTATTGGTCAGCAGCAAACAATGTTTAATCTGATCAGATAAGACAGAATCTGGAATAGTCTACTTCTGAGAGAAGGGAAGACTATAACATCCCTCCCCCTGGATAAAAATTAGCCCTAGAGGACATAGTCATTCAGCTGTGCTGGAGGATGACTAATCCACTTTGGTGCTTCTTCTGGGTTGCTGCCTTCTTCAGTTTATTGGTTTTCTTTGCTTGCACTGCCTGTCCCTGGAGATTTCACTCATTGTGGCTGCAGCTGTATAATCCAGTCTAAATTGATTTTGATGGCAATGATGTTGATATTCATCTCCTGTTTCAACTACAATGGTGTGGAGTCCTTTTTGTTGTATTACAACTGCTGGAATCTATTTAATGGGTCCCATAAATCCTGCATAGCATTTTAGTTTGCAAATGTAGTGATGTTCTGGCAATCCTGGTGTTCCAGTTTCCCATATTCATTTTTGTTATCAGCTTTTTGTTGACTTCTGAGTAATCAGGTTTAATTTAGTTAATGTTGTGATCTGGTTTACCTTTGTCACTGCAAATCAGGCCTCGTAAATTTAACTCTTGTCTAACCCAAGAGTTTTGTTTTCTTGCCCTGATAGTCTGTTATTGCCTTGCCACTAGGATATAGCTTATATTTATTATACTTATTAATGATAGCCCAGCTTCTTTGAAACACAGACACTGCAGATCTTGTGTCCAGTTTTATTCTAACTGGCATATCATTAATTATAATATTATGTATAAATCCAGACTGAGCATCTTTAGTGTGAGTTATACGGGCAACTTGTTTATATTTCTTACAGTTAATCTTGCTATTTTTTGCAATGTGTTTTTCCATTCTCATATCAACTGTTTGTCTTTTTAAGTTTAGACATGCAGATTTTGTATGTCCAACTCACTTGCAAAATGAACTCACAGTATGGCCATTTGGACATTCTGTTTGTTTGTGCATTGGTTCATTATATCTATAACAATGCTTATCACTCATTGTTATTGAGTTAACTGAGTGCTTGTTTGACTCAGTCTTCTGTTCAACTTAGGCCTCATTTGACACATTACAGATTCTTCTAAGTGGTTTGAGTTACAGCCACTTCAAAGTCAACATCCAGGGTCATTAATAATTTGAGTCTTAAATTATGATCAGTCATCCCACAAATGAAACGATCGTGGAGTGCTTCATTTAAGAACTCTTTGAAATCACACATTAGTGCCAATGTCCTTATTTGCATTGCAAATTCTCTATCTTTTTTGCCCACAACTTGGTAACAGAGATTGAAATAATATCTCTACATTATTGTTAGTGGTTTTGGGAAGAAATATTCTAAGAGAATCGCCAATGCCTTCTCAAAATTCAAATCAGCTGGTGTTTCTGACCCAATTTGAGATTTTTAAATATTATATGTCTCAGACCCAAATATTGTCATCAGCATGGCTAATTTTATTTCAGATTTCTTAATCTGATTAGCCTTGCATATAAAAATTTAGATGCTCTTTGTAGCTTGACCAGTTCTCAGGGAAACCTGGATCAAAAGCTTCCATCGAGCCAATTATATTAGCCATTCTTTTATTTTTTTCTGGTACATCATGAGAAAATATCTATTTCATATTTATTGTGAGTAACTACTCGATACTGTTATTTTTGACAGTCTTTTTCCTCAGCTAGGGTGAGTTTCTGTCTTTTTTAGAATGACCAATTTTGATTGGTTTATAAACTGCCAATTGGGTTTGCAGTCAATTTCTTTAACTATCTTCAGGAAAAAAACTTTTTCTCAATATGCTGAATCTGGTTTTTATTCGGATTGCACTGTTCAGTAATTTTATATTCTCAGAAATAAGTGATTTTAACAATCACTGTTTAGTAAATACAACAAAAGTCTATACTTGCATAGTCACATCAATTATTTTTTATTTTCCCAGAAATAAATGATTTTAACAATCACTGCTTAGTAAATATGACATATTTTACTTTTTATTATCCCAAAAGTGATTTTACTAATCACTGTTTAGTAAATACATATTCGTGTATTTGACTTGGGAAACTTAAGTATGATTTAATAATCACAGATTTATAAGCTTAAATGGGTGTCTATATAAGTGCACACTCATTTATGCTATTTTTTTTCCAGCCATAGAGAAAAAGATCTTTTGTCTGACTGTGCCAAATATGTTGAGTTTGGGCAGTATTTATGCCCCCATTTTTTTTTCCAGTCATGAGGAAAATTTTTTTTTGTCTGACTGTGTCAAATCTGTTGTGTTTGGTCTGGATTACAGACCCAACCTATAGCAAATAATATTATCACTGGTATTACAATTAATATAATCTTTATTATATTCACAAATATATACAATAAATAATACAGTTATAATGTGAACTCTTGAATTTGGGTCTTGTGGTTCTACCACTTCCAGCTACACCTGATAACTTGCCTTGTGGGTAGGGAGAATGACTCTTCTGGCTATACAGAGCAGCTTGCCTTGAGTCAGCACTAGCCTTAGAAGCATCTGATACCTCTGTAGGCTTGCTTAGCTGTGTGGACAAATAGCATATTCCTATCAGTGGGAATGCTTACTGCTGTTTAGGTTAGCAGGGCTTCCCTGGTAGCATGCATATTGTCTTGGTAGGTCAGACAGACATCTCCCAATTCTCACAAAAGGCTGATTATTTATAGCCAGATCCCTGACCTTACTGAAAACACTTGGATTCAGCTAGCATCTTTGCTTATTGATCTGTATTAATTATTGATTATGTGTTTAGCTGTACATCAATCTATTGGCCAGCAGCAAACAATGCTCAATCCGATCAGATAAGACGGAATCTGGAATAGTCCATTTTTGAGAGAAGGGAGGACTATAACAACCATCATCACAAACCTTCAAGTAAATATTACCTGATTGTATTTCTGCATATTGTTTACAGTTCTCATTAATAAATGTTAATGATAAATAAATAAAATGGTGGAATTTTGTCACTTTAATTTTGCTAAAAAAATAGAGAACATAATGCTGCAGTTTTTATTTGCAAACTGACAAAAATATATAATAACAAGGAATTTAAAGCCGAAGATATGACTATTTAAAAAAGAAATTAAGAATAGTATGACTGGCAACTAATGATGATGAAATAATATATTTAGTCTGACTAAAGTATATATCTTTGTTTTAAAATTTTAATAACTTATTGGAGTTGTTTTAGTGATGGAACCCTTTGATCAGAGAGTAACTTTCAAATCTTACATTTGATAGTTTATTATTATGACAGAATTACATGTAAATAAATCAACAGTGAATTGTATAATTTTTTATAGCTTAAATAATGAAAATAATTTTCTTTGAAAATGTTAAATTTGTTTTGATTTGAGTCCCATGTTAATTTCTTTCAACTAAACATTTCAAAAAATACTAGTTCATTACGTGACATTTAAAACTTTGCGTTGCTATTGAATTAATTTCTTAATTAAATCAATTTTTTTATAAACAAATAAATGTGTTAAAAGTTATATGAAAAGTTATGTTTTACTTTTTATATAATTTTTTTTCGTTTTGCTCAATACACTCGAGCAAAGGCAGGTATTTTTTTAAGAATGATAAATTAAATTTAAATTATTTTTTGCCTGTTTGGTTGTAGATGTTATTTAATTTACAAATAATCTTGTATTCTATAAGACTTTAAATTTATTTAATTACAATTCTCTATTGTTTCATTGAAAAAGAAAAAAATGATAATATAAAAAGAAAATTATTTCAAAAAAGACATTAAACTTTGACAAGAAAATATAATTTAAAAAAAGCATGTTATACTTTCAATAATCAGAACAAGTATGAAAAATCAGAGGCCTTATAAAAACGATAAAAATCTTTAATAATTATAAAGTCAAAGATAAAACAAATTTAAATAGATAAAGGTACCACCAAGAGTTTCTTTTAAAATTAGACTGGTTTGCAAATATCCTTACGAAGCAACAAACTTCCTGATAGACATTTATGTCAGGTGTTATCATTTACCTTTTTATACACATTATTTAATGCAACATCTTTTTTATCTCACTTTTTGATGACTTAGTTTTGACTATCAAACATATATTAAATAATAATGTAATATATTTACACACATAAGTAAAGGGTGTTAAGAAAAGTGTGCATTTTAATTTCATTGCTATATAATACCAGAGCATAATTAAATTGTTTAGATCCAATATAGTCATAACAAATGTAGTATAAAAATACTAACAAAATATAGAAGAGAAAATTAATTCTGAAAAAAAAAGGCATCATCAAGTTGATGTCAACTCTTGGTAATTATATAGATGACACTTTTCCTGCAAATGATCTATTATCTGTTTAGTTTTTAAGCTCATCAATAGCTTTTTCTTTCTTGTGGTATTGAATATTCATTTCATTACTAATTCTACTCTGTTTTTAAGTTTTAATCTTTCTGAGCATTATCTACTTTTCTAATGGACTAGTTTATCTCATAATATAATCTTAATATGACAATTTTAAATAAATCATTTGTTATATAAGAAAAAGATTCAGGTTTAATTTCATTACATGCGCATTCTTTATTTTCATTGAAGTTGTTGATGGCATCGTTAAACCTTCATAAATACCACAATTTAAAAAAAATCTGTTTCTCTATGAGTACAAAAACTAAACCATGGAGAAATTACAAAAAAAAAACATTTTTATTTTAAACATATGTCTATACATTTAAATATTTGTTTACTGAAATTTTCATTGTAATTTTGAATAGCAAGTCTATTATGAATTGTTAATTAATAAATCCTTTATTGTATTTATAATTCAAGAAGAAAGTTTTTCAATAATACACGTTTTCACTATAGTTTTAATGTCTTCACAACTTATGAAGAGGTATATCTATGCTAACTCACAATCAAAAAATTAAAACAGAAATCACCTAAAGTTATGTTAATAAATTATTGGCAGGAAGCTTTCAATTTGCACATGTCTCCAAAGCAACTGCATTTTTCATGGTCCTTACTATTCATTTAAAATCATAAGTTCTCTTAATTGCTCAGCCTTCATATTCGGAGTATTCAAATATTCTGAAAAATAAAGTCTTAACTTATTACTGACTTTCTTTCACTACTATCTGATAAAGCCTTAAAATGTTTGTATATTTTAAGTGAAAACAGATTGATGATAAAAGCAAATTTTTAAATAACCAAACAATATATTGAATCAAAAATATTTGAGCACTATAGTGTCAAAAAGAATTATTTATATTTTAATTAAGTTTAAATAGAAAATGTTCCCTTATTAAAAAAAATGTCACATCTATTCTGGAACTAGAATAATTATCTACAATTACAAAATAATTCAACTGCTATAAATTTACATTAAATTGATTTCTGGAAAATTATGAACTGTCTGTCTCGTTTTAATCGTTCATAAATTAAACTGAACCCATTACAGTAGGAGTACATAGACTCTTTAAGTGTATAAACCTTGTCACAGTGCACCTCTGTGTGCAGTAGATAAGAAGACTTCAAGTGCGTATTTTGATAAATTAGATCACAGATATCACATTAAGCTTACTACAGTTATAATTGGTAACATAAAAAAAGTAGAAACTGCATAAAATCCATTTAGCTGATTTAACCCGTCAAATAGGAAGAATTCATTAATAATGGGAAATGGAGCAAATGACATTCTTTACACAAAAAATCTCAGAGAACATTAGATCAACAAACACCACATTCTTTATGCTTATACAAGCTGTTTTTCATGAAGATAAAACTCTCCATACAGTAGCACCATTGATTCCTCTGGCTTGCACTGAGTGGCGCTACTACATAGAGTTTTGATCTGTGAAGAACATTAGATATCATAAAAATTTTTGTCATTAACTTCTTATTGAATTCATAAATCACAAATTTATATACACAAACTACTTTTCACTGATGATAATGATACATCAATTAACGCAAATGTTAGAGATGATTTTTCAAATGTATTCTAAACACAATGGGGACATCGAAAAATATAGAGATCTATAAGAATACCATTAAATAAGAAGACCCAGAGATTATTATAAATAATGAAGAATGAAAGCCAAGAGAAAAAAAATGTTAGGAGACAACAATGTTAAACATTCAAAAATAGTCTATAAATATAAAAAACAATATTCCCAATGTTAAAAATTAAAGAAATTAATTCACTGTAAAAAGTATAAAAATTAATGAGATTTAGAATCTTCTATTCATGTAAGACCTTGGTCCAACCAAAACTAAATATAAAAATAATACAAATTCCAACATTGCCAATATATTATCATATTACTGGAAACTTTTTTCATTCATAAATAACTGAGAACCAGGGAATAAACTTTAATAATTCTATCATAGTGTTATCAACAAATTTCCAAAATGACTGACATAAACATCACCTACAGAAATTTTTAGCCCTCGGTAAATATTATATTCATCAGAGCCATAAATAAGACAAAAACATAAAGTTAATTATCACAAGTAAATTGGATTTTTTGAATTTCAACTTATACATATGTGAATTTATTAAAAATATATAAACATGAAATAACTAAAACAGGCAGAACTCTATATGTATTGCCACTCAGTGCAAGCCAGAGTAATCATGTGAAGTTTATGAAATAACTAGTGAATATAATAACTCATTATCACAACTTTATTTAATATTTTTCTTCAACTACACAGATTTAATCAAAGATTGTAGCAACAATGATATTATCAAAATAAAAATTAATTAACAAACATCAAATAACAAAGTCAATATATTGTTTGGAAGTTCATAAGAAGTTTGTGTATTGAAAATGATGGAGCTCTGGCTGAAATGATGGACTTTGAGATCCAGGGTCTGTTACTCTGCTACTGTCTTAAATCACACAGGACACAAAACTTTAAAAAAAATTACTGTATGAGAAATAAAGCAAAGCAAAAGCACTTCAGTTTATAGACAAGAAATCTAAATAAAAGTAAAATAAGATTACAGTTATGATTGTAATTAATATTACTAGCATATGGAACTGAAATGAATATTTAAAAAAAACTTATAAATAAAATATAAGTTGGATTACATCAATAGAAGTGCAACTGCTGTATGCATAAGATTCCTAAACCAAATATAAAAAAAAATGATACAGGAAGTAAATAACATTTAACATTCAAATAATTGGAGTTGACACTACAGTAAATTGACCAAATTTATTTATTTATTTTTACTTTATTCAGTTAAACATTGATCTATGAACTTTTAGTATTTTTAGATTATTATGCATAACTGTGCTACACTCAATAGTGCTTAAGATACATATATATGTTGATATGCAAATTTTCACTGATTACAGATATGTGATATACTTTGCAGGTTCATCCAAAGTATGATTTTTATAACAAATATACTGATGTTTTGGCTTGTGTTCATTCATGAATGAAACAGCAAAATTTATATATGCTTCATTTCTGTAACTTAAAAATTCAAAGAAGGTTTTAAATTCAATAATTTCAGCAATTTTAATAAATGAAAATAATATATATAATTTATATGGCAGATAAATGAATATGATATTATTAATTATAAGTTTATTTTAAAAGTATAATAAAATAGAAAGTGTTTTTTCTAAACAATTATAAAATGGAAATGATATTATCTTAGAAAATGTAATTAAAATTTTTATAAACAGATTAATTAATTAAGGAGATAAGTATTCGATATAATTTTATGTGGTAATTCCTTTTAAAGATAATATTTTGTAAATGTCATCATTGGACAAATAAGTCGCAAACCAAAATGAAGTTTAAGAGTTATCTACTACCAATGGATCAATGGATTGAAACAACAGATGATAGATCCCATTTTGCTGATAAGCCAATTACAGAAACTACAAAGAGGGTTGCAAATTATTGTAATGATTATTGATTACTGCTGATGCTTATTGCTGAATGATTACTATTGAAATATTAATGCTGAGATACTTTGATTGATTTTATTGCATTCATCTTTATTGATTGTGCCTTCAGTATACTTACTGTGTTTGGTGTTGAAAAATATAATGGAAGAGTAGAGAAGCATCTACTTCACTCTGTCCCCTGGAAGAATGCAGGCCAAAAGTCTAAATATGTATAGAAAGGAGCCATCAGCTAATGTAGAAACATTTTAGGCCATGTTGTGTCCATTATATGCCCAAACTTCAAGTGACCACTGCTTTAGGAAGAAACAATCCATCAATCAACAATTAAACTATCATTCAATGATGACTGTGTACTAAGAAAAATATGATTAAAACACACTGCCACCATAGCTATGGGTGAACAAATGAAGTTCATTTAAAGTGTACCAATACCTAAAGTCTGGGCTCAAATCTTAATAATGAAAGAGAATGGATATGAACTTTAAAAAATATTTTTTTAATAAATGTTTATCACTAACATTAAGAATTTATCTTCATTATCTTTAAAATATTTTATAAATTATTGTCATTATTGATTTTGTAAATATTTATAAGATACTATGATAGGGGATTGCTATTTTGGTTTTATTTAATCACACCACAGCTCAGTTGGCATAAATCTAAGAGAAGAATAAATTATGTAAAGCAATTAGCTTTTGATCACAATCCTCTGCCATGCTGATAAAGACTTAGTATTTAAAACCAGACATTTAATCATAGCTTGATGAATTCTATATGGGATACAAAACAGGCTGCATAGACAGAATAAATTAAGTATCTTTTTTTTTAATAGTTTATAGTATAAAGCAAACTACCCTTCAGTTTTGGGGAAAGATAATTCGGTGTATTGATGTAAGTGAGCTGCTATAACTTTACTTGAGACTGTTTTGTTTATATGCAGGATTTATTTGTACATGTTTTATTTATTCATAAATGATAGTGATAGCATTTGTGATTGCCAGTCACTTGCATTCATTATTTTACTTAGAGCAGTAGTATGCAATAGAAATTTTTACCATCATCTGCTTTGTTTTTGAAAATGTCTTGGATGATACTGTTTTATGATTACTGGCCCCTCTTACACTGTACCTTTATAATAACATATGATAGATGAAAATTCCTATAATATAGCATATTCCTAGCTCATGTATTCATTTATTCATAAATAATGTAACACAGATATTACTTCTTACCTTTACTTATATAACATGTAGTTACTTATCTGCATTATGGCTTGAAAGTATTTATAGTCATCTGGTTATTTAAATAGTTAATGAATACACATATCATCAAAATGTAGATTTATTAAATCTTAAATCTGTAATAATAAATAGTTATGATCATTGGTTTATGCAACTAGTTTATCTCTATTCAAAAACAATTAAATATGTATTGTACCACATTGAAACATATATTATCTGTGCATAAATTTAATAATACAATCCATAAATAACTACTCTTATTAACTTGTTTAAAAACTAATAGGGCAGTGAAATAAACATGTAAGTTTAAGCATGAGTAAAATATACTATTATTTCCTGTAAATGGCAGTCAATTTATGCTATCCTGAGTGTTGTAAAAATATATATACCACTAAACATCACATGATCACCATTATATTATACTACTGTATGGAGAGTTTTGCCTGTTTTAAAAATATATATACATGAATAAATTGTTGTGTATGATTATATTTAGCATTTGTCATTATTTTGCAATCAACGAGTTAATTAAGATTAAGTAAACTATGGTAGAATCTTGTGTATCTAGCTGACCTTAGCAGGTTATAAAAAGAAAAACCTGTTTATCTTGTGTTGTCAGACTGTGGAGATCCTATGCAAATTTTTCTTAGGTGATTTGCATGTAAGATGTACATTTTGATAGCTATAGAGAATATATATATATACAAATGTATAAATAAAAAACATATTATACAGAATTTATTTTATATTTCTAAAACGAATAATAATCTAGAAATTTTATTATTATAAGATTTATTAATTATTCTTATTTATTTAAAAAAATTATCTATCAAAAGTTTATAGTATATATAAAATGTATTTATGTAATAGTGTACATATTTGCTATAATTTTTATCTATCATTTGTTTAATTATAAAATTATTCTTTTACATAAATATCTTTTATGGTAAGTAAACTTATTTCAAAACATAAATTATATTTGATAAACAGAGCAAAACTCTCCTTACAGTATTGCCACCTGTGCTAAACAGAGTAATCAATGGATGCCAGAAGGCTTGTGCATAAAATCCCTATCTAATGCCTACTCATCCAATATCCCCAGACTAGTTTCTGGCTTGTGGCCTTCGTCAGTGTGAAGGCCACAAGCCAGAAACTAGTCTGGGGATATTGGATGAGTAGGCATTAGATAGGGATTTTATGCACAAGCCTTCTGGCATCCATTGATTACTCTGTTTAGCACAGGTGGCAATACTGTATGGAGAGTTTTGCTCTGTTTATCAACAATTAATGTGCTAGTATAGGAAATGTGATCATGTGATGGTTAATAAATTAAATTTATTATATTGAATTTTTTTTTTGCAATACTGTAATATATGCTAGAGCAAGCATGTTGATATATTAAATATAGTGATCCAATAGCAAGAAATAAGCTGTGTTTTTATAGTTCTAATACTAAAAACTATAAATATCCTGTGGTTTTCTGAAATGAATGCAAAAAATTATCTAGAAAACATTTCTATATAAAATGAATTTAATAATGACAACTTATGATACTAAATATTACAAAGTTAATAATTTGAATTAAAAAGATACTATAAATCAAAAACAATTAAGAAAGAATCTTGATGCCATTTTGATATTATAATCAATGTAGGATAATGCAACAACAAGGATTTCAGGTAATAAAATAAATGGTGGACTTTTAATAAAGATATAAAATATTTGCCTAACCAGTATAAAACACACTGTCTTATAAACATTAAAATCTCTTAAAAGAATGCAGCCTTTATTTTTAGCAAATATGATAACACATCATTCTATGTAATTGTGCAGAATGAATAGCTAATAACACTGTGTAGTAACTAGAATGTGAATATGAATCTGATATATATGATAAGACTGCTAATGTTTATTGATATGACGTTAATTACATATTAAATATCTCTAAAAACAGTTATTAAATTATCAGATACATATAGTTTAGAAACAAAATAAATGACAGAATCTCCAATGAGTTTTTCAATACACTAGATGATTTTCTTCAAGGATAAGTCATATGTGTCTGTCTTCTAAAGCCATTAAAACCACCTTTTACCTATTTATTTAACTATAAAGCTATGAGCCCCAGATGAAAATACAATAATGTTTTCAATTCAAACTCATTCACTTGTATAAGTTATATAGATCTGAACTCAGTTTAGTATTGATACATTTTGTTGTCATCATCCTATGGGCTAGATTGGTATAAAATATCACATGATCACCATTTCCTCTGCTGTATTACAATAGTAGCAAGACTTTCCATTCAGTAATGTCATCCAGTGCAAGCCTTATTAATCAATGGATGTAAGAAGGTTTGTGCATAAAATTCTTATCTAGTGCCTACTCATCCAATATCCTGCATTGAGATTTTAATATGAGGACATTGGATGAGTAGGCACTGGATAGGGATTTGGTGCACAAATCTTGCATACATTGATTACTAACGCTTGCATTATGTAACACTATTGCATGAACAGTTTAGTGGTTTTATAGAAGTCCTGCCCATAGAATGATGGTGACTGTGGTTTTTATTGATTTGGGTTCAGATCTATATGACTTTGCAAGTGAATGATATTCAATTGAAAACATTATTGTGTTTTTAAGATGGCTTCCTGAGGGTTGCATTAAATGTCAAGATCTAGTTGCAGTGTTCTCAGATCCAAGGCTCCTCACTGATAGACACTAGTCTGGTAATATTGGATGAATAAGCACTAGATAGGAATTTTATGCATAAACATTCTTGCATAACATTGATTACTAAGGCTTGCACTGGGTGACACTACTGTATAAAGAGTTTGCTACTATTGTAACAGCTTGTATAAACAAAGAAAATGATGATCATGTGATGTTTTAGTGGCTAATAAGATTTAAAATTTTTATGCAAAAGCTTTGGCAACAATAAAATATTATTCAAAACTGCAGAATGAAAAAGAAAGTTTGGAATATTATATAAATATCTTGAGAGTGAAGATTTCTTCCTATATACATTTAATGTTACCATCTTGCAGAAATTTGTATTTAACTGTCAAACACACTATAAGCCCTTTTGATTTAAACTTGTCTTCTATATAATATTGCAGGGCAAATGGTACTCATGTTGTCTGTTTGACAGTTAGACACCATTTTCTGCAAAATGTTTACATTATTTATTTAAGTATTAAATGAGTATATTATGTATCAAAAGATATGAAGACACTATTTTTTTAATGTATAATGTATACATTTTTTATCATTAAATTAAAAAATATATATACAAAAATACTAAGGCAATTCAGCTAAATTTATAGACCTATAATATGAGCGAACTTTACAACATGTGTAGCTTATTGAAGTTTAACAGTAATACTGATAAAATAAAGTTGTTTGTACAATTACTGAACCCATAACTAATGTAAATAAGGACAAAGATCCAAAGCTTTCATTATCTAAGTTATGATGCTTTTAGGTTTTCTAAGTTAAATAATACATCTGTTGCAATGAGTAATTGGAAAGTATTGGTCAAAAATAATAAATCATTGAGCATTGAAGCAAAACAAATTAGAAATTAGTCATAATAAAAATAAATTATGTGAAAAAGAGTGAAACTATAATTCTCAACCCTCAATTACTTTCTTTATCTTACAGAATTCCATCTAAGACATAAAATTCTTCAGAAATTGTAGGTCTGCATAAAAAAGTGTATAAATTTACAATCAACATCATTTTGATTCAGATATTTGCATAACTTTTTTTTCAAATCTTATTTTTCTTGTTTTCAAAAAAAACATCTAGTCTAAACACTTTGTACAGCAATAGAGATATTACATAAACTGAATTTACAATCATAATGCAGTTTCTATTAAATTTATATCAATAATTGGATCAATTTGACATAGAATCATAAACCTATTTATAATCTTTAGCATATGAAAATTTAATTTATTAATATAAATTTAAAAATATTTAACAAAATATTGTATTTATTAACTTCAAACATAAAAATTAACTAAAGATACATTGAATGAAATGGTAAATTCTGTTCTTCATCATTCAAAAGTAAAAAATTTCTGGAAATAATAGAATTACAGATTGCCTTAAAAAATTATGATCCACAAAAAGACAAGCATTTTTCTGGCACTGTCAGATTGAAATATATTCCCAGGCCAAAATTTAAAGTATGTGTTCTAGGAGATCAGCATCACTGTGATGAAGCAAAAGCAAATGAAGTTGCTTTTATGGATGTCGATGCTTTAAAAAAGTTGAATAAGCCGAAAAAAATGTAAAAAAATTTGCAAAAAAATGTGATGCCTTTTTAGCATCAGAATCTCTTATTAAGCAGATTCCTAGACTTCTTGGGCCTGGATTAAATAAAGCTGGCAAATTTCCAACTTTGTTGACTCACAATGAATCTATGATGGCTAAAATGGTTTTGTGCTTAGCTGTAGCAGTTGGGCATGCTGGAATGACTCCTGATGAATCGGCCATGAACTTGAGTATGGCTATTAACTTTCTGGTGTCTCTCTTAAAAAAGAATTGGCAAAATTTACATTCTCTTACTATTAAGAGCATCATGAGGCCATTACAAAGGCTTATACTAAATGTAAAAGATAAATGATAATAAACATTTTTAGAGTCATTTGAAAAAAAAAAAAACCCATAAATTTCATAAATAGAAATGTTGGTAAAATTAATCAAATATATCTTCAACAATAAAATAAACAGTACAAATAAAACTCTAACTACTGTATTTGCTTCTGTGTAAAAATAAAACATTACTTTCTACTGGGCTGAAAAGACAGATACATATATGCTTATTAAAATTTTTACAAGTAAATACAAATTAACTTTAGATCATGAAAAGAGACTTGCTTTTTTCATTACCTATAATTTTATATTTGAAATGTAAAAGTAATAATCATACTTTCTAAAAATATAAGCTCATGCAGACATAGGTAAGGAAAAATAAATAATTAATTAGGGGAATGGGTTACCATGCACATTATGTACGAACTTAAAGATATATTTGATTTTAATAAATTTCAAACCTATTTAATGTTAAAGGAAATGTATCCTAATAAAAAGTGATTAATAGTCATTTATTAAAATATATATGCTTGTTAAAAATAGATCATTTCTAAGAATAAATTTCAGTAGAGTACATCATCTTCATTATTTGCAAGTATTAACAGTTAATTCAAGAATAAATTTCTTTCCATATTTAATCCAGTTTCTCCAATCCAAAACATCTCTCCTTCACACTATTCTTGATTTCTTTATTTCATTCATTTATTTGATATGATTTATTTTATTCTAGTCTTTAACAATCCCCTGAAATTCAGATTAAAACATTAGCAATTCATCTATTTTTACCTCTTCTAGCAATGTCTTCAGCTCAGATCCATTTCAGTCTCTTAAGTCTTTTAATGATCTCAGTGATATCTGTCTTTTCTCTCACTGGTACATACCACTTTTGATCTATCTTTGTTACTCCCAACATACTGAAGTGGTAAATCTGTAGTACATATTTAACTTCACTGACTGATAACATTACATACCTTTAAAGTAGAGTTTGAACCAGTTTATATGTTTATTTGGTCATCCAGGAATGTTAAGCACACACATATACACGTATAACTTCCACCCTGTTTATTCAAAATGGTTATGTGTAACCAGTTGAATTATTATTTTAGCTTAAGTATATTTTATTTCCAAGCTTGTAAATTCCCTTCACTTAGATAATTGTGTATGTGCATATATGTATTACAGATATAAAAATAAATACGATTAATGTAAAGCTAAAGCAATGCCAGAAAATTCTAGAAAGTATTATTACAATTTAAAAATGTCATTCTCATTTAACTATTTCATGTCAAACTAGCAAAAATCATATTCTTAAAGTTATTTGCAATTTTAAAAATACGTTTAAATAATGCTTTCTGGAACGTATTTGTTTACATCTTCCAATATTGCCAAATTTCAAGTGTAGGAGAAGTAAAAGTTCTAGGAACATGCAAAGAACATGCAAAATGAATTCAGATCACTCAATCTCTTGTGTTCAATTAGAGACTGAAAACAAAATGAACTGTGAGTAGAAGGAATTTACCTCCCTGATCTTAGATAGCCTTTGTCCTGCCTTCCTGCCATGCTATCACTACTTGAGAACTGTTCTGTTTAACTGTAAAAAAACTATTGGAAGATGACTAACATTATTTTGTTGACTGTGCCTTCATGTCTAAATTTCATATACATTATTCTAAATGGCCACCATGACTTATAAAGGTAATTCATTTTGCCAAAAAATGAACTCTTTATATTTCTCACTTCTTTCCTAAATTTTAATTGAACTCATAATGTAATCTTTTATTTATATGATAACTGACTATAAACTTAGTTATTGTTAAATTTGTGAATTTCTCTCTAAAGTTTTAAAACCTTGTTCTATAAAATACTAGCACAGAATTAGATATTTTAAATCTATCACTAGTTTTTAAGTTTCATCCTTTCGTTATCTTTTTCATGTGGCAAAACTTATTTTAAACTATGTATTTTATTGAACTATTTTTAGTATGGTAATGTTTCAATCTGGCAAACTTATATCATTTCAGCCACCATTCTGATATTTTTGGAATATTTAAATAGTTAAACGTAAAATTTCTTATTGAACGCAGTTCGTTTGGTTGAATATTTTAAAATATATGCTTAATGGAGGATTGTTTAAAAAGTCATATTATGGGATAAGATAAACCTTTTGTTGTTGATGTTATCGATTTAAATGCATTTTATGTTCTCTAAATAAATTTGATTATTAATCTATTTTAATAATTATTTATTGCCTTCATGACATTGAGCGTTAACTTGCTTATAAAATAATATCATTTAAGAATACTTGGGGCTTGTTAAATAGGAAAATAATATTTTCCCTCTTCTATATTTGACATCCTAATTTGCTAAGATTTTATGTACGTTGCTGAATGGGTTAATATTTTGTCATGGCGTTATGCATGATACTGTTATTTCATTAAGCTTAAATTAATGCATTAATCATTTAAGACTTAAGCAATATTCGCATTGCTTACTTATGATAGCATTTTCAAGAATTCATATTTTGCTTTATCATACTTATTCCTCCACGGTTCCGGATTTTCTTCATGTAACTTGTCTAAAAATGAGATTTGGTAGCATCGATCTCAGGACAAAAATTAATTTGTTAAGGCTCTTCATTGGATAATGCTGGCAAACATACTATGAAACCTTACTACTCGTCTCTTTGAATACCGCCTTGTTATAAATACAGGTGATCTCTTATATGATAAAGCTTTTAGTCCAAAGATGGACATAAACTCCACTTTTAATGCTATCATTATAGTCAGCACTGTGAGTTCTTTTTATGTATAGTTCTCATATTATCTATAAGATGTGGTGCAGTGATGTTTGTAAACCACTCATTTAATAATTAGTCGAATATTTTAGGATTGTCACAGTAAAGCTTATTTAGGCTAACCCATTCCTCATTAGTACAGGCCCAGATATGCTCATGAATGATAAATTATTTAACTGTCATATCAAGAGTAAACCTCTCTTTGGAGATGAATTTATAAACGTCCTTATCACTACTTAAAGTAATGATCATAGCATTGATAACATTAATTTGTTATTATTTATAGCTCATTAGCATGCTAAATCAGTTGCCTATATGCAAAGTAATAACCACATTAAATCTGTGTGATGTTTCTAATGGAAATTAAAATTGTTTATGTTCATTAAAATATTGTGTTAATAATTATTCATGCATTGTGTCTTACTGAATCTCACTCATTGAATCTCATTTAATCTTTATAATAGTGTTAATATTATTTAGAAGTTATAACTGATTACTTTAAATGGACATTTATCCCTAGGTTGTTCTGTTCTTGCTCATTCTGAATAGATTATAATTTTTATTTCTTTCGCAATGATAGCTGTGTGCAATTTGTAGATTTCCCCCTTCACTTAAGATATTTGATTGAGCCAAGATTTAATATTGTTTATTTATACTAATTACCCTGTAGATCTCATGTTTCTCCACTGTGTCTCTGGGACCGGAATGAATAAAATTTCATCTGTTATCATCAGAAGTGTAGTTTATAATGTTATAGTTTTAGAGAAGAGCAAATAGGGCAGAATTCATGATTGCCCCTGACCTGTGTATCTCGGGCATGAGTGGATTTAGGGTACTTTTTCTTAGATTCTAAACCTTGTTAATTGAACATACAATTCTGACTGGTACAATACATATCTCCATTCTTCATTATGTAGTCTGAGGTCTCAGTATTTCTCTTCTGTTCAGTATTCAAGTCTCAAATCCATTTGTAGAATGCTTGAATTAAAATTTTTCCTTTTCAAAGTCATAGACATATTTTCTTTTAATATTATTTCTACCAAAATACTCCATCCAAATTGAATTCTATGTGTACTTTCATCCATTATGATTTTATATGTGTTAATGATCTGACTAAGAGATGTAATGATGCTCAATCTTTATCTTTTTCTACTTCTCTTATATAATTCACTATTTAGCATAGTAAAGTCAACATTTTTAAAAATTATTTTATACTATTATTATTACTTATTCCAAATAAAAAAATAGTACTATAATTAAAAAATCTAAATTAAAATACTCATTTTAACCGAAGGAAAAACTTATTATCAGTAGACATTATTCATAAGTATGTGTTTGACATTTAAAAATAAAACAAAATATCATCATATATTTTATAAAATATTAATAGATATGCAATTATAATAATTTTGAAAATAAAAATGTTTCAATTTTATTCTGATACAAAAATGTCAAAAATAATTGTGAAAAATATGCTCTTAAAGATATTTAAGTGGCCTTGTGCACTCCAGATGCTTCATTCGGAGCCAGATGTACATCTCACCTTTCAAAGACAGCAATTGATACTTGAGTTTGAAAAAATGCTCATAACGTTAAAATGGATTATATTGATTTTAGTTTATTTAAAGTTGAAGTTGATGAAAGTTTTAATGATTATTCTTTGAAATCTGAAACAAATCCTTTTATCTAATAAAATCAAATAATGACGTTAAAGAAACTATATCCATTGATTCCTTCTTGAAAATGTTAAAGTAAAAAAAGATGTAATACTCTAATGGCTTTAGTACAAGGAAAAACAAAGTACGAAAACTCATTCTATGATTTAATTTGTAACTCCTTAGAGAATTTAGGTCATAGCGGTAATATTCAAAACAAGTATACACGCACAAACACAAGTACATATGTTAAAACGATTAATGTAAATTTCAGACATACATACACACAATAAAAATAAGTCATTACCTTAAAAAAAAAGCAATTTGATTTTTTATGTGTGTGAGTGTGTAAAATGGTTACATTATTATAGTTATTTATACATAGCCCGGTGATATCAAATTATTTAGATGCTTATGATAAAAAAATGAATTTTTGTTCCAAAATATACATTATTTATTGTGTTATATATATATTTGCATGGAATCATAAGGTTTTCCAGATTATTGTGGTAATGTTTTAGAAATTGCGTAGAATAGATAGGTTTTAATATTTTACACTTTGAAATCTGCATTTAGAAAAGATATGCTTTAATATTTACCATTTGAAACCTTAGTAATAAAAGAGATAGATGCATTCAAATTATCACTACATATAGTTTTGAGTAGTTGCCTTCACCCTACTATTGAGTATGCACATGAGGGGTCAGGTGATATTTGTTATATATCAGTGCTTCTCAACAAATTACATGTCGACCAATAAGTTTTTAATTTTTTTTATTATGGACCAAATGAAGTATTGAACAAAAAGATAGAAGAAAGAGTGGTGTTTTTATAGTGAATATAATTATTGTAGTGTTTAACAAATTTAATATATAAATAGATTTTTAAAGAATGGTAAAAGAAAATGTAGAATACTCAACAAAATTATACAAAATTAAATTAACTAACAAAATATTAAATTAATAATAAACAAAAAAAATGAAGATTAATATTGAAATAACTGAGCGAAACATAATTATAAAACCAAAAACTAATAAGATTGTAGCTAATATATTTGTGATGTCTAAGTGCAAACCTGGATTTATTAATAAATGATTTCTTTCTTTTAATTTTATGAGTTTCATTGCCAAAAATGTTGATTCACATAAATATGTGGTTGAAAATAGCAATAATACTCTTAATAAGGCTTTTTTATGTAATCCGAATATTTAGTTTTCATTTTAACCTAACAGTGAATTATACTTGTTGAATTAAATAATAACTTTACTGTACCATAGCAACTTAAGCCTATTCATTTTCTCTGTTCCAAATTAGTTAGGTTATTTTCTTGTTCAGTAACTAGAATCCACAAATTGCCTTTCTGCATGTTTTCTTCCTATGAATAATATTGATCAAAAACCCAATAAAGTCATGTTAAGTGTCCATAAACAGTATTTGTCAATTCACTGATATTTACATCAATTGCATTTATTAATTCTGAAAATGAATGAAACATCATGTTTTCCTTCTACTGGTAGTTTTAACTTTTTCTAGAATGCCTCAATTTTATTTCATAAATTCCAAATCATACTATTTTCTTGCAGACTTAAATTTAATTCATTTATTAAAGAAAATATGTTTGACAAATAAACCAATTTAGCAATCCAATTGTTACCATGGAAAATATTTCTCAATTCTGAATTTTTTGTTTCTAGAAATAACTCAAGTTTTTTTCTTAATTCGTAAAGTCTTGTTAATATTTTCTTCATATTTCTGTATGAAACAGTAAATTTTTATGTCCAGATCCCATTTCATTGCATAAATGTGAAAATAGTTTTGAATTTAGTGCATTGCATTTAATATAATTTATTTTTACTAATTGAATAAAAACATTGTTCAAATTGGGAGATGATTTTTTAGCAGCTAAATGCTCTTGTATGTATAACACAATGAGTAAAAATCATCTTGTCATTCACTACTTCTTTAATTTTTTTGCAATGTCTAAATGTTTTTCAGTCATACTCACCACTCCCATCAGTAAATAAGCCAAACAATTTTTCCAATTAAGTGAATTGTTTTAATGTAATTATCAGTTGCTTTAGATATATCTGAGCTAGTTATGTGATTAGGAAGTTTGACACAACAAAATATTCTTTTATATCATTGATTTTGTAATTAATATAATAAATATAACATAAAAATATGACATTATTGGTAACATCTGTAGATTCATCTATTTGAATTGTGAACAATGATTTGCTTATTTTTTTGAATTAAATGATTTTCAATATTAGTCACTAATTCACCAAACATGTGTTGAATAATATTGTTAGAAAGTGGCAAAGTTTTCATTTTATATCCAGTAATCTTACATAGGATTTCAGTACCCACTCAATCAAACATGGTTTAATTAAATTTCAGCAATAAAGTACTCCTTTTGTCTTCCCCCTCCCTCGCTCCACCTAAATTCACCCTTTTTCCCTCCTACCTTTGTTTGTTCTTTTGTTGGTTTATTAACTAACTTTTATTAACGAGTATTGGCATAAATATCGAATTTAAACATGCAAAATAAAATTAATAAATGGCGCGAAAATGGCTAGGGATGGGGGATTAATTATACGGACTTATAATTCAAAATATATTATATTTCTGTATTAATTTGTTTTATAAAAGTTATAATATGTTTGTTAATTGCGCCAGATATCTACGATATTGTAGAGACAAAGGTACGGTAAATTTTATTGGAAAGTTCGACTGTAAGTTTATAAATTGTGTTTTTTTTTTTTGTCTTAAACTTTTTCTTTTAAATCCATATGAGTCGTTGTAATTAGTCAAAATTTTAAGGTGAGCTGTATATTCTAACACTTTATATTCTAAATAAAATTGAAACAAATATTGTTTTTTGTTACATTTCTTTCAAAATTAATTAATTTGATAACTAGCCTTCCCCGTAAAGTTTTTTTAGGAAATTAGATTGCATACCAATCAGAAAGGGTCAAAGGGAATAATTACATGGGAGGGAACTCCCGAATTTGTGGTTTTTTTCGGTAATCTAATTTCGCCTTGGTGTTCCCAATCGGCGTCCTACTCTAGACTATACTTATTTCGTTAAATCATAAAATTACTCTGCCGATAACCTTAACAACTAGTCAGTTCTCCGAGGGACAAATCACAAAAGAACGCCAAGTTTGTACGGGTCATTTCAAATGCTAGCTCTTAAAGTTGGTAATAATTTTAACTCTCACCTATCTATTTTTTAAACTTTTGTGTTTTTTTGTAAAATTTAATATTAGTTATGAATCATTTGTAAATTCTTCTTTTTGTTATTGTACTCTCTCTCTCTATATAATTTAGTGTATCTCTCCCACATTAAACCTCTCTGAATAATTGTTATTCTTATTTCCGTCTAGGGCTTTTTTTTCTTATTATATTTTATACTTTCAGATACAAATTATATTTATTTCCCCCAGAATGCATCTTACGCTTCTCTTTTATAAAAAACTTTCTTTGGGGTTTATCTATTTTTTAAAATTGTTTTCTTGATGGCCGTCGGGAAATAAAATCAGAATTTGATATTATTGTACATTTTTTTCAAAAATAGAATCTGTTTTCTTAGAATGTGTTTTTATTAATTAAATATGCTCCTTCTAAAACTTTAAATATATTTATATGAATTAAATTATGTTACTTTCTAAATCACTAACCACCCCATTTTATATATTTATCCTATGAAAATTATCTATTTATTAAAGTTCAAAACAGTTTATTTGTCTTGGGGGTTTTGTGTAATTCAAAGTATATAAGGGGGGGTTTTAGTTCTTGGCTATATTATATTAGCATTAACTATTCTTCCACCCGAGTATCAAATCTACGGGGGGTTTTATTAATAAAGTGGTATTTTTATTCCTTAGCTAAATATCTATATATTTATATTATGTTTACCCCTTTATATATTCTTTGGTTCGTCCTTTTACTTCTAATGGACTTGCCCCTTGGTTTTTCCGCATATTTGGCAGGGTCGCTCTGGCAAAAGTCCGCCTATGGCAATTCCTAAAGGCTTCTTAGTTGTTTTGCCCGACCCTGCCATTTGCGGGTGTTTCTTTAACGGTGATTGAGTCTTAGATCTTAGAATAGTCGTCCTTGCCCTCATACACTACCGCTCTCCCTATTTTGTTCTTGTTAAAAGCCTATTAATTCTCCTAAACCGTATGTTATGATTATACTACATGTTGCCTTTTTTAATATATATTACATTCACCTTTCAGATACGACACTTCTGCCATTATTATTATTTCCAAATTAGCTTCCTTTTATATAGAATGAATATTAATTAAATAAAATTACCCTTATCATCCAACTTAATAAACTTAGTATTGGTATGAATGTGTTATTTTAGTATGGTGGTTCAAATAATTTTAGATAGTAGTCTACGCTCTTATTAAAAATCTTATGTGCCCAGTCAGTAAATTATTGACATATAAATAGCGCAATAGAATAAAGATGAATTATTTGTTATTGTGATTAAATATGTTCATTGTATAGTATTGTAAGGGAGGTTATGTTGTCCAAGGGAGATAAACACCATTTTATTTACTTTGTAAAATAGTTTGATATATATACTAGTTGATTTAATAAATTTTATATCTTTCTAAATATCTAAGTCATTGTTTCATTTATTGAATAGAAATAATTTTGATGTAATATAAAAAAGGTTTCACTTACTAGATGATCGAAAATCGCTAATTATAATATTCTAGACATGAACCAAGTTCGAATAAGAGTCTTTTTGTGTCACGACTTTGTGATGCCGGCGGGGTAGGAATAAATTAGATCAGTATCATTGGAATTGTTGCTCATAAGTTGGTAGATCTGGAAAATAGGCAAATAGGGCAGAGTTCATGAATGTTCTGACCTATTATCTTGCACAGGATTGGATTCGAGGTACTTTTGCCTAGATGCTAGATCTTGTTATATGAACAGACGAAACCGACCGGTACAGCATATAGCAGTGCTTAAAGCAACTAACTATGATGCTTTTACAAGAGACTTAATGATTAACATTTTTTTTTTTTAAAGATTTTTGTTTTTCAATTCAGCACTTTTATGTTGAAGAAAATCCAATGGCTTATTTTGTAGATTTGAATGTTTAGTCTGTAAATAATACATTAATTTTGCTATATTTCTCTGCAAATAATGCATTGGGATATGGGTAATTTTTCTTTTGATTCAGGCCAAGAAATAAAACCAAATTTTAAATAATCAGGATTGAATTGATGAACAACAGTACACTTTCATTTTGCCCGAGGCAAATCATTTTGTGAATAAATAATATTTTCATTAGCATTCAAAGTACTTTACTTGGTTTTTTAAAAAAAATCTGCAGTAGTTTTTGATGTTTTCTTGTTGTTATTCATTTGTAAATGCCTAAAATTTATCAAAAAAGTTAAATATCAAGTACTTAATATACTTTAATTTATAGTACACACCTCTTATAATGTAATTCCTATCATTGCTCGCCAGTGTAATTCTGATTAGCTGGCTATGGCAAACTACATAATACATACGATTGACAACTGTTAAGTTATTTTTGTACATATCAAAGTCCACCTCAACACATGAAGTGTGCATGTGTAAAATTGGGAGCAATGATTTTACTGTGAGATGACTGATAATAAGAAATAGAAACTTTTTTGTATTTTTTGTAGTGTTTTGTTTCTTAGTTTATTTTCTATGAATAAAACAACTAAAAAACAAAAGAAAAGCTTAGAACTGAATTAAAGATAAATTTAATAAAATTAGTCATAATTTAAAAGATTGTAAAAAATATGCAATAAATGTTAACAAATTTATACGTTTTGTGCAGATTACTAAAATTTTTCTGTGGGCTGTCGGTTGAGAAACACTGTTATATACAAATAAGTTATTACTTTTAAACATGTGCTTTTTTGGGAATATGTATTAGGCAGATCATGTCATAAAAACTTGCTTGAACTTTTTTTTATACTAACAATTAAGTATACTCATTCCAAATGTATGCAAATAATCGACAAAAGATTATTCATAAAATTAATAAAATAATTTGCATTAATTTTTCTTGGAAGCCACTTATAGTTACGTCCTGAGATATGAAAAGGAGAGGACTACCCAATGAACAGAATATTTTAAGCAATAATATATAATACAATAAAAATACAAAATATCAATAATTATATATAATCATGTATCATTGTATATGTAATGAAAAAATTACTACTTATATATCTCAACTTACTTTTGTGTAAATTTCAGTTACTTAAAAATGAACAACTTTATTCATATATATTAATAACTAATTTTTATTTTCAAATTGTGCATTAAAAGTTAGATTCACTAAGAAGTAATAAGCACACACTTGACTCTTTCTGTTACATCGTTTTTATTATCAAGTGCCCAATTGCTGCTCTTTAGTAAGTTTTCTTTTATTAATGTTTTCACATAACATGGTACACCACAAAACAAAAGGATAGTTAGTATTATTGATTTCTTTTGGCTAGGTGGATACCTTCTAATTTAATGGTACTTATTTTTGTAAATTTAAATTTTTATCTAATAAAAATAACCATATCAAATGCTACTTACAGATAATCTTCTACTGATAACAAATATTAATGTTAACAAAGAAAAGGTACTGTTCTTTACTATAATATTCCACAAAAAAAAATCAATTTTACATAAAAGTCTATGTGCAGATAAATATTGGAAAAAAAATAGCATTAAGAACAATAGATATCAAATAAGCATTTTAGAATAGATGCCTTTTAGCTTAAATTGCTAATTCAAATAATGAACTAATTTCTTGAAATGATAATGATTTGAAAACCAGTAAAAATATTACATTAAAATGTTAAGTTTTTAGCATATAGTATATCCCTATTTTTTTGTATCTTCTATATAACTCACAAGTGAACACAAAATCAAAGAATCAGATTATGACTGACAAAAGATTAATATTATCCATAGCAAAGAAAGATACCTCCAATACCCAAAATCTTCAAGTGCACATAATAAAACACATTAAAGGAAACATAAATACATGCTATAGCATTATAATTAGTTCTTTCTTACAAATCTGAGACTTGGGCATTTAACAGAAAAGCAATACAGAGACTTCAGACTGTTCAATAAAGTATGGAGAGATGTATATTAGTAGTAACAAAAAGAGACTGAAAACAAAATACATGGGTGAGAGAACAAACAAATGTTACTAACAACATTAAAAGAATTAAGAAATTGAAATGGAGTTGGGCTACACATATTGCTAAAAGAGATAATTATATATGTGCAAGTATATTTGGATTATTGTATATAATTGAAAATCACATTTTAAAGTAGTATTCTTATTAAAGATATATTATTTGTAGTAATATTTTTGTTAAATAAACAAATGTATTTTTATTTTAAGAAGAAATGGTAAAATTGTTTTGAAAGGTTTTAAAATATTTTTATTTTTAAATTTAAAAGAAAACATTTCATTGATGATACTGGTTTGATTTGAATGAACTCTAGTAAAGTGGATGATAATTCTCTTTTAAACAAAAGAGACAAATTTGAGTTGCATATGAGGTACTGTATCTAGGTCAATGACCTAAATATTATGTCAATAGACAAAGGCTATAAAAGCTTGTGAATTAACTTAAGAGTCACTCTTTATATATATATTATCTTTATCACATCCATTAATACACTGCATTTTGACAGTGAATAAATATTTTTTGAATGTGATATATGTATTTAAAAAGTGTTTAATGTAAATAACATAATGAAAAATGGTAAGCAGGAAATTGGCATTTACTTTAAAAAGACAATATAGTTTTTGAGAGAAGACCAGAAATGACAACTAAAAGATAAAATTTGTTTTAGAAGCCTACTAGAGGAAAAGCTATTAATTGCTTAAATTAACCATGTGAATTAACATATACTTGTATCTATTTGTGTGCTATGAAATAAATATTTTTCTAAGAATCATAATTCCAAATAAATAATAATTTTGAATTTGATATAACCATTTAATAATTTTTTAAAAAAATGATAAAATAATACTTGTTGCTAGGAATCATTAAGGATTTATTTGTTAAATAAACTTCAAATATTTTAAAAGAAACAAGCTCTTGGCAATTACTGTATTTTAAAATATTATCATTTCATGAATGTTTTTTATGAATTTTCTTCATGTGAACTTAATAAAAATAATTTAGAAATTGTGAAACTCTTTGTATATAAACATTGATCAGTATTTTACCATTGATTATATAGGTTGTATGCTTTATTTATATAATTATTTGTATTATTATTGTTGTTGTTTTAAAAGTCATAAATATATGTATTTGTGTAGGCAGATATATATATATAATTAACCACAAATAAAATTTTACTGACTAACTCTAAATTTAAACAAATCTGATAAAATTTATTTAATAACATATATATATAGTCTACTGGAGTTAGCAAATAAATAAATATTTTCTTTGTAGTTAAAATGTGCAATGGCTTAGCATTATGTTGGAGTCAAAACAAATAAAACATTTTATAGTACATTAAATTTAAATTATTTGAAACATTAAATAATGTAATATTATTAATTTTGTAAATAAAATTATTGTTTATTATTAAAAGTGTGTCAATAGTTTTATTTGATTTAGTAGATACATAAAATAGTAATAAAAATTTAAAGTCTTGATGCAATCATAAACATATAAAATTTAATTAACAAAATAATATAGATTTTATTCCTTAACTAAAATTTTGTAATTCTTAAAGGTGAATCTAATGTTTTCATGGAGATCAATTGGTATTAATGAAACATAAAAACTAGTTAATAAATTATTGATATGTTTTATATAATTATCAAACTTAAATAATTTCATTCACTCTTTAATACTATTATAAATTTTCATAAATAATAATAAAGGAGTTATTTTATGAATGAATCCCAAAACAGACTATTAGTTAATATATCTGTTATAAATTTTCAAACAAATTATTTTATATTGTGTATTAAAATTTTGGCATCCAGCTGGGTTGATATTTATTTAATATATAAATATTACTAATAAATTTTAACTTTATTCCAATATATATATATAGATTATTTTAGATTATTTTATTAGTAGAGTTTAAATAAAATTATTGTTTACATTTATTCCATTACTGATTTGGCTTACTCAATTTGTATAGCTCTATTAGCATCAGTTAGCCCATTTATATTATTACAGATTTGGTATTGTATAGTTTATATTTTTACAGATTTTAGCTTTGCCCAATTCATGGGTTATATCAGAGTAAACATCCCATTTGTTTATTTTATACTGTTACAGATTTTGGCATCCAAAGTGTGAGACTGTAAAAATAAAGTCTCTCTCCCTTATTCTAATTTTATATCATTACAGATTTTGCCCTCAGTTCATAGGGCATAACAAAGACTCTCTCATTGCTCTCATTAGCAAGAGGAACTTTCTTGTTCATTTTATACCATTAACATATATTCATTTATTGGTGATTTTATTTTTATTTACTACATACATTTAACAAATAATATAAAACCTAAATCAACATAAAATAATTATTATTTAGTATATGAATGTATGCGTATGTTCATTGTGTTAATACAATTAAAATAATATAAAATCATATGTATTTAAAATATTATTTATATATAATTATTTTAATAGATATTTTAAACAAATTTATAGAATACTGTATATTAAATAAACAAATATAGAAAGTATATTTTATTTAGGCTGTGATTTTCAAATGTATTATCAATTTGCACATTCATTTTAGCATTTATTATTATTTAAAAAAATAAACTTTATTTATTACTAAGTTAAGAAATATTTTATTTGATGAACACTGATCAAGTAAAATTTCAACACTTTATAATAGCGACATTAGTAATGAGTCATTTTTGAGTGAAACCATAAGAATAATATCTATAATGACTTAGGTATTTTGTCATTAGAAAAAAAAGGTACAAAAACTTCTGATTTTAGTTTGAAACTTTCTCTTAATTTGCCTTTCAATAAAAAAATCAGTGTGTTATATATAATATTAAAAGTGAATTTTCATATAAAATAAATGGCTAAACAAAAAAAAATGTTTGATTCATAAGGTTTCTGTATTTTGAGAGATTTATTAACATGCTGCAGGATCTCAGAAACTCAAAAAATACTCTTGATGCTGCAATGTCCATCATCTCTAATATAACTAAAGGATAACTTGGAATTTATTGTAAATTACCATTGTGATACTATGGCAGTGATATTATAAAATTACCAAAGGGTTCAATTGTGCTATTATTTATATAAAAATGGAAATATTAATGTATAATGTTTTTTTATGGCATATCTTATTTAAAATACATAATTCATTCCAGTGGATAAAATTTTGTTTTGAATGATGTGATTAAAATATGACTGAACTTTAAGTATAATGCTTACATAATATATCTACCAACTACAAATATTAATCAGGAATCTCAGTACTTTTAAAGTATAAGTTTATAGTGTTTCTATAAATAACGTTTTGTTAACATGTATTAATAGATATGATTTTTTAATAAAGTTTTTAGTTAAGGAATATCTGATGATTATTGGAAAAATTAACTAGGTTGTATGTTGTTTTCATTATATACTTATTTACTGCAGAATGTGTGTGTGCATTTATATATATATATAAACTTAAGAGCATGCTATAACTCTAAACAAGCTGTTTTTTATTATTATGATAAATGCTACTACAAGAGAAGGCATTCAAATCATCTTTATCTTAGATTGTCCCCATCCCCAGACTGGTTTCGACCTATGGGTCTTTTCAGTGAGGAGTTGGGACACTAGATTCAAAAAACCAACTCAAGCTAAGCATTTATCTAAAAGGTATTTCTCAAGAAGAAGATCTAAACCTTTAGACATCTGCATGTCTTTAAAGTCAGCTCTCCAACTGAAAAAATTATATGCGCCTGAACTTAATTCAGATACTCCATATATTAATAGGCTTAGCCATTTAATTTAGCCAAAAGCGGATGGGGACAATCTAAGAGAAAGATGATTTGAATGCCTTCTCTTGTAGTAACATTTATCATAATAAAAAAAAAGCTTGTTTAGAGTTATAGCATGCTCTTAAGTTTACATATTAGTAAATGCAAGCTATATATAAGTCATGTGACATCTGACTTTTTATTATTACTATTATTATTTTTCTGTTGGGGCTTTGGCTAAATTAAATGGCTAAACCTATTAATATATGGAGTATCTGAATTAAGTTCAGGCCCATATAATTTTTTCAGTTGGAGAGCTGACTTTAAAGACATGCAGATGTCTAAAGGTTTAGATCTTCTTCTTGAGAAATATCTTTTTGATAAATGCTTAGCATGAGTTGGTTTTTTGAATCTAGTGTCCCAACTCCTCACTGAAGAGACCCATAGGTCAAAACCGGTCTGGGGATGGGGACAATATAAGATAAAGATGATTTGAGTGCCTTCTCTTGTAGTAGCATTTATCATAATAAAAAAAAAGCTTGCTTAGTGTTATAGCATGCTCTTAAGTTTACATATTGGTAAATGCAAGCTATATATAAGTCATGTGACATCTGACTTTTTATTATTATTATATATATATAAACTTACCAAAAAAAAAATTAGATTATTTTAAAACAAAATTTAAATATACGATTTTTCTTAACAGTAATTTTGATTTTATATAAAATTTTACCGTGTGTTTGTTTGTTTTGATTAGTTTTATATATTCAAAAAATAATAAATTTTAAATATATGTATTTATGAATTATATTTAGGACAGTATATATGTATATACCATGATAATATTATAATTCTGTATTTAAATTAAACAGAAACACATTGAACATATTTAATTAATTTTTTTAAAACATGCTTTAAAGGTTTATTTATAAGTGCTTGTGCAAATATAATATTTTCTTTCTGGTTAATTAGTATATCATTCATATCATTTGTCTAGATATATAAATAATAAATTTATACAATATATGCAATCATACTATTGATATTTAATTTATAATCAAATTTATTTCATTTATTTGTTAACTTATATATTTTATTATTTATTTTGTTTCTTATGTCAAAACTTTTTATTTTTTAGCAATTAAAATTGAATCTTATGATTATCCATAGTTTAGTGATCATATTATACTTTAATAAAAACTAAGTCTTTACATATTTTATTTTCATATTAAATATTCAGCTAGTCAAAATATAAACGTTTTCATTTTTTTAATAATTTATGGTATTATTTTAATATTTTCTCATTTATATTTTATTGGTTATAATAAATAAATAATTATTTAAAGTTAAACTAATATCTTATTAAACACTGATTGGTTGAATGCATATATTTATCTTCATTTAAACTGATATAAATTGGTGAATAATATTATATTCAATCATTAATTTATAGATATTTTATGCTAGAATAGTTTGACATTTCAACTGGATTTTAGAAAAAATATTTATTTCATTCTTTATATCTTTATACTATAATAAAAAAATTGGTATCTGAAAGTGTTAAACCATTTATTCATTTTTATATAATCATTTTAATATCATTATATCAATATCGATTTTTGATGTCCAATGTTAAAGATTATTTAATCAGTTAATCATTTACCTATTATTACTGTTACAATTTTTGGGAATGAATATGATGGGCTATTTATTTAATAATAGTCATTTATTCATATTATTATATTGTTACAATATATACATAATACAAATAAAATGTCCATTAATTAAAAAAACTATTGTAATAACAGTAAAAATAATAAATATAACAGTAATTAACTATTATATACAGTCTTTAAATAGACAAAAGTACTTTTGGTTAATTCCTTAACCTTCCTCAACTGTCGTTAAATTAAAAAAATATAATGGAAGTAAATGTCATCAGCTCAAACCCCATGAATCCTGAATTTTAACATTAGAAGCTGGTTTATTAATTATATTCATTTTATTTCTATTTATTAAAATTGCCTCTTTGATTTTTCTTTTACTATGATTTCTCTCTTCATGAAGAATCTAACATTTTCAATATCAAACTTAAATTTATATTTACATGTTCTTACATGATTCAAGTAAACTGAAGCAGTCATTAAATTACTATTATTTTTACTTTTCACATGCTTGTATAACAATTAATGCTCATTTAATCTTTTTTCAATACAGTAATTTGATTCACCTATATATGATAACATGCATAGAGCTTTACTTTTCTGGTTGACAGGTATGACATTTTTAGAATTATTCACTAATTTATTAACATTATTTGTAACATAAAAGAAAACATTAAACACATCCTTATATACATTCTTAAAAAATTTTACATCAATATTTGAAATATATGGACTAGATATACATTTTTTATTATCAATCTTCAACTCCTTTAAATCATTATAAGACTTTTTAAATTGACATAAAGTCAATTAACCAAAAGTACTTCTGTGGATTGAAAGATTGTATATAATAGTCAAGCGTTGTTAGCCAAGAGGTTATCACAGCCGCCTTGCAAGCAAGTAGTTGGTTGCAGATGGTTGTGGGTTTGCCTGCCAGACGATGCTATAACATATGGAAAAAAAGATTGTATATAATAGTTAATTACCATCATGTTTATGTAAACAAGTCTTTAAATAACTCACTACAGAAAAAACCTTTTAAAGCAATTTTTCATAGAGAACAATAAAAGTATTATTCATCACAACTTCTATATGGCATATGTTGAAAGTTTGATTGTTTTTTATTCTTCTTTTATCATTTGTCTAAGATTAAATAAATACCTATTTATTAATGAATATTGAATAATCCAAGTGGACTGAATACAATTCACCATTTAAAAAAAATTCTAGCTTCATAAAAATTTAAATAAATTGTTTTTCTTATTAAGATTTGAACCCAGATCAATCTTATAGCAGACCAATAGGCTCTTCTATGTCATACAGTTTTTATATATAGGTCTGCAAAAAGTTTCATCCTTTGATTCCTTTTTGAGGCTGTAAAGAAACTGAACAGTAAATTTCTATTATTAAATTTCATAAATTCTTGTCATTGCAGCTATTTGTGTTAAACAAGCATGGTTGGGCTGTTCACCATTGTGCATCAGGCAGATGTAGAATTTATTGAATTCTTATTTCTAAAACCAAAATACACCAAAGTCTTTTTTCATAATTGCCTAATAATTCTTAACAGAAATGTCAGTTGAGTTTTCTTGAAGACCTAACAAGTTTTCATTGAATATTTACTATAAAACAGAGAAAACTAAATTATGACCCTTTATTTCCAGGAAGCTATAAGTTCAATAGTTTGTCACTAAAGAAGGAGTGTATTAAGAATCCCCTGACAGTAAACATAAGATACCTTTCAATGACCTTTACAACAGATCATTTTCACGTGAAGAAAAATTTATGAATTGGAAGAACTGCTGGATATCAAATGAAATATTGTTTGACTTTATGAAGTTAAAATAAAAGATGAAGATAATAGATCTGAAAAATAGTTATGCACTTCATTGAAAAGCCACAAATATTGTAAGTATAAGTGGAATAGGATTTACTAAAAATAAAAATGGAAGAACAGTGGGGGATTGATGGTAAATAGACAGAGCAACAAAATTAATTATTCAACTTAATCAACTAAATGCAATTAAATTGAGAGAAACTGCAAACCTCTCGTGCTCATTAGTATCTAACAGCCAATCAGATCGTAAATACAAGACAGAGAATTTAACAAGAAAAGAGTGGTCACCCTATTCTTTACTTGTCTTTCTATATATCCAAGCCAGTTTAAAGCACTTAGATCTGAAAGTGTGAATATCTTCACACTTAACTCATTGAGTTTAAATTACAAACATACAGTGTGAAATCCTACAATTTACTTAGATGTTATAACCTGCAGTAATGTATGTAAATAATATTTATTTTATAAAGTGCACAGTATTGAAATTAAATTGAGAGAAACTGCAAACCTCTTGTGCTCATTAGTATCTAACAGCCAATCAGATCGTAAATACAAGACAGAGAATTTAACAAGAAAAGGCTGGTCACCCTATTCTTCATTTGTAAAGAATAGGGAGCGCAAGAGGTTTGCAGTTTCTCTCAATTTAAGTTCAATACTGTGTGCTTTATAAAATAAATATTATTTGAACTAAATGCAGATAATTCAGGTAAGACTTTTATATAGCTGTACAAGATGTTTTTCATTACACCAAACAACATTTAAAAATTTATAGAATTGGAAAATGATAAAACTGAAATTACAATGGTAAACTTGGTTATAATGACAGAAATGAGACTATAGGTTGTGAAATTTACAGAAAAAGAAACATTGTATATTACGAATGTTTTCTTTAAAAAAAAAAGATAAATGGAAGTGGACACAGAAGCATCCAGTGAAGGTATAAGTGAATTTGAGTATACTTTTACTAATACAAAATATGTATTTCAGGATTGTAATATTCTTAGTAGAATAAACGTAGAAAATGATCATCAATTAATGAAGATATAACATATATGTTAATGCAAAACTAGAGAGAAAAAAATTATTTAAAAAGATACTATTGACAATTAATATTCTAATTTTTAGAAACATTCCAATGAATTTAAATTTGAATTTGTTAATCATTTTAAAATAGTAGAATATTTTGAAGCTGGTGTAAAATTAATGAGAATAATAAGATAACTGAAACTCCATTAAAAACTGCAACAAAATTAGCTAATACAAAAATGCAGTAATTTATCAATTAATTTTGAAATAAAACAATAGAATGTATAAAAAAAAGAAGGAATAGGGATCTATAAAATAGTACAAAAAAAATCCGAACCCACTTATGAATGCTAGTTCAGCATGAAATATGTATATTGGAGATCATTTACCTTTTTCACATGTGTGTTGTCATGTGCATCAGTTGTATGAGATAGATTGGATAGCTTAAGGGAGCTTGAAAGTCTGTGTTTAATTCCCTTATGGTTATATCAAAATTCCAAGTATATAAATTATACTTGTATTTAATCAAAAAATATACTACATGATCATTTTTTTTTTTAAAAAAAAATAAAAGTTCTAAATAAATTTTATATGTCAGCAGCCATTTTTCCATCTTGGAGTGTGATATACGATCACATTTATTAATAAATTTTTTTGGAATATATTGTAGCACAAACATTTTATTCTGTCTTTATTTGATGTTCAATATTTAATATAATGAAACATTTTCTAAGCAGAATGCTAAAAGTTTTACAATATTTAAGATTGTGCTTAAAATTGATACTGACTTAAAAATAGCAAAACAATTAGGAAGATCATAGTTTGTTGACAGTAAGCCTACTATTTCATTTTTATAATAGAGCAAAGTTATTGAATAAAAAAGAATATTGACCAGAACATATTTAATTGTGGTTAAAATCAGATATTGCATTATTAATTTTATTAAAAAAAATAAAATATGGTAAGTTTTTATTTTTTCAATGAACACACTCAGTAAAATATATAAAAAGCACCTGCTTATATTTATGTGTTTGTTGAAAAGTACCATATACTTTCAGTTCAATAAGCATTATGTATTTTATTTTAGTCAAAGTTATTAACAAAATAGGAGCAAATGTAAGGGAGATGATTGAAACAAAAACAGAAAATATTATGCCTCATTATATATATATATATGTATCATTGCATTAAAAATGTGAATGACGTCATTGCTCAAGAGTTCATGAGAAGTGTGAAAATCAGAATAAGTACCAGAATTGTCTGCACAGAAATCAATAAGACCCCACTAACCCAAGTTTGACACTCTATACTGCATTAAACCACCCAAAACATATTATTGCATTAGAATTTACCATTAATATATATATATTTTAAAGACAGGAATATTTTAAATTTTATCTCACCTAAAGTCATAAATTATTCAGATAATTTTTAAAATAAAAAAACTATAAGAAAACAATGTGACTTTTTTTAATATTTCTTTTCTCATAATTTACATTTCTGAATTTTATTATTGCAACTTTATTATTGCAAAATTTAATTCTTTTCTTATTTTATAGAGAAATTAAGTAAAATAAATTCATAAAAAAGAATCGCATGCAATCACTTAGTTATTGTAAAATTATGCTTTCTCACAGATTTTGATGCAATGAAAATTTGGAAAAGGATAAAACATGTGTGTCACTTTAATAAATTATGATTTTATAATGCAAAATTTTAATAAAGATAACTGATATCTTAAAAAACTGAAACATGTATAGTATCTTTGTGTAAAATTAGTCCTACCTCACTGTTTCAAAACATTAAACTCTTTACATATATTTAGGCTATGGTATTTTTTATAATTCTACATGAACGTCAAAATTATCAGTGATAATGTGTTTCAATTGTAATGTTTAAAATAAAGTGGACAAAAAAAAACATACCAAATAAGAAGATTGTTGATTATATTGGATTTAAAATTTAATTTTGAAGCACAACTGATCAATTCATTATTAATCTGTCTTATAAAAAAGAGGATGAGGTTCTAAAAGGTGAAGATGAAAAAGGAAGACAATGAAAGGAAATAAAATGAATAGAATCAACCATTATAAAAATTAATCCATTATAATCTAAATAAATCATAGGTTATTGTGGAAAGATACATCATTTTTATTTAAAGTTCTTGTGAATGAATGCTGTCCTAATCTAATCTAATGAAAATTATTTCAAGTATTTAAAGATTACACTTAAATTTATGCATTTGTTTAATGAAATAGAAAACAAACTATAATACTGAAATGTATTTGTTTTTACAAAATTATTATCAAAAAATTGCATATGAGGTGGAGGGGCAGACGGATAATTAGAAGGTGACAATATAAGAAAAGAAAATGATTTACAATCGCATTTATGCAAAGACACTATTATCATGAAAAAAAAAAGAGAATTTTTTTCTATATATTTTTTTTATGTGTCAAAGCATTGGCCAGGAAGTGAACCCGGGACAACTGCTTGTAAGACAGCTATGCTGACCACTCGACCAGCAACGTGGGATTATCTATATTAAAGATAACAAAAATGTTGTACTAGATGATTTAGTTCTGACTAAACAAAGTAATAGGCTTAAAACAACAATGACAACTATTACTACTATCACTACTCCTATCAGGACATCACTACTATGAGCTATTATCACTACGTATAATAATAATTATTATTATTGTTAATATTATTATTAATTATCAACACTAGACTTAGAATTTATTACTATTATTTTTACTTTCAAACTTTCTATAGCTATCCACTCCATCTTATACAATTGACACACATGAGCACATACATGTGAAAAACATAAATAATCTCCAATATACACATTTTGTGCTGAACTAGCACTCATCAGTTGATCCAGATCATCATATCCCACACACATATATACTCAATGGACTTACTAATGAGTGCTGGTTCAGAAAAAAATATGTATATTTGAGATCATTTATGTTTTTCACATGTATGTCATCATGTCTGTCAGTGGTATAAGATGGATTAGTTAGCTATAGGGAGCTTGAAAGTCCGAGTTCAAATCCTTTCTAATTACTTTAAGTAATTATATATATATATATATATATATATATATATATATATATATATGTATTTGAATATTAATATTATTTTTATAATTAAGTCTTAATTATATACACTACTTTTTTTTAAAAAAAAAAACATTACTATAGTGATGATTTACTATGATGATATATTATAATGAAATATTCCAACCACTATAAAGATAATTGTAAGTATTATAGTAATAATAATAATAACTGATGTTGTTGATTATCACAGTAATGATGCTGCAAATTGTTATGTTTTATGCTGATTATCATTATGATAATGACTGATAATCACTTTGATGATGTTGATTATCATTATGATGATGATGCTAATCAGTATGGTGTTGATAAATGCTATAATGCTTGATTATTATTATCATGGTGCTAATAATCATTTTCATGATGTTGATTATCACTATGATAATGCTAATCATTATGTCACTATAATGATGCTAAGAATCACTATAATTATACTTATTAACACTATAATGATATTGATAATTATATTGATGTTGATGATTATATTATATTAATTATGAAAATGATGGTTCTGATCACATTAATAAGCAGACAACCACTACAGAGACTTTAACATTAATGATTAGTAAATATAAAAAAGTTTTGACAACTTTTTTTTATAATTTTATCAATTTTTTAAGCTAAAATCATTCAAAATGACCAAACAAAAAGATTTCCCTATCAACAACATAGAAAAATATTCACTAATGATGCACCAAAATCTCATATTCAAAACAATATATATATATATCATTAAAAACCAGTCAACACTTAGACAAGACCAATATCAATTAAATCAGCAATTTCAAACTGTTGTCAAATATTATTTATAATGTGTAGAAATTAACACTCCCTTGTGAAAATAATATACACAGATTCAAATGAAGCTGCAAGACCATTTAGTCTGATTTGTTATTCACTCTTTTAGTTATTTTAATTCACTGTCTATATACCGTCCTGAATAGCAGATAAAAATGGATTCACTTTATTCCTGTAATGTGGGTGACTTTAATGCTAGCAAGAACCAGATTAATCACTCTAAATGTTATATTGTGATAGAATGGAAAGTGTCTATCACATACAGCTATATATTATTGATTAAATTTTTATAACGTAAGGGAACATTTTGTTAATCCAACATCTGTCAAAATACATGCATGGGAGTTAAAAATGCATAATCTGCAATTAAATAGAAATATTTAAAAATAAACATTTTATTTGTTTATTTGGGCAAAAGAAAGCGTTGTTAGCCGAGAGGTTATCGCAGCCGCCTTGCAAGCAAGTAGTTGGTTGCAGACGGTTGTGGGTTTGCGTCCCGGCCGATGCTATGACATATGAAAAAAAAAAAAAAAAAAGAAAATTTAATAAATGACGTATATATATATGCTATAAAAATAAGAAATGTAAAAAAAAAAAAAAAGAAATGTGATAGACTCAAAGATAAAATATTGTCTAGAATTAATAATTGTCATTTATTAACAAAATACTCAAATGACAAATGTGAAGATAAAAAAATTAATATTAATCATATCAACCCATATATTTTGCTTTGACTAAAGGTTGACGGCTTAAGGGTTGATTATTATCATCTACATTAATAAACCTATTAATGCCTTGAGTAATTTGCTTTATTGTCTTAGTAAATATATACTTTATATGGAATTTGAAAGTTATAAATGATTATTTGTTAGTCTGCTTTCATAATCTGGAATTTATAATTGATTATTCATTATTCTGCTTTCAGAACAGATATTTGCCTGATTAATGAGGTTTATTTAAACTTCTTTGCATTATTAATCTCACACTCATTGGTCAAGTTACAATATTTAGTGATTTTATTGTTTTAGTAAAAATTAATATTAAAAATGTAGAACATGCCTTGATAGTGGTCAAAAGTATTTAAAATGATTTTTATGTATAAAAATAATTGTGTAAAGAAAAGTTTATGACTTTTAACAAGTAAATGGTTTTGATATCAAAATAAAATTATTATTTGTCTAAAATTAGATTAGGTTGTTTATTGAAATAAATCGAGATACTGCCAAATCTCTAGCGCTCGTTACAATATTTAAATGACAGCCAATCAGATGTCAGGGATAGCTATCCAAATGACATCCAAACCTAAACACACAACAAAGATTTTATGTTATGACTGGCTTGGATATATAGAAAGAAAAGTGGAGAAAAAGGTGGCCAACCTTTTCTCATAAAATCTTTGTTGTGGGTTTAGGTTTGGATGTCACTTGGACAGCTATCCCTGACATCTGATTGGCTGTCAGTTAAGTATTGTAACGAGTGCAAGAGATTTGGCAGTATCTCGATTTATTTCAATTTTCAACTATCTGCACTTCACAAATTAAAATATTAGGTTGTTTAGAAATTTGATAAAAAATGTAGTTAATAGAAATGAAGTAAAGCTTGCTTACTGATAAGCAGAAGAATATGCACTTATTTATTAATACAATTGCATTAAATCATAAAACAAAAACTATTTGGTCTTAGATATAACTTAAATTGGGAGATTATTTAAAGAGAATATTTGAACATATGAAAGATTAAATGTTCTAGCACTTAGTAGTTTCATATTAAATTCTTGAAGGCTGTTTCTCTATCTGATCTTCTAAAGTTTGTCTCTAGTACCTAACATGCCTGCCTTTCTTATGATGTGACCAATTGAATATAAAAGATATAATGCCATATCTCAATCTGTCACAATGCAAATATAATAAAATAATAATTGGAGTTTTAAAAAAAAGATATGAAAAAAAAGAAATTTGTCAGTAAAAAGATAAGTTATCAGAAAATATATTGAAAGAAGTTTAACTAGAAATTCAAACTAACCTACAAAATTTCAAGTTATACTTAAATTTGTGAAAATCTATCTAGATGAGAATGTTATATTTATTGATTTAATGATTACTAATTTTACTAATAATATTTATCTACAAGTATATTGTCTATACTGAACTTAATGTAATTAGAAGGGATTTTAACTCAGACTTTCAAGCTCCCTATATAATATCCATTCCATCTCATATAACTGATACACATGACCACATACATGTGAAAAAGATAAATGATCTTCAATACATGTATTTTGTGCTGAATCAGCATTCATCAGTTAGTCCATATCATCATCTTCCATATATATATATAAAATGAGCTGTATTTTTATATTGGACTATTTCCATCATCTAATATGTGTGTTGAATGTCTTTAGAAAAGTTTAATTTTTAGTTAAATATTCCAAATGCATTCAACTGTTAGTAATATCACAGCAAACAGGTTAGTATATGCACCAACTGTTAGTAATATCACAGCAAACAAGTGTTAATAATATCACAGCAAACAGGTTAGTATATGCACTAACTGTTAGTAATATCACAGCAAACAGGTTAGTATATGCACAACGTTTCGAGAGGTATTTTTCTCCCCTCTTCTTCAGGTGTTGCTGGCCTGACCAGTGACAGTACTAGCATGGGATTCGAACCTGGGTCCTTAGATTCTTGATTATTGAAATTTAAGGTAACGCTCTAACCAACTGAGCCATCCTGCCAACCTAGTGTGACTATACATAATGTATGGAAATCACTAATCAACTTTGCTCTGAGGAAAAAGTGGAGAAATCAGGAGGAACCTCATAGATAAGTATATGAAATTACTACATACTGTTGCCTTTGGCAGGATGGCTCAGTTGGTTAGAGCTTTACCTTAAATTTCAATAATCAAGAATCTAAGGACCCAGGTTCGAATCCCATGCTAGTACTGTCACTGGTCAGGCCAGCAACACCTGAAGAAGAGGGGAGAAAAATACCTCTCGAAATGTTGTGCATATACTAACCTGTTTGCTGTGATATTACTAACAGTTAGTGCATATACTAACCTGTTTGCTGTGATATTATTAACACTTGTTTGCTGTGATATTACTAACAGTTGGTGCATATACTAACCTGTTTGCTGTGATATTACTAACAGTTGAATGCATTTGGAATATTTAACTAAAAATTAAACTTTTCTAAAGACATTCAACACACATATTAGATGATGGAAATAGTCCAATATAAAAATACAGCTAGAACACCATCATCACAAACCTTCAGAAAAACACTAAGTATTCGGTATGGACCCGATACTATATTAAACTTTAGACATTATGAAAAACTATGTCTAAAGCTGGCCAAAGTAGAAAATCATTTAACTTTCCTATGTAAATGTAAATCGGAAGGGATAATTCCTAAAGGTTTGCAACTAAAACCTCCAATTCACTCTCAGAGAGCTGAGAAAATTACTCAAAGAGCAAGTGAAGCTCTGTTAAGAGAAAGAATAAATGCTCAAAGGTTTTCTAAGTATCAAACAATGCATTCAATTAATACTGTAGAATGTCTTCTAAAAAATAAACTTACTGACGATGACTACATGAGAGTTTTTCAAGCAGTAAGAAAATCATATTCTGTATTACATGGAAAAATAAAAGAATGTCAAAAGAAAAAACTTGCTAACCTACATGGGCATATCAAAAATCATAATGTACCAAGCAATGTAACAGCTTCATCTGTTAAAAATCTAAGTTCTAAACATCTAACAGATACTGAAATTTCTGTTCTTGAAAGAGGATTAAACTTTGCTGTAACACCATCTAATATCCCCTTATTAGATATAATGGCAGCCACTGAGGAAGTCACTCAAAAATTGCCTTTAGAAGAAGCAGCAAAATTGCGCTGGAGAATAAAAAGAACACTTGACAAGCAACAAAAATTGCAGTCAAACATATCCTATGGGGAGAGGAAAGCAATTAAATCTCTCAAAGCAGATAAATCTATAATTATTCTCCCTGCTGACAAAGGCAATGCAACAGTTGTAATGGATACAACTGATTATGACAACAAAATACAAGAACTCCTCACAGCTGGCCAATATAGAAAAGTGGCAAAAGATCCGATACCAAGTACGGAAACAAAGTTACAAGCATTACTCAGAAAGCATCGCAAGTACTTCACTGATTCAGAAAAGAGAAAAATAACATCATATTTCAGCAAAATTCCTCATCTTTATGGTCTACCTAAAATCCATAAGGATCATGTTCCATTACGACCTATTGTTAGTTCTAGAGATTCACCTTGCCAGAATTTGGCAAGATTTCTTCTCAAAGTTCTAAGTCCTTTGGCATGCAAGACCCAATCATTCGTTAGGGATTCTAGACACTTTGTAGAATTAATCAAGAACATGAAAATTGAAAGAACTGACTTACTGGTAAGCTTTGATGTGGAAAGTTTATTCACAAATGTACCATGTGAAGAAGCATTGTCTATTGTAAGAAAAAGGTTAAATGATGATAATAGTTTACAAACCAGAACAGCTCTTCCTATTGATAGCATAATGGAACTATTAACTTTCTGTATAAAAACAACCTACTTTCAATATAACACAGAGTTCTTCCAACAAAATCAAGGAATGGCTATGGGCTCACCATTGTCTCCCTGATTAGCAATATTTATATGGAAGAACTTGAAACCACAGCCATAAAAACTACTCCTTATCCACCTAAAGTTTGGCTTCGCTATGTGGATGATACATTTGTTGTATGGCCACATGGTGAAGCATTGCTACAAACTTTCTGGACACACATCAACAACATATCCCCTTCAATTAAATTTACAATAGAACCAGAACAAGAACAAAAATTGGCATTCTTAGATGTTCTTGTAACAAGACTCCCTCATGGCAAAATCAAAACTACAGTTTACCGAAAACCTACACATACAGGAAAATACCTAGCCTATACATCTAATCACACCAGAAACACAAAACATGGAGTTATACTATCACTGTGGAACAGAGCAAAAGAAGTTTGTTCAGAAACTGGTGATTTGGAAAAAGAAAAGATCTATATAGAACAAACTCTTAAGAAAAATGGTTATCCATCAGCTGTTATTAAGAAAACATTAAACAGACAACAAAAAGAACCATCAAGAGAAAAGACAATTATTGGTACTGTAGTGTATCCATACATTCCAAAAATAGCAGACAAATTAAGGAAAATCTGCAATCAGTATAACATCAGAACAGCTTTTCAGAGCCATACCACACTACGAGGAATTCTAACATCTACAAAGCCTAAACTTGAAATGCTGCAAAGAAAAAACTGCATCTATGAAATACCATGTGAATGTGGAAGAACATATATTGGTGAGACCAGCCGTCCCATTCAAAAGCGCTTGCAAGAACATAAACTGATGATTAGAAGAGAGAAAACAGATGTGTCTAAGGTAGCAGACCATGTATGGACCAATGAACATACGTTCAATTGGGAAAATACAAAAATATTGGATAAAGAAGAAAAGGTACAAAGAAGAAAATTTAAAGAAGCTGCTCACATGACAATGGCAAAAAATCCCATAAGCCAACCTAGTGTGACTATACATAATGTATGGAAATCACTAATCAACTTTGCTCTGAGGAAAAAGTGGAGAAATCAGGAGGAACCTCATAGATAAGTATATGAAATTACTACATACTGTTGCCTTTGGCAGGATGGCTCAGTTGGTTAGAGCGTTACCTTAAATTTCAATAATCAAGAATCTAAGGACCCAGGTTCGAATCCCATGCTAGTACTGTCACTGGTCAGGCCAGCAACACCTGAAGAAGAGGGGAGAAAAATACCTCTCGAAACGTTGTGCATATACTAACCTGTTTGCTGTGATATTACTAACAGTTAGTGCATATACTAACCTGTTTGCTGTGATATTATTAACATTTGTTTGCTGTGATATTACTAACAGTTGGTGCATATACTAACCTGTTTGCTGTGATATTACTAACAGTTGAATGCATTTGGAATATTTAACTAAAAATTAAACTTTTCTAAAGACATTCAACACACATATTAGATGATGGAAATAGTCCAATATAAAAATACAGCTAGAACACCATCATCACAAACCTTCAGAAAAACAATATATAAAATGAGTATTGATTACATATATGTGTGGGAGATGATGATCTGGACCAACTGATGAGTGCTGATTCAGCATGAAATACATATATTGGACATCATCTATCGTTTTCACATATATGTGGTCATATGTATCATTGTATGAAATGGAATGGATAGATATAAGGAGATTGAAAGTCTGAGTTCAAATCCATTCTAATTTTACTTATGTTTGTAATTTTTGTTTTTATTATTTATTCTATTGGATCTTTCATTGTTTAATGTTTACTAATATTTAAAATGTAATAATTTTTTCTCTTCTCCATGTTATATGTATTTATATAGAATATAATTAAAAAATGACATTTTTAAAAGTGAGGAGAAAATTAAAGTTGCGCTTGATTATTTTATATGCTAAAAACTGTATGTCAATATAGATGGTCCCTTTTACCGAATATAAAAAGTTTCATGTAAGTTTTGGATTGATGTCGGTCATAATAAGAATAAAGGATATAATATGTTGCTCTTAAAATTATTATTAACATCAACAACAAGGTTATTATTTGATATGTGAAATGTAAATGCTCATTTTGTACAATGTTCACATCCTATTTTTATTAAGTTATTTATTTTACTAATATTTAAAGCCTTTGAAATTAGTAATAATTATTTGAGTTGCACAGTCTAATCAGATAATAAAGTTTTATGTTTCAAGTTGAGTTATAATAATTAATTACCATAATATATACAAAATTAGCATTATAAAGTAGCAGTTCAAATTATTTTGATTGGTTATGTGGTGGTTAAGGACCAATAATTTAGGTTATATGTGGCATCCATCTGACATCAACAATGGTAAATATAAAGCTCATAATGACAACCTTAATGATGATTGGTAGAGAAGTGCTTTATTGATTTAATTTTATCTAGATGTGTAATTGGAAGATGATGTATTTATCATTTAAAAATATGCAACTATAGTTAAGATCATGTAACAAGCATAAGAGACATCATCATTTATCCAACCCATACAATTTAACTGCTGCAGAAGAGCTTTGAAAAAAATCATTCACATACATCTCAGATTATAATTTTTATATTTGTTTTGGTTGCAGAATAATTTAATTATATAGTTATTTATTTATTTCTCTAGTTACACTATATTTGACAGCCTAAGTGAGGCACAATTATATCTACACCACCATCATTCTAAACTATTATATTTGGACTATCAATGTGTGGTAAAATACTCTGAATTGTTAAAATATATATAAATCACACAACTCTAAAACTATAGATATGAAAAAAACACTGAAGTCATAACTAATAAATTTTAATTTCATATATCTTTTTTCTTAAAACAAATCATTTGACATACAATTTTCGTTTTTTTTTTTTTAAATGTCAAGAATTAAACAAGAGAAATTATTATAAAGATGTATTGCTTTTCAATATGAACTTAGATGCATATTTATGTTGAAGGTAAATGATTTGATTTTTTTCATATTTTCCTGCTTTTTTTGGCCATCATGTTTTGTGAATTGTCAGATTGTAGAGGGAGGTATATCTCTTGATAGAATTTTCATGGTTTTTTTGGTTTTATTATTTGAATTTTTTAGCATTTTCTTGCATTTTTTTTTATTTGTAGTTTTCGATTTATTTGCTGTACATATATTGCCTTAGGCATTTTTATTTGTCGATTTTGAGGCGTTTTCGTAAAAAAATTTATCACTTGCCATTTTCAGGCCGGTTGTTGATGATGTTGCCGCACCCTCTGGCGGCGGCAGTACAGTCCGCAAATTACAAACAATTATATTATTCAAAATATCAAATGCCAAAAGCTGAACTAGTCATTATATTAAAATAAGTATACCAATTCAATATTAAATCAGAAATCAAAATTGAATTATAAATTCACAACCGATGGTTTCCCTGGCAAGACAGAATTCTCAAGTGGAAAGCAACACAACATAAAATAATTTGTTTAGTATTGTGTTGCTCTGCATTTGAAAACTCTGCCTTGCCTGGGAAAATTTGTAATATGATTTTGGTGCATGATTTAATTGTAAATTGGTGAACTTAGTTTATTATATACTTTCATCAACAATCTTTCAAAGACAGAAGATGCCATTCCAACTTCAAAAATATTACTTTTGAAATTAGAAAATCCATAAACAAGAATGTAAATACTATTTTATGCATTTTTTTCATATGTATAAAAAATTGAGCAAAAAACTTCATTCTTTAGCTTTTATATCACGTATGAAACAAATAGATATCCAATTTAAGATTACTATGAATTTATCTCTCATTAATTCTTTTTTGATAAATAGTGAATCTATTATTTAAACATTAAATAAATATCACAAGCAAAATCATCAGATAATGCTTGCCTAAAAAAATCCTTTGAAGAATTATGAAAGGTAATTTTTTTTATGAAAACAAATATTTTATTTATTTTTATAGGTTTAGTTGAAATTGCATAAACATTTCTACTTTAAAAAATGAACTTCATAATTTATCTGAGACTAAACACAAATATTGAGTATTAGTGACTAACATATAATATATATGTTGGTAGAATTGAAGAATTTCACAAAGTTTAGAATAATCCTCAAACTCATGAAAATATTACATATTCTTCTGCATGGTTGTTGGTGCTGATTTAAACTGTGCTCACCACTATTTTGAATTCTAAGGATGACCCAAAACACTGCTGACACATCTGAACAATAAATGACAACTAATCCACATGGGGTTGCTTGGATGTGTCAGCAGTGGTTTTGGGTGGTCCTTAAAAGTCAAAATGGTGGTGAGCACAATCAAAATACTAAAAGCTTATAACTTTCTAAAATACGAATGTTATTACACTAATGATGGTGCAGATTGCTAAAGTATGCAGGAAGAGGAAAGGATGTTTTTGACAATATGGAAGTATTGTCCAAAAGATACAAAAGTCTGATTAAACCAAGTTTATGATTTCAAAATACTAAAAGCTTATAACTATTAAAATATGAATTATATTACACTATATGCTCATAAGTGCATGTTGAAATAACGTAAAATTGATCATACCAAGCTTATAATGTCGAAAAACTAAGCTTATATCAAAATTATATGGATTAATGAGGAAAAAATCACATTCCACATAAATGAAAATAAAAAAACAAACAAACTGGGTAGTACAGGTTGTAAGGTATCAAAATGTAATGAAAAAATGAATTAAGTAGAACCTTTATTATAATATAATAGCACAACTAATAATAAGTGTTAGAATAAAAGAGAATAACTCCTATATAGTAGATTTAATGACTCTTAAAATCTCTTAGCAAAAGACACTGTGGCGAAATAATAAAAAAATGGATTATCACCAATATTGATTTTCCACGAACATTAATGAGAATTATTTGCAATAGCTAAAGAGTAGGATTTATGATAAGAGAACTAAAATCATTAAATGCATTTAGAAAAAAGGTACAACATCCGCTAAATAGTTTACCTTATGCAAAGATTATCTAAGAAGAGAGAATTATTATCAGACTTGTTAATTATCTGACGGTGAAGAACTTTTAACAATTTTTCATCGCTATTTTATCGTTTGGTTAAGAATAGTAGTGTATATATATATATGCATTTATTATTAATTTAAAATCCATGACGTACAGAACAATAACAAAAAGTACAATAAAACATTGAAAACAATAAGATAATAAACGATGGTAATGACACACATAAAGGTTTGTTTTTAAAAGATAACATGACTTTTAAATTGTTGCTTCTTAAGTGTATATAATATGCTCAAACAAATTTAATTGGATCTTGAAAACAACTTTCCAATAAGTCAATCAGCTAACATAATTAGAATGGAACTTTTAATTAAAAAGCTTTTTTAATTCTGCGTTATTTAATTCCGATATTTAATTATTTTAATTAAGATTTTTTTTTAAAGTTAGAAGCAATGCTTCTTAAAAAAGAAAACATCACGAAGTTATATTGTGTTTAATAATAAAAAAACAACAGCTAAAGATCCGTTTTGAAACAGAAATATTAATTTGTTCAACATACAGTATATATATATAAAAGATAATGATTAGAAAAACGTTCACAAAAAGAACCATTAGCATGAAATCTAAAGAAATATCAAATAACAATTATAGCAAAGGGCAATAACATATCAACACTGATTATTTAAGAGATGTTGGAATGATTTTAAATTGATTTGGTCATGTGATGTTTATTGGCTTGAAATAAAATCATCTTTTTTTTTTTTCACGTGTCAAAGCATCGGCCGGGAAGCGTACCCGGGACAACTGCTTGTAAGGCGGCTGTGCTGATCACTCGACCACCAACGCTTGACAATAAAATCATCCTTAAAAGCGTTCTATCATTGCTTTCTATTTAAAATCATGAATGATGCCAATGATATGAGCCCATGGATAGTAGAAATTCACCTCTAACTTATAGCCTTAAATATTTCTGTTTATTTCGGTGACTAATTATAACTTTCAAAATTTATCCAATTTAGGCTATTTACTATTATTCTATCAATGTGGCAATATAGGAGTTAAATTCAATGGATTAATGATTTTCTTTTCATTGTCTTCAATCTGGAATTGGAAAAAAATATTGATCTCAATGTCTTTCAACAAAAGCAATTCCTTACCATGTAATGAAAATATAAAGCAATAAATATTCAGATTTTTTCTTTCTGTTTTCTACTAAACCACTAAACATCACATGATCACTTCTCATACTAGCACATAATTTTTGTAAACAAAGGCAAAACTCTCCATACAGTAGTGCCACCCTGTGCCAACCAGAGTAATCAATGGATACCAGAAGGCTTGTGCATAAAATCCCTATCTAGTGCCTACTCATCCAATACCCCCAGACTAGTTTCTAGTTTGTGGCCATCATCAGTGAGGAGCCTTGGATCTGAGAGCACTGCACCTAGATCTTAGGATCTAATGCAACCCTCCAGCAGCCACCTTTTAACTCTACTTTACTACAAAACTATGAGAATGAAATTGAAAACACAATAATATTTTCAATCTAAGCTCAATAGCTTATATAGTCATATGGGTCTGAATTCAAATCAGCACCCATACATTTTGGTGTCTTTGGCTCTTAAACAACCATAGCCACCCCTATCCTATTAGTCAGGATTGGTGTTAAACCACTAAACATCACATGATCACCATCTCATACTAGCACATAATTGTTGTATGGAGAGTTTTGCCTTTGTTTACAACAATTAGTGCTAGTATGAGATGGTGATCATGTGATGTTAGTGGTTTAACACTAATCTTGCCTAATAGGATAGTGGTGATTATAGTTGTTTAAGAGCCAAAGACACCAAACTGTATGGGTGCTGAATTGAGTTCAGACCCATATGACTATATAAGCTATTGAGCTTAGATTGAAAATATTGTGTTTTCAATTTCATTCTCATAGTTTTGTAGTAAAGTAGACTTAAAAGGTGGCTGCTGGAGGGTTGCATTAGATCCTAAGATCTAGGTGCAGTGCTCTCAGATCCAAGGTTCCTCACTGATGATGGTCACAAGCCAGAAACTAGTCTGGGGATATTGGATGAGTAGGCACTAGATAGAGATTTTATGCACAAGCCTTCTGCATCCATTGATTACTCTGGTTGGCACAGGGTGGCACTACTGTGTGGAGAGTTTTGCCTTTGTTTTTTACTAGTGAGAATCAATCAAGTTTCCAACACAAGTGAATATCACCCCATAAATAAGATATGAGTTGCAACACAATTCCAACTTATCTTGTTTGGCTTCTTTTTTTACTTTTAATGATTCAGTTAATTAATACATATGTATTATTAAATTTGATAAGAATGAGAATAAAAAACATAAGGAATATTATAAGTATAGCTATCTGAATAGTTATTCTAAAAGGATTAATTATTTATATTATTTGTTAAAAAAAATTGAAATGTGTTAAATTATTTACATAAGAAAAACCATTCTGCTAATAGAAATCAAAATGTGAAAATGGAAATAATAATTTTACCAATGTCATTAAATGAATTATCATGGAAACATATTTTATCTGTAGTGTTAGAATTCCAATTTTAATATCATATAAATGTTCATCAGAAAAACAAAAGTAGCACAATACTCTCAAAAAAACAAGAAACTTTAAGTTTGTTCATATTTCTAGTGATATCTTTTGTAAACATGAGTTGTCAAAGATTAGAATGTAGTATAATTTAGTCTCCATTCACAGAATGATTTTTATCTTTGCATTTATCATTTATGACATGTGATTCAAAGTTGAAACTAGTGCAATTTTGCATATATCATTTGTTTTTTACAGCTATCAAGATTTTGGCTTGAAATTTAAAAAAAAAGCATACAATTTTTAATCCATGTTATCTTATACTATTTTCTAATATATATATATTTGGATTAAATGATGTATTATTTTGTATTAATTTCTGAAATTTCAACAAAATAATATCCATCATTATCAACATCAAGTTTTTAAAGAAAACAATTAGATCTCAAGTAATAATGAGATTAATTGTGAAAATCAAGAATCAGATTGAGTTAGAAATAAAGAACTTTCACTCTTCTCTATATTTGATAGTTGATTATTCAGAATAAGTGGATTAACAAAATGTTTATTTTCTTCAATTTCATCATTAATTGATTTCAAGTTAATATTAGAAGAGATAAAAAAAAAACAGTACATGTTTCTCAAAACATTTATTAAACTAATTAATATGGATGATATATTACAAATATGGATAATGAACAATTATAATATTAGATGAGTTATGGAACTAACATTATTGAGTTAAACAGGGTTAGGTATTTAGTGGTTAAATTCTTTGTTAACTTTATTACAGAGTCTGATATAGCTTCCATGTCTCTTGAAAAATGAATGTTGTGGCAAGAGTTTTGTCTCTTTGTTTAATTTTCTCTATGCTCTGAATAAATAATGAGTTTTCATCTGGCTTGGGATGTTGGTATTGTGCCTTCCACCTTACAATCCAAATGGCATAGGTAATGAAAATTGACAGCCTGATTGTAGGAATATCTCTTTCACGAATGCATTCTTTTATATTAAGTATTTTGTAGTAGTCTATCTTTGAATTGGTTAAATATTATTGTTTTAATATTACCTAGACCCATGCATGTTTTAATTATGTGGTCAAATGTTTCCTCATCCCTGCCACAGCTGTGGCAAATTGATTGGACTTTGGTGATAGATCTTTTATATCTGAGGAACCAGTTGACCGGCATGGCATCCAGATTAATTTTAAGTAAGTAATCTAAGTATTTTGGTTCTAGAGCCCAATACTTGAATAGGGTAATCAGCTTGTGATTAGTTATTCCTAATCTTATAGTAGATATTTGATTATTTTGTTTTAGGATGCGATGGGCATCCCATAGCTTGATCTTGCTTTGATAGTTGTTATGGGCATTTGTATTTTGTTGCATTGTTGACAGGATTAGATGATCAAGCCAGCTTAATTTTTTTGGGGGTGGGGTGTTGGTAGGAATTATGGATTCAGTGATCTGGTCATGGCCATACTTTTGGACTAGATTATATATCAGAGTGTGTGATTTCTGATAGTTAATTGAAGTAATGGAATGTAGTATTTTGAGGGTTAAACAGTACATGTTTAACCCCCAAAATACTTTATTTACATTATATAACCATGAAAACATTATATATAAATTGTAACAGTATGAAAGGAGGTTTTTCTTTTATATATGCTTCATGAATTGAGCAAGCCAAAATTGTAACAGTAAATAATGGAATGAATCCCTCTCATTAATGACCCATGGATTTTGGGTGGCAAATTGTTATTGTAAGGATGGGGCTTTATGTAATATGCTTCATAATTCAGTAAGTCCAAATTATAATGTTAAGCAAGTGGGATTTAGCTTAATTTAATCATAACTTTGTAACTTTAAATCTAAATAGTATTATATAAATTAATGAGACTTAATGATCAGTTAAAATGTAATTAAGAATCAAAGAAACATATTATTGAATCCGAATCACATTTAATGAATAAATAATTTAATATGTTTTATTTTCTTAACATTGGGTAAAATGTATTAGAATTAAATTTCAAGTATATCTAAATATTGTTTTAAGTATCTCAGGGTAAAATAAAATATCTGAATGAATTATTATTATAACCATGTGACCCAAAATTTTTGGTAAGTGATGTGATCTTAAATATATATTTATATATAAATATATACAAAATTAATTTAATTAATTAATAAATTTATATTTTATTTACATCCACAGTAGATTGGCAATTACAATATTACAACGTTTCTTATATTTACTTAGCATTTGTTCTATTTTGTTGTACTTTTAAGAAAAGAATTTATGTAAACAAGTAGTTTATAATAGCACAAATGAATGTAATATATTACTTTTGCCTTAAAATATGAACAAAAACTATACATATCATGTGATAAATAATATACTTATTTAAATATTGAATAATTTGAAATAATATATATATATATATTTTCTCATGTATCATAACATCAGCCAGGAAGAGAACCCGCTAACCAGGGACAACTGCTTGTAAAGCAGCTGTCACTGACCTCTCGACCACCAATGCTTGACTAATAAAAATATATTTATATACTAATTCTCAATTTATAGTAAGTTCTCCTCAAGCTTAAACACATTTCGTTTTTTTCAAACCCTATTTAAAAATTAAAGACAATACAAATCCTATGATTAGGTGGGTAATATATATATATATCCTACATAACATATATATTAATTCCTCAAAACGTCTACATACAAAAACAATTGAGTAAATATCTTACTTTAATGCAATTATTAAAGAGCAACTATATTTTAATATATATACCCATTAATGACCATCTAAGTCTATAAAACTCTACATTACTATTTCTAGTCCAAGAACAACAACAACCAATTTATTTACCTTTGAAAAATATATTTGGAAGAATTAAATAAATTATTATGAATATTATTAATATTAATGACCTTATAAATTAAATCGTTTTTTCAATAAGAAAATTATGCATATCTAAATTAGCCTATTTACCCTAATAAATAAATATTAAAATATGTGTGTGGTATAAGAATATATTATTTAAATGTTAAATCAAATATCTGTTCTTCATTTTCTAAATTTTGATGGAGAACACTAAAAGGAAATAAAAATTAAAACATACAAAAAAAACAACAACCCAATATCAATAATAATGTGTTTTGACTTTTTTTTAAATTTTTTATTATTATTAAAAGTTCTATATAAGTTAAAATTCACCATTATTTTAAATTCTTGCTTTCCAGTGATTTTGATGAGAAGATAGATGATATAAATATTGCCAAAAAAAAAAACAACTATTACTTTGGAAAAATTCAGTAATCTTAAAGTTATTTAGTTTATTATTCAAGTGCTTATTTTCCTTGAGATAATCATGTTAAATATAAGATACAAATTGACAGTTTTGGGAAATATCTTAATCAATGTTGTTGTTGATGTTCCTTTTCTCCAGAGATTTAGATAGGTTGTTGTTTGTGTTGTTATCTCTCCCTTAAATATACTTTTTGATTTTAATGACTTTCTTGCGATGAAGTAGAAGTTAATGGACAAAGGAGATTTGGTGAAATCCCAAAAATCTTGAGATTTTAAGCTATACATATTCATTGTTTACTCATACCTTACAAATACAACAGCCAAATTGTAATAAATTATCCTTCAAATCAACAAAGTCTAAGCACTAAACACCAAATTATAACTAACTATACTATGCATGGTATTACTAATAATCTATTTTAAATAAGTGTAGATATTAAAAGCTTAATATTTAAATTAATCACAGACTATAATAGGGGTGGCCAACTTTTGTGTTCATGTCTAAGTGGAGGGAGGTGTGAAATACATATTATTTTTATATATCTACCTAGTAAAAAATAACATTTATTTAACGGGCCAAAAAACTCATGTCCAAGCAACTTGAGTAATTAATTATTAACAATATTTATTAATTCAAATTAGCTACATTAAATCAAGATTAAAAATATTATTTTCAATAATGATACGACTTAGTGGACTACATTTATCTAGAATTGAAAAAAAAAATTAGAACAAAAACAAAAATAACAAAAAAATTTGAAAAACTTGACTTAATTTGTTTCAGTCGTTACCCATGGCTCTTGCCAGATTGGCCTCGCGATCGACCAAAATTGGCTTTGCAATCGACCAGTGGATCATGATCGACTTGTTGGCCACTCCTGGACTATATCAATAAGTTTTAAATCTAAGCAAATTAAATTGTTTTAGTTAGTATAATTCAAATCAATTTCAATACATACCATTACTAATTTTATAACAACATAAAATTATTATTTTTCTAATCAAATAATAAATTATTATAACACACATCCAATAAGTAATAATTTCAAATAATACACCAACCTTCAATCACAATCGCCTTTGTTTACCTTGACTAAATTAAGATACTTAAACCTTACAAATTATTAAACTATCTCAAATATGGGTTTTGTCCAAAATAACTTGTATATAATTCTTAAAATAATTATAATGAAATTCTAATCAGGTACTAAACATCTAGCTATAATAAATTATTTAATATATTATTATATAAAATATGTACCTAGCTCAAATAATAATGATATATTGGATTTATAGAATAGAAAGTAATACATAACACAGATACCCCTCTCCCATTGAGAGTAAGTGGATTGTGGGAATTTTAAACTTTGCGAATGCAAAAAGACATACTGGGAAATTTATGGCCTGATTTATAAGAATAAAGTTTTACTTCACAGTGAAATTGGTCTAAATAACAAATTATTAATCAAAAAACTCAAAAGTTGGTGCATTGAATCAAAATTTATCAACTTTATCATACAGCTGAACCTACTAACCCTAACCCTAACCCTAGTGTGGAAAAGATGTTTTAATAACATCGATCCTCAATGGCAACTTTGCAAAATGACTGATGAAACTATTCAACATCTCCTTACACATGTCCCTACTTTAATACCATTAAAGCATTGATATCAACTAAAGTCACAGTTGATATTAGAATGTTATTATCTATTAAGACAGCCATCAACAGTGGTGATATTTCCATAATCAGATTGGCCATCTTCCTTTCCTATGCAGTCTGGATTATCAGATGCCATTTTATCTTTGAACAAAACACCCTCAGTGCCCTGAATGCCTACATTGGAATAATAAAAAAAATTAAAGACAGAGACAAAATGCTCACACCTTCAAATTTATTTCAGGACACGTGGAATAAGGTATTGTTTTTATAAACAATTTTTCAAAGCATACATCGAAATTACAAGGAAACAACTTGTTTGGGACTAGAACCAGAGTAGCTCCCTTGAAGCAAAAGACAGTTTAGTTCAAAGTCATGTAAATTTAATTTAACAATTGTAACAATTTTTTCTTATTAAATAAATTATTTGTTTGTTTTTTTTTTTTTTTTTTTTTAAAAAAAAGTAGTACATAACAATATATGCACTTACCAATCCAATCGTTTGATTCCTGGATTATTTTATAATTATTTATTGTAAAATGTCAGGTGTAAATCAATACATAACCATTAAATATTAAAATTCTATTAATTAATAGGTTTGCATAACTAAATGTAATAATCACTGAAACAAGTTTGTTTAACTGAATTAACATTTATTAATAATAAATAATATGTTTATAATATATGTTCTGATTATGTATCATGAAGTATGTCCTTCATCTGAATTAATATTAATAAAATAAGTATTTATATAGCACAGATTTTCCTACTTTATGTCTAAGGTGCACACACACACACAATTAAAATATAATAAAGCTAATAATTATAAAATACTTACCCTATAAATACAATTTATCCAAACTACTTCAAACACTTTTTAGCAAAACTCTTTATTTGTGTATATATATATATATGTACACCTTACATTTCGACTGTCCTGCAGTCTTCTTCAGAGCCAATTGAACTGGCTCTGAAAAAGACTGCAGGACAGTTGAAATGTAAGGTGTATATATATATATACAAATAAAGAGTTTTGCTAAAAAGTGTTCGAAGTGGTTTGGATAAATTGTATTTATAGGATATTACAGCCAAATAAAGAAAAATGTGATTTTGATAATACTTGCCCTATAACAATTTATTAAAACAAAAATAATATCAATAAATAGTATTAAATGTATCGATTATAATATATGGTTAACAAATAAACATGTGATATTTTAAATTAAAATTTTAATCATTAAAATTTAGAAGATGATTTTAAATTTAAACTAAGATTTAACTTTCTTATATATATATATATAAAACAAAATAAATGTCCGCTAATATTAATAATACAATAACGAAACTTAAATATATTCCAAACAACGGTAAACAATTTATAATATAATATAAATAAAAACTCATAAAGAAATATTTTCGATTATATTCATAATCATTATCAACTCAACTTTCAAAATGGAATCATCTATTACCATTTTGAAAGTTGAGTTGATAATGATTATGAATATAATCGAAAATATTTCTTTATGAGTTTTTATTTATATTATATTATAAATTGTTTACCATTGTTTGGAATATATTTATGTTTCGTTATATATATAAACAAACAATTTGTCAACTTCTAATATAATAATCAATAATGTTAAGAAAATACACTACAAAGAAATAAGTAAATAAAATAAACATTTATATATGACCTGAACACAGATCTTCCACATAGGCACTCCAAAAAACACAATAATTCAAATGTTTATTCTGTGTGCTTTAAATAATTCAATAATATCCACTAATCCTGTCATAAAATATGTTATAAGTAGTACCCAAAATAAAGTATGGTGGCAAATTCCAGTGTATTTGAAGTATCATTTTATTATCCTTTATATAGAAAAATATTTGGCATCATAGTAGCATTATATATATGCAGATGCTGGCTTCCAATTACAACATATGCAATACATAAATTGGTTCAAATCCTAAATAATTCATCAGTATTTAAAAATGATATTCATAAATAGAAATAATTTTCATATATGGACATATACTATCAATTCTGTTTCATTACTAAAATGTTTTGCTTATTCATGGTAATCATTTTTCTGCAGATAAATATTAAAATTAATTTGAATGCTATAAATTTCCTTTCTCTTTCTTTTAACAAGTATTCAGAAAACCAATCTAATCTTCCAGACAAATATACACATTTTTACTCCATTATTAGAAAACACTTATAAAATAAAAATAAAATATACAAAAAAATTTAGATTTGCTTCAATGAGAGTCAAAATATTCTAGAGCAAATTTGAATTGTTCAGTCTTATTTATAACCTTGTATAATTGACATCATATTCATCATTAAAGCAAGGTTACATGTATTCTTTAATTGAATATTAAATTAAATTCATCCTGCAATCTAAATCAAAATTTCTTTTACAACAACAACAACAACAACAACAACAACAATAATAATAATAATAATAATAATAATAATAATAATAATAATAATAATAATAATAATAATAATAATAATAATAATAATAATAATAATAATAATAATAATAATAATAATAATAATAATAATAATAATAATAATAATAATAATTATTATTATTATTTATAATGATTACATATAAAAATAATATTTACACTATAAAAACACAAATGATACTCTTTAACTTAACACAAACCAACACAATGTAAAGTACATTTTCACAATAATGCATTGGAAATATATACTTTTTATATATTATTCCAACTTAAACATTACTCAATATAAACACAAAAATATACATGTTTAAAATATTGAATATTTGTTCATAATGTTTATGACACACTATTTATGACTGCAGTAAATAAAAATACATAGGATAAAGAAATAATTTTATTAAAATTACAAATTTTATTATTTACATGTGTATTTCAAATGAATAGGAATAATTTAATAATTCATGTATAATACTAATACATTTTTTTATTTAACAGTTTGTTGTCATAGCAACCATTTCAACACTCTCAGATTCATGCATTACCCATTAAAGCTAATTAGAAAATAATAATAAACATTTTTATATTTGATGTTACATCAAATACTGAAATTACACCCACAATTAGTACAATATATATATATTACTAATTATATTTATTGTAGTATAGAGTACATAATGTCCATTGGAAGAAATTGCTTTAGAGTAGGTGATCATGTGATTTTAAAGTAGAAAACATTTTGACAAGGTTTAAGTAAAGAAGAAAAGCCTGATTAGATGTATTAAATACATTTTTTATTTATATTTAATTGTCTATTTCAATTTTGTTTTAGATTGATTATTTTAAATTCTACTATTAATTTGTATATGTTTTTTTTTTCTTAAGAGACAGAAAAAAAACTAGTCTTATTATTTGAAGTTAATAAGACAGAATAGTGTGATTATAATGTGTTGAGAATACTAGATGATGTATATAAAAAGGAAGAATTAACATCAAAAGAGTAAGTAAATATTTGATATTTGCTTTAAGGCAAATATAAAATAGAAGTGATAAATAAATAAAATAGAAAAGTTTTAAAATTTGTGTGAATATCCTGTTTAATATTTTAAAAAAATTGTTAGGACATTTCTATGTTGGGCAATTATGAAAATATGATTCACTTTTATTTTTTTTCTTCATATTATTATTTGTGTAATAAAAGTGAAGAAAGACAGATAAATGGAAGAAATAATCTTCTCAAACTATTTCTTTAATACTAATTTATAATACTAATCAACATTTTAATCAAATTTGTCATATGTAATAAAAATTAAATATAAGATATATTGAATTTTATTATCATACCATGTATTTTACTTATGATTAATTTGTTCCAAAATAATAAATCCTTTTAAGGAATCCTAATGCTTATTTTCTTGTCTTAGTATTTTGAATTTGCTTTTATATTTTAATTTTTGTGTTATTAAATACTGTTTATCAAAATGAGGAATATGGATAATCTTTTTATAATTTTGAACAATTTTTCATTTATCATCATTTCTTCACAACTATCACTAAATCTATCACTTCCTTTATTTTGTCTATATATTTTATATAAAATGTTTATAGTAAGATATGCAAATTGAATTTATAATATTATTTTATAAACCTAAAAAATTGTAAGAGTTTATAGGCCAAAGAAGTTTCATCTTTATTGCTGTCACATTTTCTTTATCTAAAAAATAAAAATGCACACAATACTTAATATAATTTGGAAGTATAAATATCTAACAAATGAATACTATAATAACCACATTCATTTCATATCTAGAAAAATCATATATATGTAATTTGTTTAAAGCTTCATCACTTTTCAACTTGTGATTTTATCACATTTATTATTTTTAAATTGTGATTCCATGCAATATTTTTTTCTGCATTGATAGTTTTTGTTTAATTTGAAATGTTATTCTCATTAATACTGAAAATAAAAGATAAATCAATCAATCATGATAAGGTAAAAACATTAAATAATAAACAAATAGATTGTTCAATAATTATAAAGATAGCATTGATAAAGAGTATAAAAGTAATATGATATATAAAATCATTTGTCTTTGTGAGACTTCATATATTAATGAGTCTTGGTATGCACAGAAAAAAAAACATTTAAAGAACATTGATTATTATATGAAAGTTAAAACATGCAAAATATTTATTTTAAATAAAGTGTATAAGAAAGAATAATTAAAAAACGAAAAATAAAAGAAGATACTTTTATTATCAGAAGAAATAATTTATCTAAAAAATAAGATGCTAATGTGAAAATTTATTAAGCTTGGAAGATAATTTAAAATAATGCATTATGGGAGTTTAGTATATTTTTTTTAGTGAAAACAGTTGATAAGGATAATATGGTAGTAACTGAAAATGTTTTATGATTTGTTTATTATTTGCTGTTTAAAAACTTAAAGCTTAATGTGATTTATTTAAACATGCATAGGTTGAGTTTACATTTGTTCTAAATGAAATATATATATATTTAGTCACATGATAGTAGTCCAAGCTTATCTAAATCATAAATATTCAATTTGTTGCCAAGGCAATCCCTATAAGTAAAATATAGATTCTACCATTCACTCTGGTTTAAAACATAATATAGAAAAAGAGGACTGACACAAGACTTTAACAGATCAAGATTTTTATATTTTTAGAAGTTTAAATAAATTTCATTAAAGTGGCAAATTCATTTTTAATTTATAAAGAATACATGAACAAGAGATTGAGGGACCATGGTATAAATAAGCTTGGGTTGCTATCATGTGATTACATTTACAAATCTATCTAGTTTTGTGCAGAATCAAGTTTCTTATTTAAATAATAATTAATAACAATGGGGTTTAAATGTTTTTAAAATGTCTATTAGCCAATATTCAAAACAAATTACATTTGCCTATTCAATGATGCTTATTTAAGCTTCTAAAAATTTCAATCTGTTAAAGCCCTGTGCCAATTCTTTTTGTCTATATTAAGATCTTAAATAAGCATGAAAAATGAAATTCATATTTTACTTACAATAATTGCCTGGACACTGGTTCAAATAAGATAAAACATCTAGCTTAATACAAAATTAGTTTTACTATCTAAGCAATATATATATATATATTGTAACGTTTTTCATATTACTAGGCCACTATATGCCTCAAATTTATATTTGAGCGTGAGTTGATCAAGCTGTATCAAAAGAAAAAAGAAAGTTGTATTTCTATTCTCAACACAGCTATTTTTCCTGATCAACTTCGGCCTAGAACTATTACCGAGTACAATCGTGAGCAGAACCAGTTTTTAATTTCTACTTGAGGGCGCCAGAGTCGTTAGACCCACTGAGACTGCGTCAAACATATTGTAGCCCGTAAGGTAATAATTATATGATCTAAGTCAAATAACTAAAGGTAAAACTTAAATAGAAAAAAAAATGCTTTTAAACTAATCGGTATTACATCATACCGTAACGAGAATTAATTTTTTTAAGATTATTATTCCTGGGCTTATTCAAACATATTGGCAAAGGTAAATTACATTTTTAAATCTTATTACACTAAAAATAAATTTAATAATAAAAAAAATAATAACTATTATTAATAACGCACAAATGAGAATTGATATTAGAAATATTTTTAATTTTGACAAACTAAAATACTTCATGTTAAGTAGCTAATTAATACCTTGGAGAGAACACATTTAATTCAGGTGGGAAATATCCAGAAAATATAAATATCAGTTAAAATAAACAAAAAGTTCTTGGTTAAATAAGAGTCTCTCATATAGAAAAATTAAAGTCACTATCGGGATTCTTTTATACGTATATTTTTACGAGTAGTTTTAAATAGTTAACTTTGTCACAATCAGGATAATTATTCTTACCGGTAAGTTTCATGAATTCAGTAGTAGATAACTATGCATAGTTTTTGGGTTATAATGAGCTCGGTCTTTTGGTTATTGCTTGATCTTGTGGTCCATTTCCCCAGTCGGTCACGAAGGCTTTTCCTGGTGTACATCATTAGGTCCGATGTCTTCAGAGGCTCCGGTTCACTGCGACATGCCGAATTCCTTCAGCGAAGAGCGATCTTGGATATATCAATGTTATCCAAGACCAACTAGAGAAACAAAACGAACAAGATGTTCCTTCAACCGGATCCCTCCTTTTTATATCCAGTTTTCAGGACTTCTGCGCATGCTAGTACCATGCCTTTTTAATCTTATCCAGTCTTTATAAAGTTTATGTAATAAAGTCTTTATTTTCTTCAAGTTTTCAGCCATCTTTAATTAATTTGAGTATTTCTACTTTCAGCTTATCTTTTTTACTTGCTTTTGGAATTCTTTTGTTCTCTCCAATTACTTTTATTACTAATCACATAAAAAAAAATAAGAAGAATAATTCAACCCTCATTGTACGTTTTTTTTTTTTAAAAAAAAATTACTCAACAAAATTTTAAATCCACTTTTATCTTTTAGTTTCTTTTTACCCAATGCCAATATATTTGTAACGTATATAACTAAACGTTACAATATATATATTGTACCAGGTGGATGGTTTACAAATAATTAATTAAAAGACAATTTGAATCCCTGATGGAGTAAACACAATATTTACTTTTACTCTTCAAATAAAATTATCTTATGAGAGCAACTTATAAGACTAAATATAACACAGTGTTTATTATTAATTCCTTGCAATTTATGTATTGCTCCACCATGGCACCTAGGCACTCGTATGTCCAAACGATAGCTATAAAATATATAACTAGCATTACATTTCCAGGACATAACTTCTTTTCGACTGTTGAATTCAACACCATGTTCAAAGCACTTTTTTGTTTTGTATAAACATGGGCACCAGTTATTTATCCAGAGGATGAATAATGCACTTTAAACAATGGCCAGTAATTCAATGTCCAAGATATACCCATGACTGATTCAATTAGTGGTGAAAAGAATTGACTGTCCAATAAAGCTTTAATTTTTAAAGAAAGAATTTATTTTAATTAACCTTGATTAACCTAATTTTAAATATTTTATAAATCTTATTTACTAATATAACACATGCACATATATAATTCACACACTATAATATCTTATGAGAAAGCATTAAATAATATTTGAAATTAACGCATGAATACACACAACATTTTAAACACACATATTATAGTTTGTCTATGTATGCTATAGAGTTCTTAAATTTGACTCTTGAGGCTTTACAAATGTGATGGCTACTTTACAAATAAGAAAAATGTTATTACCTAGGATTTTAGAACGTGGATACTTCTTGCTGTTTGCTGCTTCTAATTAAGTATTTCTAACCGGTTAGATTTGAAGTTTTCTAGTGGAGATTTGATGCTTATTATTCTGGGGCATTTCCTTTAAAACAATTAGATATTGAGGGGCTTCAGGTTGTTACGCAGATATCACTTTTATTGGGTAGATTGGCTGTCTTCATTGGACTTCAGATTAGAGAAAGTCATATGTTTTCTGAGGTTTTAACACTGCATTCTTGATTCTGGATGTATAAAAATCTGACTGATATAACTCTCTGATAGATTGTACTGAACTGTTATCTCAAACCAACTGAATCAACTTTAACACAACTCAAACTTGACTAACTGTCCAATAAAAAATTGACTATTTATACATACAACGTGTTATTTTGATATCCTCCAGCAATTTCTGTTGTCAAAATTCCTTTGATAATTTTTTAATTACATTTTTTTGAAGATCGTTTAATTAGTAGCCATGCAAATGTGTTGTTTTATATTTTTAATTATTAGCCATCACTGAGTGTTTTTTAATATTTTAATTTTAATTTTTTTTTTTAAATATTTAATACACATACATTATATTTACAGTCGCACGCACATATATAATTCGAGATCCATTCACTATTTAGTTTTAAGATGAACCTTTTTTCATTCCTTTTACTTAAATAAAAAAAGATTTATATTTTTAAACTTTAAATTATATTTCAACTAATAATAATAAACTCTTTACTTCTTTTTATAAAACTTTTAGTTTGACTTATAAATTTACATTTTCGATAGCAATAAAAGAAAAACTCCTAAACTTTTAAATACTATAACAAAAGATTTTTGTTTTAATAAATTTTAAACAAAATTATTATGTGACAACACAATGTTGGTACAATATATATATATATATGATAAACAAAAATGCAAGTTAAAAAACTTGCTAACGCTTGTATTTATGTCCACAGATGGCGTCCTACCAAGACTGCCAATCAAGCGTGTTTTGTTTACATAAACGTCAGAGTAGTTAGTATTCACTATCTCTAACTATAATTCCACTTTCAGATCATGATTTCAAGCTATTTGCTATCGTCAGTGAAAGACAGGAATAAAGAAACTAGATCTGAATACAAACTCTGAGCGTTTATGAAACAATTTCTATTCAGCTTGCAAGCGTGAATTTTTTAGACACGTAATGTCTTCAAACTCAGCATAGCAAACCAGATAGCTACATGGGTCTGATCTCAGTTCAGCATCACCACATAGTAGAAGCCTCTGCAATCTATATCATTGCAAGAAAGACCTCAAAGGTACATTTATGATAAACAAAAATGCAAGTTAAAAAACTTGCTAACGCTTGTATTTATGTCCACAGATGGCGTCCTACCAAGACTGCCAATCAAGCGTGTTTTGTTTACATAAACGTCAGAGTAGTTAGTATTCACTATCTCTAACTATAATTCCACTTTCAGATCATGATTTCAAGCTATTTGCTATCGTCAGTGAAAGACAGGAATAAAGAAACTAGATCTGAATACAAACTCTGAGCGTTTATGAAACAATTTCTATTCAGCTTGCAAGCGTGAATTTTTAGACACGTAATGTCTTCAAACTCAGCATAGCAAACCAGATAGCTACATGGGTCTGATCTCAGTTCAGCATCACCACATAGTAGAAGCCTCTGCAATCTATATCATTGCAAGAAAGACCTCAAAGGTACATTTATGATAAACAAAAATGCAAGTTAAAAAACTTGCTAACGCTTGTATTTATGTCCACAGATGGCGTCCTACCAAGACTGCCAATCAAGCGTGTTTTGTTTACATAAACGTCAGAGTAGTTAGTATTCACTATCTCTAACTATAATTCCACTTTCAGATCATGATTTCAAGCTATTTGCTATCGTCAGTGAAAGACAGGAATAAAGAAACTGGATCTGAATACAAACTCTGAGCGTTTATGAAACAATTTCTATTCAGCTTGCAAGCGTGAATTTTTTAGACACGTAATGTCTTCAAACTCAGCATAGCAAACCAGATAGCTACATGGGTCTGATCTCAGTTCAGCATCACCAGCTTGAAATCATGATCTGAAAGTGGAATTATAGTTAGAGATAGTGAATACTAACTACTCTGACGTTTATGTAAACAAAACACGCTTGATTGGCAGTCTTGGTAGGACGCCATCTGTGGACATAAATACAAGCGTTAGCAAGTTTTTTAACTTGCATTTTTGTTTATCATAAATGTACCTTTGAGGTCTTTCTTGCAGTGATATAGATTGCAGAGGCTTCTACTATGTGGTGATGCTGAACTGAGATCAGACCCATGTAGCTATCTGGTTTGCTATGCTGAGTTTGAAGACATTACGTGTCTAAAAAATTCACGCTTGCAAGCTGAATAGAAATTGTTTCATAAACGCTCAGAGTTTGTATTCAGATCTAGTTTCTTTATTCCTGTCTTTCACTGACGATAGCAAATAGCTTGAAATCATGATCTGAAAGTGGAATTATAGTTAGAGATAGTGAATACTAACTACTCTGACGTTTATGTAAACAAAACACGCTTGATTGGCAGTCTTGGTAGGACGCCATCTGTGGATATATATATATATATATATATATATATATATAAGCCTTAACTAAAATAGTTTTTAAAAAGTTTATTTTCTCTAATCTTCTTTTAATACTTACTTATCATTCAAGTTGATTCAGAATACATTTTTCTATTGTTTTTTAAAAATTGAAACTTCATGATGCATTCTTATTTAAATACAAATGCCTTGTTCAGATTATTAATACAGATGAAAACCTAATGGATAAAATTAATCATAGAATTAAACTTTGTTGGAGTGCTTTTGGTAGAAATAACTTGATACTAAAAGGAAAAATGCTTACATGTTTGAAAAGGAAGGTTTTAATAAATGTGCTTTACCAGTTCTTACTTATGGATCTGAGACTTGAACACTTAATAAAAGAGCAATACAGAGACTTCAGAACACTCAAAGAAATATGGAGAGATACATGTTGGGAGTAACAAGAAAAGATTGAAAATGCAATATATGGGTAAGAGAACAAACAGGGGTTATTGACCTCACTGAAAAGACTGAAGTGGAGTTGGGATGGACATATTATTAGAAGAGATGATAATAGATGGACAATTAAAATCTTAAACTAGATTCCAAGATACTGTAAAAGATCCAGAAAGAGACCACATGTGAGATGGATTGATGAAATAAGAAAGTGTGCAGGAGTGATGTGGAAAAAAGAAGCTAAAGATCGGAGAAAATGGATTGAACTTGGAGAGACCCTCATCCTGCAGTGTATTGATAATGGTTGTTGTTGGTGATGATGATGATGATGATATATGTTTTTTATATCTAAGAGATTACATTGCAATATTAAATTTACCCAAAGCAAATATTAATTTAATATTTTTTTTGTAAAATTAAAAAATAATTTAGATAAGATTATTTACTACTAAAAAAAATCTTATTTAACCACTATAATTAAAAGTATACCTGATTTTTTTAAAAAAAAAACAACATATACTGTATAATCATTATTATAGTAAATTTATATACACACTCATACAGTTTGCAAACAATAAGAGAGTAGAATGTTTTTAATTATAATATAGCAAAATTAATATTCCAACACTGGTCTGCAAATGAAATACTTCCAATCCAAAGTTTTAGAGAAAAGATTGGATATACTTTCTTTTTACATCCATTTATATGTATTACAATTTTAAATCAATCATATTATTTTATTAAAGCTATACTTCAAATTGCTTTACATTATTTATTTGACATTCATAAACATTTTTCATTTTACAGCTTGCCAATACCAAATTAAATAATGAAATATGCGAATGTAAACATTCCAGCAATTAATATTATATAATACATTGAGATTAATACTTCAACATTGGTGGATCAGCAATATAAGATGGCACTGAGAGTTGTGGATTGTGTAAAAGTCTGAGTTTGAATCCCACATATATTACATATTTAAATGCAGGTGTTAAGCCTGTACAATGTATTGATCTGTTAAGTAAATGAAATAATCTCAATCCAAAGTAAAATATAAAACTTTGAAAAGAAAAGATTGGATACCTTTTATTTGTACCTCAGTATATAAAGGCTTTCTCTCTAAAGTGCTTAAGATTAAATGGAGTATAAAGGCTTTCTCTCTAAAGTGCTTAAGATTAAATGGAGGTAAAGAGAAAAAGTGTCCAATCTTTTTTCTAAAAAAGTTTTATCTTGTGTTTTGGGTTGAGAGTATTTTATTTAATAATAGATCAGAGTTGGAGTATTAATCTCAATGTATTAAATATTAACTTCTGAGAAGTTTATATTTATAATATCTAACATGTTTACAATATTATTGTGAAAAATTATTAAAATGTTTTTTAGTTATAATTTTTGATAGATTCCCAACTACTGTTATTTACCTATATTGGCTCCTTGAAAAAATGATGGAATGAACGTTTTAAATATATTTAAATTAGTTCAACGTAAAGCAAAGTTTTACTCCAGAATTACTTCCTAGACAGAAAATGTATATACATATACAGTCACAAAGAATATTTGCAAAACAATATTCTAAAAAAAGATAAGTACTTCTATTCTCTAATAATAATGCAAGTCAATATATTATATACATGAAAACATGTTTTTATACATCCTAAGAGTGTCTTGGCGAAGGACATGTGATCACATATTAAAACAAACTTATGAGACAAGAAGATCACATTTTAAAATGATTTTATATATTTTTTGTATTGAATAAATAAAAAGAGATTAATAATTTTGTCTGCTTATTTTCAACTAGGAAGCAACTTTTAATCCAATATTAGTAAGAAAAGTACTTAAGAATGCAAAAGTAATGAGATCCTAATATTTTAACTCTTTTTCAATTAAAATGCAATTTTTCGGGTTTTTTTTGATGTTGTTAAATTAAATATTTGTCTTATTAATGATTATCAAAATTTTCATTAACTATCTTCCCTCTCTTTCAGTTTGTTTTCAGTTTTAGATTTGAATTAGTTGAAAGTAAAAAAAAATATCCTAATACGCAGTCAACATGAAACTGATACCAAAATCAATCAAAAAGTTCCTTTGACAAAGTATTTGTAGAGAATCTATGATTTTAAAGATTTTCTATAAAAACATTTTAAAATTTATACTTTACGCAGCTGTAATTATTTTTGATATGACTGAAAACACTTTTATTTATTGTTAATCATTATTATTTTACACAAATAAAACATTATAAAATATTATGTTTTGAAAACTTACCACATCAATAATATTTATTTAAATATTTTATTATTGTAAGATGATTAACTTTAGAAAATCAAATAACTGCATAATTCAGTTGATGTGCTTATATTAATCTCGAATTCTTATATATTAGACCTAAGTTTAAATGGCAGCTGTAGATAATGTGCTTCTATTAAGTTAAATATCCATGTAATAACATCAACTAAGAAAAACTCTCCTTTATAATATGCTATCAAATGTTAACATTATGTCAACAGATTTAAAGCTGTAAAATACTAAAAAGTATAAATATCCATTTAAATATCACTATTCATTTTCTTAATTTAATTTATGGAACCTTAGGAAATACTTATACCTGGATCAGTTTTTTAGCTGAAGTTTAAATTATTATAACAAATAAAAATAATCATATGCTCATTTCCATGAGACTAAGTAATGTTCAATCATCAAAATAAACGATTGATTCAGGAGTTCCATTCCAATGAAGTTTAGTCAATTAATAGAAACCATTGCTCTCAGATCATCACTTTGAAGCTTCAGGGTCATATAAACTTTAAAAAAAAAAACTGACCCATAAGAATTATTCAATAACAATATCACTGATTTTATGAGTTACGATATTTTAAAGCTTTATTATCAAATATTAAGCACTGATGAAACACAATAAATACAGCAATAAATACAATTGTTATTTTGATGATTTAGTGCCATGGTGGCAGCCTTGAGAATTAAAGATCATTGAATATTTTAGCTTTGTAATTTCCAGTGCTCAAGTGACATATAATTATAAGTGACAAACCATTTGATTATTTTTTTCCTAGTTCCATTATTCATACGATAATAGTGATTATTGTTTTATGGCATCAACTACATGTGTGGAAAAAAAACTTTAAAAAATCTATAAATAAGAATTAGAACAACTATAACTTTTTTTTAGTATAAGAGCCTTCTAATTCAAGTAAATCTCAGAGAAAGCTAGTTTTGAAAGCAACATTTATATGAAGTAAAACTACTTCTAATAACCCATGAACTGCAATGAATAATATTGTTTATAAAGCTATATGTAAGGATTAATCACAATTAGATCATGATTAAGTAATTTTACTAAAATGCATAAAATTGGCAAAAATGTTGCAGTACATATTTTTTGAAAATATATTTATCAACAATCAGTTATAAAATAAGGAAGCTATCAGTCACCAACATATTTAGCAACCAATAATCTATCTATTTAAATCTATATCTATATTTATTCATACACTTATCCATTTATATATTTATCTGCCAATTTAACTGCATACATTAGTGGAATGGTAGCCAAATGCTAGGATATAAGGTTCTTAGAGTGATGCCAGTTATGCCACATCTGGAAATCAAACTCCTTATGAAATCTTGAGCAATAAAGCCATTTATTATTATTAATTCTATTAAACTATCTGTCTACACACCTGTCAATCTTTATCAACTATCTACCTGATGATTAGTTAACTACATACCTATCTATATTATAGCCATGCTTAGCTAGTTTCAAGCATTAAATATGAGCATCAGATAAAATGATAATAATTAACAGCATGTTTAATTCTAAATGATCAGTAAATAAAGGGTTAAGTTTTGTTTAAGTGGTGTATGTGGGAGTTTCTTCACAATTCATCTTAAACAAATATTTTTGTATAAAAAGTGTATTGTTAACTAATTGTAAAATTAATTTTTGAAATAAAAAAGAAAATAAAAGTTTTATAAAAGTTATCAACTCTGCAATAGAATTTTTAAGGGAATTTATAAAAAATGACAACAGAATTTTAGAATAAATTTGTATTACGAAAAAAGTAATATTTTTCTTATTTTCTCTGTTTTACTTTTTTTATTTCCAATTATGATTAATCATCATTTGTGTTCTTTCCTGTGTTTTTCAAAAGCCAGCTTTGTGAATGGTTGAGAGGAAGGAGTTTAATTAAGTTGTTTATTGATAAACACTTATAAAGTTGGAGAAAAGCAATTAAGTTTGACAAGCTATAAAAAGTTGTCACAGTAAATTTAGGTCAGAATATGTTTTGGAAAAAAATGTTTCAGAAGCAGAATACATTTGTGTTGGCAGAAAGCATGGACTAGTAGAGTTTTTTTATTGTGAAGACCATGTGGACTGGATATATATGTGCTAAAAGTTGCAATGTTATAAGGAATGCATTATTACTTAAATATATGGTTTCTTATGTACTTGAGTTAAATTTTATAAAAATGATTTGCTAAAGAAGCTTTTGTAATCCAGCCTTGATCACATGACACTTCATAAAGAAAGAAGCCTATGCATAAAAATAAATGACCTAATATTACTCCATCCTATGTGCCTTATCCAAGTGAGAATAAAAGAAAATCGACTAAGACTTAATAATGACAGGTCAAACTAAGAGATATTCAATGATCAATCATGGGACAAGTATGAAAAAATACTATGAGCCATTTTGTTAACTTGCAAAATCCATAACTATTAAGGAACCACATGGATAAAATTGTTTACTTATAACTCCATCACAAATTGCACAGGAGTAACCAATGAACTAAAAACTCATTTAAAGCATTACAAGTGAGGAATAAGAAAACATCATCTCAAGGATTACTATAATCAGATTATCAATGTGCCAGTTTATATAACTAGCTTTTTACTGGCAAAAGACAAACAAAGATTCCACATTAAGAATATTTGTTATTATATTATATAAGCTTTCTTGTTCAAAAACTTTAAACTGTGCAAACTTACAGCTTCCACTAAAGACAATCTGGAATCTTGCAAGAGAGCTCTATTTCAAGAAGGCTATTCTCTCCCCATGCTCACAATAAAATTAGGGCATTTTATAACAGACTTAAACATGTCAAACCCCCTGATCTGAAATCCTGGATCAATATGCCTTTTATCATTAACATCCACTCAAAATTAACCATTCTGTCTAAAGACTTTAATATCAGTTTTTGATGCCCTCCTTCACTCAATACAATCATCAATAATTCTAAAGACAGTTTAAAAGTGATGTTAAAGCTCAACTGGCTTATTCTATAGCCTTCTCCTTCTGAAATAGCAAATACTTTGGGGATATTCATGACAACTTAAAATACAGGATATCTCAACACACTTATCTATATAATAGAGCTAAAACAAACCCATGATATAGCTTAGTGTTTGTAAACACAAAAAAACTCCTGGTCATGCTTTTACACATACTTCTGCCAAGATTTTTTGCCTCAAAAGTAATCATAGAAAATGTAAAATCAAAGAGACTTGGTATATAATTAATTCCACACACAATAAACATACAAACCAATAGTGTTTCCCTCAACAAACATTGGATGTTCAATTTTGAAACATAGGTGGCACTTAATAACCCACTATTATTTATGCATGCAATCATGCAAATCTCCTAACACCATGTAGTTCAATATTTTATAATCAGAAATACAATCTCTCTCTGCAAATTATCTCTCAGTTATGCTTTGATACAGACACTCCATGTCAAAAGTTGACTTAGCAGATAATTAAACTCATTATTTCAGCCATATTTATTATTATTTATTCATCTTTTACATATTTTTTATGGCTTCAACTTTTATTTTACATAAACATTTTTTAAATAAATATATTCATTATAATAAGGTACCTACTATAAATATTATGTATATGTTTATTTTATAGTAAAATGTATATTTATTTTATATTTTTTGTGAGCATTATTTAATTTCTGAGGAATTAGATATATGTATATTGATGAATTCAATCTTGATGGAGCATATGGGATAATAAAAAATATATATTTCTTTTGTATGTATATTTATATAATTTATAGAAAAACGATAATGTAATTAGTTATTATCTGGTAATGCAGAGTTCTTATTAAGGACTGTAACAGCAATTTTTGAAAGAATGTACAAATACCTTACATATTAGAAGTGGAATAAAACTGTTATTGTTATATATATTTATTTGCTTTATTCACATTTCATTTATGCATTTCATTAAGGTAATTGAGTAATGCAACATTGCTAGTGAGTTTTATAAATTCCAAAGCTATGACTTCATGCTAACAGGGTCTCTAACAAAAGGGCATAAGTTCAAACTTAGGTTGCTAGTGGTACAATTCTGGGTCTTTAATAATATAACTAGCTAAAACTAATGAATATTCTAGTCACCTTATGTATCATGGATTATGTCCATATGATGAACAAGAAAGATTACTGTTGTGCAGTTAACAATATCAGCAATAGGCTTTAAATTGATAATGTTCTTCAGTATGCTCATCATAATTTATAGATCAGTAAGCCATTTATTTATTTACTAGGAGCCAGTTATATTTGTTCCCAAGTGTGGCCTGATGATAGTAGTCTAAATAAGGGTCCAGTTACATTTAATACAAAATGTGTGGCATTTAGTGTTACAATATGTTGTGATTAAATTACTTATATCCATTTTGTGATGTAAACGAGAGTAAACATAAACCCTGAGAGAAATAAGGTGATGTTGCACAAATAAAGGTGAAATGTAGGAATAAAGAAATGGATAAAATAGTAGGAAAAGATAATGCTTAAGAAAATTAAAGATAGTATGATAGAGCCATATTGAAAAAATTAAACTATTATGATTGAGTTATAGTAACAAAAGCAAATAGGCTAAGAACAAATGGAGCTGGATATGGAAAAGAATTGTGGAGTTGTTGTATGGTTAAGGTAGGGAATCAATAATTATTGATATTTATATACAGAAAAAAGAGATTTAAAAAAATACTAGGTTTTTTAATAAATGATAAAAGCGAAGTGAAAATGCAAGCCCAAAATTGGAAGAAAGCACTGTGTTAACAGAACAGACAGATAACACAGAACCATGTATAATAATTAGGGATAAAAATCAGGTTGAATAAGGGCTGGAAACTTAAAAGAGCAGGCAGATCAAGCAACACTATTGATTAGATTAATGGCACACATTCAAAAGAAGGCTGGACAAATAGAAGACAAGTGTACTAAAATGGCTGATGATAATAGAAGCTAAATGATAGAAATGTTTGAAAAAAATGTCTAAAAATAATAAAAAGCCAAATGAAAAAAATGGCTGAAGACAATAAAAGCCAAACAGAAGAAATGATTGAAAATTATGCAAGATCATAATAAAAAAATAAGAGTTTGTCAAAGAAATGAAAGAGGATATTGTAACAAAAGCTAAAGCTAAAAATGATGCAATGCAGCTATCAGAAGAAGTAAAAAAATAGTGCTGAAAACAAGTGAAACTACAGATAAATGCCAAATTGCATTAATTAATGAGAATGATGGAATTTTGCCATGTAATGTAAAAGAAAAAGTGGTGAAGGTAAAACAAATAAGTAAGGCATAGACAATGTCAAAAATAATAGTGATGGTTATGTTAGTTATCTCTGAACATTTGGTTGAAAAAAACTGATGCAAAAACCCATGAATTGGAAATTGATGAAAAAAGTGATGATGATAAAGAATGGAAAGAACACTTTATAAGTGCAAGTGTTAAACGAGAAGTTGCAAATAATTATGGAAATGACAGCAAAGTTAAAATGATTCACTTACAAAATGAATTTTATTACATGTAATTTAAAGGTAGAAATGATGAAGTACTTCAGGAAACCAATGATGGAGGTGTGTTGCCTTGGAAAACCTATATGCAGAAAAATAAAATTAGAATTAATCTAAAAAAACTGAAACTGATAAAATAATCAAATATCAATATTATCAAAGAAAAGAAGATAAACCATGAATATGTTTGTCGCTGCTGATTATATAAATAAAGATAAAAATACTGGCACAGAAAAAGAAAATGGTAGAGCCAGACAAGATAAAGAAGATACATTACAGAGTGAAAAGAGCAAGAGATTTCTCAGGCCATTAAAAATGAAAGTGGAAAAGATTAAATTTTATGTGATAAAGCCCATATATATATATATAAAACCAAAAAAATAAAAATTTTTGAATCTCTGAGTATCATAGATTTTGAGAACCAACTATAAATCAATTTTAAGCCACTGATGCCTGAGACCAGAAAATCAATAAACCTGTTAGGATCAATATGAAATATTTTGTGAGCATTGAATTGATGCATTTTAGTCATGATGGATATAACTTGCCTAGAAGTAGACATAAGATAATATAATAATTATTCATAGTAGTAATTTGCACATTGTATGTAACCATGAATAAATAAGTTCACTTAAAAGTAAAAATGGTAACTGCAACTAAATAAGTTCATTTAGAAGTAAAGTTCTTTTGTCAAGCATTACTATGAAAGCCAGGGAACAAGAAGTAGAGTCAGTTCAGATTTCAAGAGTACGATTCTTAGCCAACTTCAAAAACTAAATAAAATTTTTATAGAACAGAAGATGTATTTTAATAAGAGTTTTGATGATAAAAAAAAAGGGGGTAAATGGAATGCCAAATTAAAAGCCAATAGATAAGCCAGACAGGGATTAAACTTGAAGAAGCTAAAGGTAGTCATAGTATAAAAGATTAACCTATAGAAAATAAAATGAGGTCATATATTGAAGTTATTATTGAAGATCCTAAGACATAAGTGAAAAACAAAAACAAAGATAGATGTGATGCATTTGACTTGAAGTTGGAGAATTTAAGCATGATCTAAATATTAACTAGAGAATATCTTGGGAAAGATTAAGCAAAATTGGAGGATGTAATAGATTTAATGTCTACATGCATAACTGAATTATTTGTGGATTTAGAACAAATTATCTAACCACTTTTGCTTTTTATTGTCAAGAATTGCATTTTAAAGACCAATGATTTATTTGTAAATGCTGTAATGAGGTGTTTGAAAATTTCCTTTTAATGTTAGTGCAAACAAAAGTTCATGAAAAGCAGGGATTTAAGTTCTCTATTTTTTATGGACTTAGATAGTATGCAAAAACATAATAGTAAAAATTTAGATAAACCAAGTAATAATTTCAATGAATGTTCTGAATGAAATTGTGATTTTATGGTTGAGAATAAAAAAAATCTATCATTTGAGATGTCATGATTGTAAAAATAATTACCAATGTCCTGAGAGTTCTATAACATTTAAACAATGTCATTCTTTAAAATATCACTTATAGCAACAGCATAAAATTGACATGGAAATAGGCCATAATGCAATATCTGATCAAGAAGCTTGTTGCATTGACAATGCCACCTAAAATTTATCTTGCTTGTTTCTTTGTCTAAGGGTTGAATCATTGTTAATTTTACCTCAAATTTCAGTTTTAACTTTAGTCATTTCACCTCTGTCATATTTTTTATGTTTGTTAATGAATAATGGTGCACATTACATTCACATCTGATTTCTTCATGCTATTTGAAATCGTCTAAGAAGGAATGACAATTCTCTAAGATTTAGTCACAAATTTTAGAAATAGATAATTCTTGGTTAGCATAATCTATGTATAGATGTTATTTACTCAAAGAATAGTTTCTTACTATTAAAAAAATATTCCATATAATAAGAAGCAGTGAAATGCATTTATTCAAAGTTTACATGTTGAAAAAGAACTTTAAGATGTATAACTAAGAAGAAAGTTTTATGTCTGCTTTGAACAGTGAGTTCTTAAATTCAGGTCATGGCTTAGCTACACCTGGAATCCATTAGCATGATACTCTAAAACAATTTATTCACCTATGATAAAATTCCATATATACACAGTTGAATTTAAAGAGAATTTTATATATGTATATGATTTTGTTTAAATTCAACATCAAACTCCATATATGTAATGATGATAAATTGCCTTGTACACAAAACAACATTAGCAATAACAGATTGGAAATACTTAATGCTGGCAAAGAAATTAAAATATCAAAGATTAACTTCCAAAACATTTATCATTATGCTCAGAAGATGTGCACAATAGAATTACATATATATTATCAGAACTTTAATGATTAATATTTGTGCAAATCCTAATGCTTGAGGATTGCATTGTGCAATAATGGAATATATTTTACAGTTATTGTTTAGGAATATAATAGCAGAGTTAAGCGAAACTTCCAAAGAAATTTGAGTAGTGTACATCTCTGCCTCTGTTGCTAAAGACTGAAGTTATACAATATTGGATTATAGAAAGCTAACTAACATGGATTAAAAAGGACTGTTAATAACAAAATCACCTAAGGATTTGTTAAAGGGAAATTTTGAGTAGTTATTGAAGTTTGGATCTCTCATGAATCTGACATAAATTATCATGCACTGGATTTTGCAAAATGCTTATGCATGTGTAAACATTGTGTGTTTTATTACTTATTCACCTTGAAGTACTTTTATTTATATAATTAATGGTTAATATATATATATATATATATATATATATATATATATATATATTTATATATATATATATATCATAGTTAGGAATAAATTGAAGAAAAAACTTGATAATTGATTGATTCATCATTAAATAATTTTATATTCTACTTAACTTATTTAAATTTTATATCACTCCAAATATGAATAAGTCATAAAATTATATAAACTTTATAGATTTTTTAAATGAGAGTAATCACAGATTTTTTTTTAATTTTAAACTTTTCATTTGTCTAATGTCATAATAGTTTATACATTAAATAAATACCATACATCATATTTATTAGCTTATATTTTTACTAAATATAATAATGCTTTAGAGCTGCAGGAAATGTTGCAGGAGTTATCAGATGAAAGTAGGACTACAATAATGTTTAATGGATTTTCTCAAAATATAAAAATAAAAATTGATTATGATGAGTTAGAAGAAGCTAACAGTTACAAATACCTTGGTCAGATTATTAATACAGATGGAAACATAATGAATGGAATTAATCATAAAATTAAACTTGGTTGGATTGATTTTGGTAGAGATAACTTGATACTAAAAGGAAATATGCCTGTGTTTGAAAAGGAAGGTTTTTAATAAATGTGTTTTACCAGTTCTTACTTATGGATCTGAGACTTGGACACTTAATAGAAGAGCAATACAGAGACTTTCAAACAACTCAAGGAAATATGGAGAGATGTATGTTGGGAGAAACAAGAAAAGATTGAAAACAAAATATATGGATAAGAGAACAAACAGGTGTTACTGACCTCATTAAAAAAATTAAAAGACTGAAGTGGAGCTGGGCCAGATATATTGCTAGAAGAGCTGATAATAGATGGACAATTGAAATCTTAAACGGAATTCCAAGAAATTGTAAAAAAACCCAGAAAGAGACCACATGTAAGATGGATGAATGAAATAAGAAAGTGTGCAGGGATGATGTGGAGAAGAGAAGCTAAAGATCGGAGAAGATGGATTGAATTTGAAGAGACCTTCATCCTGTAGTGGATTGATGATGATGATGATTTTTATTAAGAGTATTTATAAATTATTCTAACTCAACATAAATAAATTGCTATTATTGTGATTATTAATTTATAGTCACGAATTTTACTTGCTTTAGTCAAATAAGGTATAAAAATAAACGATGACCTGTAAATGTATAATTTACGTATTTTATCTTTTACATTTATTTTGATCAAATAAAGACTATTACTTTATAAAATCTTATTTTATTCTCATTAGAACTCCTATGATGATATGGATCGTATGACTTGAGGAATCAAATTTAGCATAAATTTTACCAAAGTCATTTACCTGAGATAAGCCTAAATTCAAATTTGTAGGCACCCTATATATATATATATACTTATCACATTTACACCATTACAATATATATTTATATATACTTGTCACCTTCATACCATTATAATATATATAATATATAAAAAAGCCCTATAGCTATATTTTTCCAGCTATGTTTTCAATATCAATATCTATACATGAGATGACATGGAAAATTGTGGATAGAGAATATTTTTACGATATATAGAATTAAATTTGTACAAATAATTTGTCGTTTAAATTATTGGGCTAATAGTGGAATCAAGTCCTGAGTTGAGCATGGTCAGTAGATGTTGGTTTGTGCAAGTTTAGACTCTGGGCATAAGTCATTTACCTATGCTTTTAAAACAATTATTGATGGGGAAATGCAAGCAAATTAATATCAATAGCGCAAGTTTGGAAGATTGGTTTCCTCTCACATATAGATATATATGTAAAATAAAGGTATTTAAAAAATTTCTAGATATGCAAAACAATTTTCTTAAAATCTTATGCAAACAATAAGTGAAAAATAAATTTTTAAAATTTAATATTTGTTACAAATGGAAGTAAAGTTTTTTTTAAATATAATAGTTTCAGCAGAAAATATTTTCTATTTCATAGCATTTGTATGAACTCTGGCAATAAATATTTCGAAAATATGTGTATATTTAAACATCTTTGACATCACAACAAAAGATAATAAAAAGTAATAGCTATCACTTAGTACAGTGAAGAGGAAAAAAGGAATCACAAATCTTTCATATTTGGAAACACGTTTTGTTAAAAGAATCAGGCATTTAAAATTAAATACAGTAACATTTTTCAAGAAAACTAACAAACTATTATTACAAATGTTTTGAAATAAATATTTATATAAGAGTTTATAAAATATTTGCAATTTAAAATATTTTAATAAAAAACTTGAAAAATATAAACCTACAAACATGAATTTTACAAAAATTATGGATATATAAATAAATGAAATATAAATTATTTCGAATGTAAAAGACAATATTTATAGAATCCAAACATTTCAAATTCTCAAACATCATTTTATAATGCTGGAATTAGGATTTCTAAAGGAGTCCTGATAGTTTGATAAGTGCCATTATATTAAAAGTACATTTACGATAATGAAAAGCATTGGCATATAATCAACAAAATATTAAATTCTTTGCAGCGGTTTTATTTATTCGGTTTTATTCTAATTTAAAAAAACAAAACAAATTATATCATTTATTATATAATATATTCAATGTAATAATCTGTTAAACATTTAGATAAAATAAACATTTAAAAATGTAAAAAGTATTAGATTACTTATTAATTTATTAAAATCATATTATGAGGCTGATAAGATGACAAGCACATTTGTTTTTGCATATTTCTGATATCAGTAATTTTTTTTTAAAAAAGTATTATTTATTAACATACAAAAATGCATAAAAAAGTAAATTGCCTTTGTAATGAATTAAAACGCTATATATATAATAAATTATTAAGTTACAGTAATCTACTTTTTTTTATAGGTCAAAGCGTTGATCGGGAAGCGAACCCGAGCCGGCTGCTTGGAAGGCAGCTATGCTAACCGCTAGGCCACCAACGCTTGACATAGTAATTTATTTTAACACTTAAATTTAAAAATAATACTAAATTTATTTATAAAACAAATTTATTAAAGCGAAAAATAAATGTACATAAGTAATACAAATGACTCTAGGGTAAAGAAATTACAAAAAAATAAAAATAAAAACAAAATAATTGGTAATATGAGAACTATAGAAACAGTCTATAGTTAATTTAAAACTTGATATAGAATGTGAGTACATTTAACTATAAGATAAAACCAATGCAAGCCCAAGACATAAATAAAGATTAAAGAAGTAGGGCCTTCTTAAGGAAACTGAAAAAGCAATAATACTAAATTTAATAATAAAGATGAAAGAAACTCAATATAATTCAATGGGCATTATTTTTTTTCTAATTTATTATTTCACAAATTGCCATTATATAGGTTAAACTTTTAATTCAAATTATTTTACAGTATAGTCCTGTAACAATAATAAATAAACAAATAATTAGTTATGTAGGAGATCATGTAATATTTGAATACTAGACATGTCAAGTTGAGCTTTGATTTTGAAATCTTTAGTTCTCAAATCCATTACTTTTTCAGTATTCTAAACTTCGCATACGACAATTAAATTAATAATGTCAAAAGTCTAAAATGATTTTATAATATGTCAATCTCATGCAATTAAATCTTTTCACTTTAAAATAAAAATAAATATATTTTCTATATTAATATTTTCAATAATTCTATATTAATATTTTCAATAACTTAGAATTAAAGTTCATATGTTCAAATTTTATATTGAAGAAAAGTGAAACAGAAGCTGGTGCAACAATAGTTAATTTTTCATAGTCAATAACATTAGAAATCTGCTACTAGATATATTCAAAGATTTGATTAAATGTGTTATCCATATACAGTAAAACTTCTACCTGTCACTCTCATCTTCATCATTTTTCTAAATCCTTCATATTTTTTTATTATTATCTTGGAACCAATACTATAGAACTACATATTATTTTTTTTCTTATCATTGATCTTTGAACTTTCATTTTATTGCATGAGACATTGTCCAATCACTTCATGCATGAAAAACTTTTATTAAAAAATTGTAATACCATAGAAATATTTTGTATTAATATACATACCCATAAAATGGATGTTGTAATTTAAATAAGTAACATTGAATTTAAATAAATTTAAATTTCATCAACTATATACAATTATACTCATCTCTTCAATATTATCCAATTTCATCTTGCTATGAATATGAGAATGCCATAAGTTCTCAAAAGTGCTAAGCCATATTTAATTTATAGAAATAACAAGCTTTTCTATAGTTGTGTATAAGCATACCTATTATGTTTATTACATTCCATACAGAAGAAGTGCAAACAATGTCATTACATATATTATAATTATTTTGCTCATTGCTGAAAAATGTTAACTAAATGTTCATAAATTATAAATACTCAGCTAAAATGTATATAGAAGGATAATCAGTTTTTTTATGATTTTATTATTAATGAATTCCTCTCAAATTTCTTTTATATATAAGGTTCTACTTAGGAACACAATAAAGTTTTGTTGTCCAAATATAATTAATTGAAATTTATTTAGAATCAAAACAAATCCCATTCAACCTCTAACCATTTTTTTTCTCATAGAAACATTTTAATTGTCTTAAATTAGTATACAATAAATTTTCAGTTGAATCAAATTGAGTAACTTTTGGAATCAATGAGAAAAGAAAAAAAAAGAGTTCAATATTGCTAATCTTATGTTGGTTTTAAATACATTAAATTCTATACTTTAAAATAATCATCAAAAATAGTTAATAACTGTTTCATAAAATTAAGCTGTATGGTACAATGATGTTACAACCACTACTTTTCTATGTTGTTTTAAAGTATTGTGTATGTTAAATTATGGCAGGCTGTAGCAATTCTTTCTAAGAAGGTTCCATTTTTAGTGCATTAATTTTAAAAAAAAATTCCAAGAGATGTCAGCAGTTTACAGACCTTTATGAACATTTGTCAGTGATTGACTGCACATTCCATTGTTCTGACAAAGCTATGAAGGAGGTGTCAATTTTAAGACTTTGAATTATAAAATCAAAACTGACTGTATATTTTACTGTATATCATAAAAAATTATTAAATTTATCTTATATATAATTTGTAACAGTTTTCATTAATTTAGTTATAAATGCACTGATATAAATCTTTGTTAACTTAAATGCTCAGATGTGAAAAATATTATCCTAATCAGAAACACACATACACATAAAGTTTACAAATATTTCCTAGCTTAAAGTAAGTTGTTAAGATTAATTTTATTTTTGTGCTAACTTTAGTTGATTGTATATTAGTCAAGTACTGAACTAAAATTATCCATAGAACTATTACATAGAAGATTAGTAAAGTGTCTTTTAATTAGCCGTAGTTATCTAAAAATAATCTTTAAGCAATGACTCATTAAAGATTAGGAACTATGGTTATCTACTATCTGTCATCTCTCTTTTATTTACTTTTTTTATTTTTTAATTTTAATATCTTTAATAATTGTAATTATAAATTTTGATGCTTTTTGTCTAAAGAAATGTAATAAAAAAATATGGGTTGTCATCTGATCCTTCGTGTCAGACGCTAGAGGCGCGATTTCTAATCAAAAAACACATTAATATAATGTTTCCAGGCTAGCGATTCTCTATTAATATTGACTTTTTTGTTTGTTTGTTTACAAAGTTTACTTTCTTTCGTTTCTGAATTATTTTCCCCAAATAATATTTTTGACAATGGGATAATAATAGTTTTTTTTTTAATTTTTTTTTTTTTTTACCAAAGGGTCTTTTTTGGTGTGTGTTCAAATAGTAATTTGTGTTTTTTTAAAAATAGTATTACTGTTTTTGTAAAATTGGATTGACAAAATTCAAGAGAGAATGGGTTTTTTTGATGGATCTTTAAATAATAATTTACGTTACTTTGATAGGTTTACATTTGATTGCCGACAACAATTATTGAGAGAAGTGTTTTTTTTTTCGTGCGCGCGTGTGTGTGTATGTTTAAATAAAAATTAAAACCTTTACTTTTATCGGTTTACATTTGACTGACGACCGATTTGACTTCCTTTCATTTATAAATTATGGTTTTGGTTCTACAAATAAATACTTTTGACAATGGGATAATAATAGTTGTTGTTTGTTTAATTTTTATTGACAAGAGTGGTGTTTTTTTGGTGTAGATTCAAATAGTAATTTGGGTTACATTTAAATAATAAGTTGCGGTCTTACTTTGATTGGTTTACATTTGATTGCCGATACTAGTTATTGGGAGGGGTATTTTTTATGTGTATGATTGTAGACAACAATTATTGGGAGGAGGGGTGTAACCGTTTAAAGAATAGTAGTGGTTTACGTTACTTTTAGTAGTGGTGTACATTTGATTGCTGACAATAATTAGTGAGAGGGGTGTGTGTTTTTGGGTGATGATTAAATACTAATTTACCTTCCTTTTATTTTACATTTGATTGCCGACAACAATTATTGGGAGCTAAAGAGGTTGTTTTTTTGTGTATGTTTAAATCAAAATTGAAGTTACTTTTATTGGTTATATTTGATTGACAATGGTTTTGACTTTCTTTTTTTTTTTTTCATTTATAAATTATGGTTTTGGTTTGCCCAAAACCTAATATTTTTAACAATGGGATAATAATAGTTGTTGTGGTTTTCTTTCATTTTTATTGACAAGAGCGGGTCTTTTTTTGGTGTATGTTCAAATAGTAATTTGGGTTACATTTAAAAAATAATCGGTTTACTTATTTTTAGTGCTTTACATTTGATTGCCGACAACAATTAGTGGGAGGGGTGTTTTTGTTTATGATTAAAGAATAATTGTATGTTTCTTTTATTTTTTACATTTGATTGCCGACAACAATTATTGAGAGAAAGGATTTTGCATTTTTTTTTTTTTTTTGTTTGTGTGTATGTTTAAAACAAAATTTAAGTGACTTTTATCGGTTACATCAATATGACTTTCTTTTTTTTTTCATTTATAAATTATTTAGGTTTTCCCAAATAATATTTGATTTGACAATGGAACAATAATAGTCTAGGTTTCTTTAATTTTGATTGACAAGAGCGGGTCTTTTTCGGTGTACGTTCAAATAGTAATTTGGGTTATGTTTAACTAATAATTTACTGTCTTACTTTGATTGGTTTACATTTGATTGCTGATGACAATTAGTGGGAGGATTTTTTTTTTTTTTATACGATTAAAGAATAATTGATGTTCCTTTTATTTGACCATTTGATTGCCAACGACAACAATTATTGGGAGAAGAGGGGTTTTTGGGGCTATGTTTAAATAATAATTTAAGTTACTTCTTTTATTTTTGACATTTGACGAAGGCCATTTAGAATCCCTCAAACAAGCTTGCCTTTATGAAGTGAACATTTCTGTTGGCAGATGTTTTTGGACCTCAAATCTGCATATATTTGCCACACAATCCAATCTTTTCTTTCAGCAGCAGGATGTTTTTTCTGCTGTAGAAATATTCCAGCACTGGCTTCCGTGTCTGGCAATTTCCATCTTTTCAAGTTTCTTGTTGTGGGAATTAGCCATACTTTTTGTCTCGGAAAATTTCTCGCTAAAACGTGACTCAAAGCGTGATTTTTAAAATTTTACACTACCCCATCCTAATTGAAAATTTAGGAGAAATACAAATTTATGAGGAACAATCACTACTGTTAAAATTGATAAAATGTAACAGTACATCAATTCATCTTTAAAAAAAGGCACCAATGAAAATTTAAATAATTTTGACACGATCACATTAACATACCCTCGTACGATATTGTTACATAAAATACATAATGCAGCATTATGATATAGTGCATGACACAAACAATTATGGCATTTTCCTTTGCCTTTAGCATCGGAAAAAGCCACAGCATTAGCCACTAAGCCAAGTTAACACTCTTTCTAGATTTTATCATAGAAAAAAGACTTAACTCCGAGTTAACACTCTACTTTTTAGTGTAGAAAGTAGACCTAACTCTGAGTTAACAATCTTTCTAGGATTTATTTTAGAAAGAATGCTTAAAGGCTTGGGTGCAGCCATGGAAATGACATATTTCTAGAAATTTAGCTAGAAATAGTGCCTCTAGCGGCTGACACGAAGGATCAGATGACAACCCAAATATGCAGGATGTGCAAAGCATTAATAATGTTAGCATACTTTCCCCTTAGAAAGGTCATAAATGCAGCAGAAATTATAATGGGAGTGTAGGTGAATATTATGTAAATTAGCCTGCACACAATATATATACACACTCCCACTATGATTACTGCTACATTACTGACTTTTCTAAGTCAAAAGCATGTTAAGCACATCATGCTTAATTAATGTTAGTAAAATCTTGCTCTATGTGTCCTGTGTATTTGTTTATTATTTTTAATAATGTAGATTAATATAGAATTCAGCACCACAAACTTCTCCATAATCAGAAATTTCTCTTCCTTAATTGTATCAATAGAATTGTGTTTAATGTATTTCTAATCTTTTCTCTTTTTTGTTTGTAAATATAAAACCTATGTTAAGTTGTCACTACCAATAAATAATGACAGAGTAGATTAACATAGTGATAGTCCTTGCTTATAATGGTGAATAAGATAGTGCAATTAATAATGAACCATTAGTATTGGATTTATGATTATAATGTCAATAAATGAATGTACACTTATATATTTCAATGTAAGGATTCCTGTCCTCTTTAAAAAATTGGAACTTAAAGACAGACAAAAAAATGGCCTGCCTCATATAATCTGCCAAGATTATTTCCCCAGGGATTGTATATTTAAGTGATAGTTAGTAGTAAAATAGGACGAACTGTTATGATAAAGATAAATTATTGTATGTTCTTAAACATAGGTACCTGAAATTAGTGATAATAAATTATAAAAGTTTTTGACTGACGTTCTTCAGGTCAAATTCATCTTGGAGAAGAAGTTTAATCAGGCAAGTAAAGAATTATAAGTATTTGTTTTTGGAAGTGCAGATTAATAGTGAATGAAAATTGTAAGATAATAGATTTGTTATGACATTTAACTTGGTAGTTTTGAACTTTTAAATCTATAAATAAAAAAATAACATTATTTTAAAATTGGTTTATACAACATTTTTGTCCACTCTATGCTCCAACATTACTTTGAAATGTTTAGAGAAAGATTTTATTCCTTCAAGGACATAATCTATCTCATTCTCTTTTATCAGTGACTTTAATATAAGAATGATTAGAAATAGCAAATTATTTCCTATTGAAATAAATATTGATTGCAACGATCAGATATTATTTAATTTTGCTCAATATATACATTTTCCCCCAAATATTTTAGTAGAAAATTTGATATTAATTTTCCAAATTTTAAACACTAATTAACAGTTTGGATTTTCTAGCAATCCATATTATTGAAGCATTAAATTATTTTAAGCAAGATTTTTTTTTTTATATGTGAAATGCGTTGACCGGTTCGTGAACCCGGGCCGGCTGCTTGGAAGGCAGCTATGCTAACCACTAGACCACCATTGCTTGACAATTTTAAGCAAGATTGTTTCTAAAATGAATATCAAATTATTTTTCTGACAATGACTGTTTTAGTAAATTAAAAATTAGCATGTGATATTCTCTATTTAATTAAATAATAAAATAAAAATAAAGCTTCTAAGCAATGTAAGAATTTAAAGACAGAAGTTCAAAGACTAATAAAGATATTTTAAAAATGAATGTTGCATTAACTCTAGAAGTAATGCAATTATTTGCTGATCAGGGCACTTTAGATTTTTTTAGGGACATTGAACCTTTAACTCTAAAACACTATATAATCACATTAAATTAGCAAATAGCACTTTATTAAATGATAACAGTATTTTGACTAGCTTTTAAACAATAATATGATTCAAATGACTAATTCAAGAAATACATATAGATTTTGATGAAGATATTCAATATGATGAGATGAAAGGATGCACATTCTAATTAGATATGACAAAATATTAAAATACTGTACTGTAATATTAACTTAGCTTTAAATTTATTGGAAGTTTTTAAAAATATATGAAATTATGAACATATGCTGCTGATCTTAAATTTTCATGGAAAATTATTGTGGAATAATATTGTTATCCATTATAACAAAAGTACTGACAACAATTTCATTAAATAGGTTATTCCACTCCTAAAGGTGAGGTACCAGGGACATGGTATGATCTTTAAAGAATTTAAAACCATTATAAATATAGAATTTTTTTAATCAGGCTAATTTAAAAAGTGACATGAATTAAAATTTGATTTATAAATTACTTTTATTGATTTGAATAACATTTGATTTGCTAATAGAGAAAGTTTCTCTATGAAAATTAAATTATTCAAAAATATTACCAAAATCACTTTTTCCTTTATTTTTGCTATAATATCTTATATAAATCCAATTTGCTGTATTTTTCACATTTAATTGTTTTTAAATAAAAATTTAATTGGAAAATATTTAGACGTATAAAATATTAATTACCGTATATTTGTAGAAAATTATTGTGTACATTTAACTATTTGCTCTTCAAATTATATACATCTTATGGTGATGTCTGATTTGAGATTTTAATAGAAAGAACATTTAATTTTTTTAACTTTCATTAATTTTAAAGTTCTAGAAATTAATGTTAATTTGATCTTAAATGCTTGTGTAGATGTTTGCTAGTAATATAACCTGTTTGTGGTCGTTTTAAACCTTTTTTATGCATTGAAAACAACATATGAATTTGGAAATAGTATCACAACCCTTTTAAATCCAATAATGACACTCTCATATATAATAACAATGATATTTTGATCAGGTGGAAGGAATATTTTGATCATCTTTTGAATAATGATATAAAAATTGAAGTAACTTTTAATGTTACATCCATTCTGTCTATTTATTTTGATTTGAACAAAAATATTTAGTTACTAATGAGATACTGGAAATTTTTTAAAAATATGGTGGTAATACGACTCTTATACCTGAGGATAAAAAATGTCGTCAGAATATGTTGAATAAATCAGAGAAGGAATTTATGTAATATGTAATGAAGATTAATGTTGAGAAGGTTAAGTGCTTATGGTTATGCAGTAGACTGCAAATTGAAATCCTTGATAACATAGTTTAACAGGTAAAGGGATTTAGATGTTTCAGCAATTGGTTGAGTGAGTATGAAAGAAATGAAGATGAAGTTAAAAGAATAGTATTGGCAAAGAAGGTATTCACAAAAAGAAAGAAAATGAGAGAATTGAGAAAAAGATTAATTAAATGCTATATGTGGAATATAGTCTCATATAGTTGTGAAACATGGACAATGAGTAATAAAATTAAGACCAGATTAGAAGCCTTTGAGATGTGGGCATGGAAAAGTATAGAAAAAATCAGTTTGATGAATAAAATAACAAATGAAGTTTTAAAAAGAGTAAATAAAAAAAGATTGATTGAAGAAATTAGAAAGAGAAATTGGATTAGACACATATTAAGAAGAAAGTATAGTTTAATTAAGGATGTTTTGAATGGAATGGTGCATGGAAGCAAGAAAAAAGAATGGAAAAGATTGATATTGTTGGATGATATAAGGGATAGAAGAACTACATGGAATTGAAGAGCTGGCAATGAAAAAAATGGAGTGAAAAAATGAATGAATTGATGATGTGTATATTTTCTGGGCCTGTCTAGAACAGATCATTATTATTAAAAGACTCATAAAGTAGTGCAATCTAATTTTAAAATTGTTTCTATTATTCCAGCTTTTAAAAATAAAGAGAGCACATAAGATTACAATAATTATTGAATGACATCATTACCTACTCTAGCAAAAATATTTTCAAAAATTTTTGTTATGTAGATTGCTGTCTGTCATAATCAGATGATTACAAAAGATTCAGTATGGTTTAGAAAATTAAGATGTAGATTTGGTTGGCAGGAAATTACAAAAAAGTGCCAGGAACAAAGAAAAATGATTTATTTACTGCTTTTATTACTTTAGTTAAGGTATTTGACTAAATTAAACATGTCTTTGGCACTGTTTGAAATTAGTTGGTTGGTCATCAAATATTATTCACATTATATAGCTTTTACAAGAAGAAAGGAGAGAAATTATTACAGATGAAAAATCTAAGGCATTTAAAATAAAAATTGGCGTTAAACAAGAATGTATATTCACTTCAACATTATTTTCAGTTTTTATGATATTAAAAAGAAAGGATTTCACCTTTTTAACATATGCACCTTACTTATTTATAATAGCTCAATGATGCTGTGTTGAGTACAGAGAAAACTCTCAAACCCAAATGCAAGATAGAGATTAGTTTTTGGAATTTGAATAGATTAAAAAGTGAGGGGAGCAAGAACTTCATCCTCTTGATTTATGGATTTACAATATGTTGATAATGTTTATTCTTGCTAATACAAAAGTTGATCTACAGAATATATTTAACATTTTGAAAATAAAACATTATAAAGACTTTGGTTTACTAATTAATGTTAAAAAGCATTCAAAATCTTTATTAGCCAATGATGGTAGGAAATCTTTAGCAACTATTAGCTTGAATGGTTAAAAATTTGATAATATCAGCCCATTTAAAAATATTTGATAGCTTATTGGTAACTTTGTAAGTACTGCAATCCAGAATCAAAGGTGCTGCTGTTTTTTAAAAATGAAAAAATAGGGTCTTTCATGGAAATGATAGAAATAGTTAAACTAAATTAGTTGTGGATAGAGCTATTTATTATTTTATCTAGTTTAATACATGGAAGTAAAACTTGATTTTTCTATCAATGTCATATAATGCCATAAAAAATTATATTGAAAAATGTTCCATAAAACTTTAAAAATATGATGACAAAACCATAAGACCAATTGATAAAATTTACCACTTCCTGGATGATGATACTATAGAGTTCACTGCTGTAAAATCACAACTTTTTTGGTTTATTTCTGTAAAATGAATGATCAATATAAAATTTCCTAAAAGAATGCTGCAGTAAACTTGGACATGGATTTCATGGGGATGCAGATCTTGTTTATGTTATAAAGTTTATCTGGAAGACATCCTAAAGAAAGGCAAAACTGAAGGATTTTATTGGGAAGATACAATTGAGGATAAACACAATGTTGAAATCTTTTAGAAAAAGTTTCCTGCAGAAGAAATCAAATGACAACATAGCAAAACATCACATAAACATATTGAGTCATCATATTCTATAAGAAACAGTACTACAAAAAATACACTAGAGATAAATCAATAATTATACAGATCAATACATGAAACATAATTATTTTGGAGTTGAACTTACTATACTCCCTTGAAAGTGATTTGCTAATAATTATTTGTAGAATCTCATGTCAGGCAACATTTTTATCTTTTAAAAACAGAAGTAGTTATTTTTAAATCACTTATTGTGATCTAGATTTGTTTGTAAGTTTATATAAAAATGCAAGTCAAGTGTTATTTTTGATCAGAGCTATGATTTTTTCTCCATAATTTAACAATTAAACCATTAAGCATCACATGATCACATTTCCTATACTAGCACATTAATTGTTGATAAACAGAGCAAAACTCTCCATACAGTATTGCCACCTGTGCTAAACAGAGCAATCAATGGATGCCAGAAGGCTTGTGCATAAAATCCCTATCTAATGCCTACTCATCCAATATCCCCAGACTAGTTTCTGGCTTGTGGCCTTCGTCAGTGAGGAGCTTTGGATCTGAGAGCACTGCATCTAGATCTTAGGATCTAATGCAACCCTCTAGCAACTATATAAGCTATTAAGCTTAGATTGAAAATATTTTTTGTGTTTTCAATTTCATTCTCATAGTTTTGTAGTTAAGTAGAGATAAAAAGTGTTGCTAGAGGGTTGCATTAGATCCCAAGATCTAGATGCAATGCTCTCAGATCCAAAGCTCCTCACTGACGAAGGCCACAAGCCAGAAACTAGTCTTGGGATATTGGATGAGTAGGCATTAGATAGAGATTTTATGCACAAGCCTTCTGGCATCCATTGATTACTCTGTTTAGCACAAGTGGCAATACTGTATGGAGAGTTTTGCTCTGTTTATCAATTTAACAATTATTTATTGTCATATCTGCAGAGAATCATTTAATGAAGAATTGAATGATATGAAATTCTCAATAATTTTTTTTAATTCATATAAAAAAAATTTTTTTGATAGAATTTTATGTTTATAACGTAATTATTATAGTCATAAGATTATAATCAAATGTTAAATTGTTGTGATATATTTATTACATTTGTATTTCAAATCAAGAAACAATATCTTTGTTACTTCTTATTAGTAAATAGCTTATATCTCTTTTTATTCCTCCTGATTACAGTAGTTATATGCTACTTATCTATTTTATTTAAGAATTCACAGTTCATATATAAAGCAACCAATACATACTAAAAGCTTTTATTTTTAAATGTATATTCTCCAAGACATTTAAATTCATCTGAATAATAGAAATAAAAAATAAAAATAAGTAAATAATTACTTTCTCAGGAAATTGTGATCTTTGAGCACTGGATGATAGGTTGATCTTCAATTTAAAAACAATTTATCTATCCATTACTGTGTTAAACCATACAGACATTTTTTTTTTTTTAATCAATTCTTTTATTTTTTGACCCAAAGTTTCTACAAGTTTTTTTTTCAACACATTCTCAGTACTGTGAAAATGAATATCATCTTCAAATTTTATGCAATAAACTAACCTCATCATTTCTAAACCAACAATAGATTTACAATTCAGTTAAATTAATATTTCAGACTATTACTTAAAATGTAAAGAAGAAACTGCCGTGAATGAGTTTTATTATTAAAATATACTGACATGTTCAAATAGTAGTAACTGAATGGTGTATTATTTGGGGCACATGTCATTCGAGCAATGAAAGGGTTACAGCTGAATTCTAGTCAATCAACTTTCAGCTTCCAAGCCCCACACTACCCCTACATTAAATAACGCGTAGATACAATGTCAAATGATTTCAGTAATATATATATATATTAATATTAAGAATTTGTAATTATTGTTTAATACATTGCTTATAAGGCAATAGTATTAAAAGTGTTAACTTCAGAAATGATGAAGCTAATAAAAATATAAAATTCTTAAGCAATATTATAGATGAAAAACGAGACTGACATTTCTTGAAAATTTAAGATTATTATAAAAGTTCTTGTTAATCCATCAAAATCAAAAATTTAATATGGTCTTGGATTACAAATAAAAAGTCACCTGTAAAGTGAACTCTGCTACAGCGTTGCCCAAACACCTTTCTGCATATTAACACATCAAAGAGTATTAATAAAGATATTTAAACATTGGAAAAATAATTACTGACTAATAATGAAAACATGTTAGATTATAAAAATGACTTAATATAATAAAGATGTATCTCGCATATAATACAGACTACATGTAAATTTTCAATTACGTGTCCATTGTTTATATGTGAATAATTATATATAGTCGTAAATTATTAATTTTTTTTAAGTAAAATCTTTATTAACAAAAAACAAAAAATATATACATATTTGTAATAATTATTCACAAATAAATTTTAAATTACAGATCTTCATACTGATTTATATATATATTTTATAAATTTCTTCTTTAATTAAATAATATACTTCTGAATTATAATGATGATAGATATAAACAGGATAATATATACTTTCGATTAGTTAATTTTAGTGAATAACTTATTAATTTATATATGCATAGAGAGAGAAATAGAAAGGGGAAAAAACCCCAATGTAATAACGAAAATATGTCAGACAGATTTCTCACCCTATATATGTATTTTTCAGACAAACCTCTGTCTGAACATGAGATAAACTGGAAGTTTGCACATCTAAATTTAGGTGTTTAAATCTCTGGCTCATCTGATGATCAGAGCTTTGGTCTCAGATATATATGCATAAAGAGAGTTCCGAATAATATTTCTTTTATTAGGCAATAATTTATGGCAGTCTTGAAACATATTAGGAAAGCTGTGAATTAATTTAGTTTGTTATATATATACACAGGGGAATGCAAAAGTAGGTATACATTTAAGAGTTATACAAAGTTCTTTATTATGTATATATTTGTTAATATTTTATGTCTTTTATTGTTTTGCACTCTTTTTTATTTTTCAGATAACCACAGTGGGTAATTTAAACAGCCATAACAGAAGGTGGCTCATCTAACAATACCGGAAGACTCAAATTTTATCCCATAAATTGATAATTCGACAGGGAATAGCTATGACGATCACCAGACAAATTATCCCAATGAACTTCTTTTTTGAGGGTGTTGTCAAAAATAAGATCATTAAAAAAAAACAAAAAACCAAGCATTATTGATGACATGTGTACATTCATAAGAGAAACATGTCAAGAAATTGACAACGATAAAAACTTCTGTGTCAAAATGAGCTTGAATATAGAAACTAGATTACAGAAATATGTAAAACTAAAGGCCAGCAATTCAAGTACTTAAGAGATTTACATAATGGTTATGTGTATGCTATTCTTATTGTGACTTAATAAATTCATTAAATTAAGTTAAAAAATTTTTTTTAATAATAAAAATTGCATACCCACTTTTGCATTCCCATATATATATATATATTAAAATATTAATTTTGATGCCTGCGTTCATTTAAAATATATGTAAAAATTCAACTTGAATATATAGTAAATACAATAATATTCATATAATTCAACATTTTCTGATAGAAGTACTTTCGACTATACTTTTTTTAGTTTTTGTCAACTATATAAGATTGAATAAATACAAACATAAAAATTATACAAAGTGAATGTTACCACAATAAATTAAAAATAAAAGAAGCTAGATTAATTTCAGGAAATCATCAAGTATTAATGAACCACCAATCATCAAACATTAAAATAACAGAACTGTGGGAGAACTGAATAGATTTATGGGAGTTATAAAATACAGTCTCGTTTTGATTATTCAGCGTTATATCGTTATATAATTGACAAAGATTTAAAGGAATATAGTCAAAAATACTTCTAATAGAATAAGTTGAATTATATGAATATAACTGTATTTAATATAGATCAAGTTGAATTTTTACATATATATATATATAAGCTTGTGTATATGCGTGTAACTGGGTTAAATTATATAACTTTTTATATAATATATATCAAGATTGAATAGTGTCTGAAATTAGGGATAAAAATGTCAGATTAAAAAAAAATTGAACAATTAAAAATTTAAAACATCCTGCCAATCTATACACAATAAAATAAAAAAAGATTTATAAAAGAAATAATGTTTTAGTACTAATTGAATTACTTAATAGCAAACCATCAAATTATGAACTTATACAATATTTAAAATACAAGAGCAGAAAGTGATCTGATGAGAGGAATAGTGATGATGATAATTATTATTAATCAAATGGCTTTATTGCTTGAGAGTTCATTAGAAGTTCAATATCTGGAAATGCCCCCCTCCCAATTTGACACTTTCCCAATGTCCTAAATCACTCGGGCATTTAAATATTAAGAACGACTTTTGGCAAATAACTGATTTTTGTGTATATATTATTCAATTAAATCTGTGTAAGATTATATATGAATGCAGAATATTTATTTACTTCTAATACTTTATGTTTGATGCCATTAGAAGTAAGAGTTGCTCTTATTATTTATATAAATGTATTGTACCATTTATTTATATATGGTACAAATATATTGGCATTTGGTAAAAGTTAAAAAAAAGTAAATTTAGATTTTTTTTGATTAGTATAATTTTTTTTTTAAATGTACAATGAAAGTTAAAATTTTCGTCCACGTTTTTTTTTATAGTTAAAAAAAATAAAAGTAAAAATTGGAAAGAACAAAAGACACACAAATTACTAATCCAGATAAGCTAAAAGAAAAATATTTTAGCTAATTAAAGATGGCAGAATTATGCTAAAAAAATAAAGACTTTGTAACTAAAATTTAAGAGACAGTGTACAAGATTATTATCTTATATGCTGATAAAAGGACAAACGGATGTGCAGAAGTTTCAAAAATTTGATCGAGGTATAAAAAGAAGAGGACAACTTTGATCTAGGTCTTCTCTTTACTTTCTAGATATGTGACTGAGAGTTGGAGGTTTCTGTGAGGATAACCTGTGGCAGTAATATATTTCTGCACAGATACACCACTTACTGTATCAAGCTGTCATACAAGCATGGAAATGGCCTTGTGAAGACTGCTTTTTGCAATAAAAGGGTCACTACAACTGTGCCTTTTCTCCAGCTATAGAATGGAATGATAATGAAAGATGCTGGCAGAAGAGATCAATGGAAATTCTTATGAGTTCGGAATTCTATAAATTTGCACCAACTTACCAGTAAGTTAATTCACCTGATCAACTCGTTTTTAAACAAGGAAACTTGATATCACTGTAAATCGCTTAGTTTTTGTACTATGTTTATGGTTTTGATGTCATTTTTTAGAAGAAAAAAAGCTCTGTAAGATGTCGCCATCTCTTGAATTATTTTACAAGTAAAAAATCAATAAAATGACCATTTATGTCAAACAAAACTAAAGCACCACCTTCTCACCATCTTTTCTTGAATCTTATTGGCTGTTGAAACTTTGTAAACAAAGGAAAATGGAAAAGCACCGCCTTCTCACCATCTTTTCTTGAATCTTATTTGCTGTTGAAATTTTGTAAAGAAAGAATATGGATGCCAAAAAGTAAAGAGTTACGAACGGTCTTTGTTTTATTTTGAAAATGATAAACGAATATTTTAGAGCATTTTAAAGTATTTTTTGATGAAATACAAATTATTTTCATATAGTATGCTAAAAATAAATATTATTTTACAAAAATAGTTAAGATTTTAGCAAGAATTATTTATTTATTGCAAAGTGGGAAGTAGAAATCATAATGGTGGAATTGGTGATTGACGTTTCTTTTCATTTCAGCCGTTATGAAAAAATTTTTAAATTATAAATCAAAATTTATTTTTGAATAAACTTTCGTTCACTTTCATAATCTGACAAATTATTAATATACTTTTTACAAATGAAACTAAAGTGAATATATTAATAAACGGTCAATATCTTTTGACAAATTGACACATTAGTTTGTGAATTGGCCAATTAAAAGCTTTGATTTTTATCTCCTGCTACCAATGATATAATCAGCGGTGGAAGGGTTAAGAGTAACTTTTCCCAATTATGACATAAAGTTTGCACTATTCAAGAGACTCTTGTTTCCTAAGAACTATAAGTGTTGAACTGTTTTTTTTATTAATTGATTCATATCTGGATTAGCGTGAGTGTAATCTTTCCAATTAATTAAGTCATAATGTGTTTTTTTAATATTTTAATTTGTTAGAATAAAAATATTTATTTCTAATACCAACTATTCATTGTGCGTTATTAATGATTATTAATAAATTTATTAATGTTAATTATTAATATTTGAAAATTTACCTTTGCCAATATGTGTTGACTAAGTTCGAAGAATAATATCTAGAAAATAATTCTAGTTACAGTAAAATATGATACCGATTCTTTTAAAAGTATTTTTCTTTTTAATTTTCGAGATGTGATGCGACAGATTTCAGCGGATTTTTATATGAATCCTGGCGCCCTTATAAAAGAAATAAAAGCTGATTTCATCGATAGCATAAATCGTAACAATTACTAGTAGATTTGATCAGGAAATATAGTTATGTTTTTAGAAATAGGAATGAAACTTTCTTTTTTTTACATAACATCCATTGTCCAGCAAACTTGCATTTTCAATTTCCTTTTCTATTGCTGTAGGTGCCTATTGTTGCACAAATTACTGGTTGTTGTTGATGTTACATAATAGAATTATGTAATAAAATTACAGGTCATCACCACATCTACCAAGTTACCATCCTATATCATGATGTTTACACATTAACAAACAAGTAATTATTGGTATACATATATATGAAAGGTTTCTAAGATTAAGCTTTTATTTTCCATTAAAAAGAAGCAATTACTTCATTTCAACATTATTTTGGTTTGGTACCTATTGAAACAAACTTCAAGTGTGTGCATTTATATGTATGTTTGCATATAGAAAATTGATATCACAAACCTAACCTACCATTTCAGTTTTTTATGTATTTAGCCTAATGCTGTGGACATATAAGGGTGGGTTTGAACTGGATTGTAATCTACCCTTACAACTTCCCTATCCATATAGGGTTAAAATTTTATGTAAAAAATAAAATTTTAACACTAAACTAGTGTGTCAGGTTTGTTTTCCATTGGATCATTACAGTTCTTTACTTTTCCTTTCTTGTTTTAAAAGAGAGATATAAAGTCTATTTACTTTAGCTCCTGCTGTTATCCCAACCATATTTCAAATTCTTTACAATCTCTGCTTTGTCTCTTGCTTCATAGTAAAGTGAGATTTATATATGGGTCTCTTTGCTTTATTATTATTATTATTATTATTATTATTATTATTATTATTGTTGTTATTATTATTATTATTATTATTATTATTATTATTATTATTATTATTATTATTATTATTATTATTATTATTATTATTATTATTATTATTATTATTATTATTATTATTATTATGGTTACATGGTATGAGATCAACTGGTGCTGTTCCTATATTATAGAAGGCACATAGTCAACTCATTAACCTTAATCCTGCTTCTTTTGAGTCTTACTAGATTTTTCTAAGGACTAAATATTGGGGTGTCCATTATTCTGCATGGATCAACTCCATCTCAGTTGACTCTAAGCACCCCAGTATTGCTCTTGCAATCACCTGGTCATAATCTCATCATAAATTAATGAACCCATTTTTTTGATATTATCTCATCCTTTTTTCTAACTTTAACCAAAAATCATGCCTGTCATTTAATTTACTTATCAATTCAGTACATTATCTCTGTGGTCACCCTGACTGACCAAGATGAATGCAGGCATTATACGTCCCTTTAACTTTCTCTCTTATCTCCTATCCAAAATGCATTTGGACCTTACTGTTTCACAATAGTGAATGGCCCCTCATATTATTTATAAAATCTTCTGATATTTATTCTCTAGTGGTTTGCTTATATGGGGTATTTTGATGAATACCTTTGTGAGCATACTCTTTTTGTTTTTATTCCTTGTCTCTGCTTTGTTTGACAGCTGTTCATATGATTTTAACATGTCTCTTTCTGTGCCAAAATTGGTACACATAATTGAAGGTTGATATTTGTCAAGTAATATGGGAATAAGCTGGTTGAAGTTTAGACTGATGGGTAAGAATCCAGTTGATTCATTATTGCTCCAATTAATGTAGTTGACTACATGCTCCATTTGCTTTACCCACTCCCTGTGCTCATCCTCCAGGTAAATACTGAACAAATGTCAAAGCTCCCTCATTACATGTTCACAAGGGTTAAACTGTGGATTCCTGATGGATGTAAGCATGTGTTTGAGTTGAGATTTTTTTGCCCATTTTTTCCATTCTGTGGATAGAAAAAATATACTGTTAATATAACTTAGGTTTCCCTATCCTCATGAATTGGAGGGTGTTTAATACCTTGATTGTGTGTCTGGTATTAGCATGGAGTAACTGGTAAGCTGAAATGTATTTTGAGAAGAGATCATAGGTGACCAATAGATATTTTTGTTTATTAAATGGAGGCAATGACTTATAATAATCAATCGCCAGATCTCATTTGGTCTTTTAGGAATAAGATTTTGTTTACTATAATTTTGATTTACTGACTTGGCTTTCAGGCACACTAGACAATCTTAAAGTGACTTTAACATCTTTATACATTCTTGGCCAGTAAAATTAAGTTCTCAAAGTGTTTCTATTTTATTGGCATGGAAGTGTCCATACAAACAGTGGATATATTATATGAGTAGGGTGCACAATATTTTAGGTATTACAACCCTCCATTCATCCTTATCTATGCTTACTTTGTAAAATAAAACCTGGTTCTCTGTCTTCTAGCAAATGAGATCCTTTGGCACATTCAAAACTTTCTCTCCTTTTAAACTTTCATGATTTGGGTTAGATCAAGGTCTTCAAATTGTAATTGGGGTAGGTTCTCTAAATCATACTCTACATTACTATTAGTCATTAAATTGACATTTGTAATGTAGGCATTCTCTACTGACAAATGATTCTTATTCTGACCTACATGGATTTTGACTATGTCAGCTACAAGATTCTTGCATCCCTCATAGTATTGCACAATGTAATTGAATTTCTGCAGCAAACTCTATCTGACAAGATGACTATTGGACAGATAGCTGTGATTAAGGAATTTGAGGCTTTTGTGATCTGTGATCACTATCACCTCCAATCCAAGTAGCATTTGTCAAAACTTTTGGAAGGCCCACATTATTGCTAGTGCTTACTTCTCAGTAACCATGTAATTTATTTCTGAACCATTCAGGAGCTGCTGATGAAATAGAGGACACCAGGCACTGTTCTCCTGGATTTGGGATAGTGTTACCCCTAATCTGAAACCACTACTATCTGTATAGACAATAAACTTTATTAAAATCAAGGAAGGCTAACATGGTTTTCACCTCCAATCCAAGTAGCATCTGTTGAAACTTTTGGAAGGCCCACACTATTGCTAGTGCTTACGTCTCAGTAACCATGTAATTTATTTCTGGACCCTTCAGAAGCTGCTGATAAAAGATGACCCCAGGCTGGCTGTTCTCCTGGATTTGGGATAGTATTACCCCTAATCTGAAACCACTACTATCTGTCTGGACAATAAAGTTTATTAAAATCAAGGAAGGCTAACATGGTTTGCTCTAAAAACCCTGTTTTAATCTCAAATATCTTGTTCCTTGGTCCATTTCCATCTCTTATCTTTTCTGATTAGATTTAATAACAGTTCCATGTGGTCTAAGAACTTCTGCTAGAAATGATTGTGAAAGTTACACAGGCATAAAGATGATCTAATCTGTTATTTTGTTGGTTAGTTTAGGAAAGTTTTGAATAGCACTAATCTCTGGATTAGGTCTTATCCCCACTACAACCTATGATATGGTTTAGGAAAGTTTTCAATGGCACTGATCTTCTCTGGATGAGGTCTTATCCCATTGCAACCTATATGACCTAGGAAGACTACCTGGTTGGAAACTAGGATACTCTTCTTGAAGTTGATTTTGATTTCCTTCTTATAGCACTCCTAAAAAATGTAGTAAGGTGTTGAAGATGTTCTGCAATCTCATCCACACAAATAGTCATGATCTGCTTAATCTCAGGAGATTGAGTCTTATCTAAGCACCTTATAAAATCAGCACCAATATTTATCAATCCAAAAGGCATCCTATTAAACTGATATGTATAACCCTCGTATCAGAAGGCAGTATATTGGGGTTCATCCAGGTAGAGTTCAATCTGCCAATAGCTGCATGTTAGTTCAAAACTGTAAAACACCTTCCTGTTTCTAAATCTCATGAATAATTCATATATGGGCAGTGGAATATTTCTGTCAAGGATAGAAATTTTTTTTAGCTACCTGGCATCCAAATAAAATCTCATCAACCCATCTTTCTTCACAATTACAACTGAATTACAGTAAAGTGAAGAGCATTTGGAAATGATCCCCTCCCCCAATCCTGCATTTTATTAATCTGTTTAGTTATCTCTTCACGATACTGGTATGAAATAGGGTATGATTTGAATTGAAATGGTTGGTCATGCACTAATGTAATTCTCTTTTCAAATCTATTGATCACTCCTGGTATCTCTGAAAAGATCAGGTTAAATCTATTAGTTATAGATCACAGTTCTAGCATGTCATCGCTTCCAAGCAAGTTGAACTCTGTGAGCTTCTGGGATATTGGATAAAATACATTCAAGTAGATCATATATCAGAAGCAATGTCATCTCCAGGACTTCATCACCTATTTTAACTCTTATCCAAGAAATCAATAATGCAGGTGTTCAAGTGTAGAAAATCTGCCCCTAGAATGATGTCATGGATTAGGCCATTTAGTATTAAAACCCATGATTGAGGATTGTTTGCCCTGCTTTGATCTCAACCCAGATTTGCTTTAGTATAACCTTCCTGCTGTTAGCCATGGTAACCTGAATGGATTTTAGTGGTAGGATCTTGATGTTAGGGTTTTTGGTAAGAATCTCTTAGTAGAATTTGTCAGACACCACCAAAATCTGGCTACCAGAATCTAAAAGCACTCTAACCAGAAAGCCCTCAAACAAAACCTCTATCATGAGGCAGCTTTGCAAAGCAAAGATGTGTGCTTTGTCCTCCATGAACACATCATATTAGTGATTTCTCAATCAGGGATTTAATTCACATTTCCCAGGATCATTTCGGTTTCTTGAGGTGGGAAACATAACCTCAAGTACCTTTCTAGTTTTTTTTTTTTCTGGATTGTGGACATGTAATTGCTACACCCAGGTTTTGGGGATTTCCCTGGACTATGAGGGGGATTATTCCCATCTTGTTTTTTTTTGTTTTTTTATGGGTTTAGCATAATACTGTGGACATATAAAGGTGAGTTTGAACCAGATTTTAAACTACCCTTACACCATCATCTGCCAATAATTTCTTTTGTAGATAACATTCTTCCTGTTTTTAAGAGGTCTGATAGAAGTACATAGAATAACTAAAATTTCAAAATAAATTTTAACAAAAAAATTCTATCAACACTTACAATTGGACAAACCTCCTTTATGATAATTTACTATTGAAAAATGAGTAATAAATTATTTCCAAGCTATTTTTACTTTTGTGCTATGAACTCCTCAGAAAATTAATACAAAAAATTTCTATAATAAAATTAAATAGTTCAGGACATCAATTACTATTAAGTGTTGCATTTATTAATGTATTGCAACTACTGAAATTTATTTGAGGATAGTATTAATGGAATCTTAAATAAAATTCTATAGGGTATTTTTTCATCATGTAGTCACTGATTATCCATTATTAGTGATAAGCTGAAATTTGTTTGACTTAAGTTATTACTGTCTTTATGAAAGTTGAAATTTTTTATTGCTATCCTCAATGATCCTATTTTATGTTGTCTATTATTACTTCAGTCATGTTAACTATCTTCTTGTCAAAAGAATATTGTAATCCTTAGCTAAAAATTGCATTACTCATTTTAAATATTATGAATGCTCTCCATGATTAATTGAAATTTTTATGTCATTCTCATTAAAGAATATCTAAGAACTCAGTTTATGTTAAGTCTAGATAAGTGGTGGGCAACTGCCAGACAATGGGATATATCTGGCCCATGATAATGTTGAACTCAGCCCTCCCCTTAAATGCCTAAATATAGAAAATCCATATTTGATTATGCTCACTGTAAAACATAATCTCTAGGCCTAATACTCACATGTTCATATAACATTAACTTTATCCGAATGCCATGAGAAATTTAAAATTCTAATTATAAAAATTAATTTTTTTATCATAACTTGCATAAATTTAATTATAAATTACAAAACATAAAAATATGGCATGAATCACATTGCAAATAACATTAATTTCAGTTTTAAAGAATACTTTTATGCAGTGTCAGAATATTATTTCTAAATTATTATTGTAGCATCAATTGAACGAAAGTTTCTTTGAGTTTAACTTTTTATTGGAAAAAATAATATAGGTGCATGGTATTTTATAAGTAAGTTTATGCCTTTTCTAATTACTACAAATTTTTAATTTAATATAATTTATAACCTATAAAATAAACCAATTAAAAAAAAGGAAAAATTGATGCCGAATGCCATATTTTCAATGATAATTGGACATTCAGATATTTATTTGCAAATATAGATGATAAAGCTTTTTGCTTTGTTACAAAACTATTTTCATTTTTAAAGAATATAATCTAAAAAAGCATTTTTCAACAAAATATTTCGTAAAATATAATGTAACGGCATATACCGTTATATATTAATTTAAAATTAAAATAAAATTTTTTCTTAAGTTCGTAAATAAAAACTAAAAGCTAAAAAAATTAAAGAGCTATTAAACGTGTATACGTATATATATATTCGCACAGATGTAAAACTTTAAAAATTATTTTCTTTTTTTTTAAAAAAAATATTTGAACATACATTTTTATAAAAAAGTACAAGATCTAAAGATAAAATATTTTTGTAAATGGAAATGATGTGTTTATTAATTATTGAAAAGCAAACTAGCCCTTGGGGCTCTTATAGAAAAAAGTCAGATGAAAGATATGGATAAGAGAATAAAAAAAAATTTAGAATGTTCAATAGAAGCAGTAACCAATTGCTCAGACCTTAATGGAAATTATTGGAACAGGAAACGATGTTCAATGAATCTGGAGGAGTACTATAAAAGAAAAAAATATTCAAATTAAAAGTTCCAGCTTGTTTTTTTATGAGAAGGGTGATAAGACACACTTATTACTCTCTCTCACTTATTTCAAATAAAATGACTGTAATACCAGGATTGAACTAGCTAAGGCCTCCTCCAGAACAACAGACTGGACTTCAAATAGAGACGTCATGGGAATTGGCACCAGAAACCCAGATTTTTCTACTGTAAGACATGAACTATAAAATTTAAAAATAATTAAGAACTTTCATTAAGATTTGACAAGTTTTCAATATTCAGCTAACTTAAATTTTAAAAAGAACTTTTATCTGACTTTCAAGTTTCAAATTAGTTATTAATGTTTAATTTTATACATTTGAGTTTGCTAAAAATTATTTCCATTTTTTAAATATATTTTTATTAATATTTATTGTATAAATTACTTAAATGCATTAAATTTAAATTGGTATAGATGCTTGCATGGATTCATTAATGGTTAATTATGTTTTGTTTTCATATTTAATTAAAATATATAGACATTCGATAAATAATGATACCTTATGGTGAATATCTAAAATGTATTTGTTCGGATGTCTTTTAAGTTATTGGTGCCAATGTGGCATCTTATAATGAATGCCATTGGGTTTCTTGTAAATTCCCTCTGCAATTACATCAATGACTTTATATTTTGATCGTTTATGTTTATTTTGAAATGTTTTTAACCATGTTATATATGTAGCCGATCTATACTCAACATTAAAAAAACAACTTTTATAAAATTCATCTGTGCAAAATTATATAAATGTTAAACTTAAGTCGGGCGTGAATGACTATATAGATTTGTAAAGTTATATTAATTAATTAAGGGAGGGTTAATTTTAGGTTATTTGTTTCGTAGTTGGATTGGGTCAATGGATTGGATATATATCGGTGTAATTAGTAAATGTAGTATGAGGTCTGCTATGGGCAGGATTGCATTATATGCCGCACACCCCTTTTTGCCTATGGAAGGGATAGTAAGACGGAAAATGCAGTTCCTTCCTATGAAGATTTTTTTTATTGTTCTTGCTGACAGATGTAGCATTCCTGTCTGGATGAGAGTCAATGTCTTCTCTAATCCTGCTGTTCAGATGTACATTCCTGACAGTATGGTATTTTGTGCTGTCTGATTCATGCTACATTGAATACATCATATATATCAGGTGGATTGACGTTGGTTTAACTGCGAACTTTTGGCCTAAGGTTAAATAAGGGATAAAATATTTTCTTTTCAAATGAAATCTATGTAGTCTATTCATACTCGACACTTTTAAAAATATTATTAAACAAATCTGTGCGGATTGTTCAAACTAAAAATTTCAATTTAAAAATGTAATAACCAACCTAAAATAATAAATGTTTATTGCTCAAATTCTAAATGATTATATATGTGCATAAATAAATGTTGTTTGTGTGTTAATTACTGGCAGTGGCTTTTAATTTTTTTATATTTAAGATATAAATTAAACAAAGTTATATATTATTATCTCTGTATCTCCACTGAGCTAGTGACTGGGGCTAACAGTCTAAAAAGAAATAAAAGTTGGATCTTTAACAGTACGTATCTGCCTACTCTATAAATTTTCTAGGTTCAAGTAGCCTAGTGGCACTCTGTAGTGCAGATATGGTAAGACTAAAATTTCCACTTCTTCATGGACCGTTATAATAAACTATCTATAATTGATTTCTATCTAAGTCATTAAATATTGTATTTACTTTTTTAAAAAAAAATACATTGATAACTTGGTAATTCAAGTAATATAAGATTTTTTAGGTTCTGATTTTTTTTGCTAAATCATTCAATCTATTCTGGCCTGCATTATGATAGAAAAATTTTATTCGGCCCGCTGATGAAAAAAATTGCCCACCCTGGTCTCGATTCTCTATCTCAACTATGATAAAAAACAAAGAAACAAACAAAGATGACATTTCACATCTTATTTTTGAAGTCTGTGACATTTTGTGAGACTTATCAACTATGTTAAGCTAAAGATAAAAACTTTAAATCCACAATATCAGGGTATTCAAACATATTTTGAGAAAACTTGATTTTCTCACTGAGCATTTATATTTGAACAAACATTCATACATATACATATTGCAATGAATGACAAAACTCATATAAACTGTTAACTATATGTGAATACATATCCAACATTAAAACCATTCACCCTTTTATAAAAACTGCCAAATTTGGAAAAAATGAACTAAATTTAAAAGATGTAGATATATATACCAAATCTAGTTATCTTACATTAGCAATATATCACATGATCAATACTGAAATTGATCAGAGCTTATTATATTTATATATTGGTGATAACAGTCATTGTTGGCTATGATTTACCAGTTTTTCAAGGTGTTACATTTTTCTTTTAAAAAAGTTATCATTTCTGAATTAAAAAAAAAAAAAAGTTACTTTTTATTCAAAGTTAGTACATAACTAATAGACTTTTTTGGATTAAAACGTTTTAAAGACACTACAACTACAATAAAACGATCCCCAACACAAATATTTAAAGGGTTACTAATTATAAAATAATAAAACATTACCCATAGTAATCAAGTATATCAGTGATTTGATAATTATTTCTTATTTTCTTGATTGGAGAAGCAAAATACATTTGCACACACAAGCATTCACACATACAAAAATAAATTAAGATAATTCTTTTTTTTTTTTTAAATCTATGTGGTTAATTTGAAACGTTGTGCATGGTACATATATATAGAAATTTATTTGAGTGTAGATTTGTACAAGTATAAAAAGAAAATTGCTCTTATTGTGTAAAGTTAATGTCGTAATTTAATTATAATGCTGTAAACTTTTAGATAAGTACTTAAGATAATAACATTTTGAAAAATATTTTGATATTTTCTATTATTAAGATTCCCAAAGGATAAAAGTTTAAACATTTAACTTTGCAACTTTGAATGGGCCAAGAAAAATAATCTTTTCCTCTTCTTTTCAGTTCGCAATGGTAGTTATATCATTTATAAGTTTCATATCTACTAAAGCCAGAACTTTCACCTTATTAATCAGCAGTTAGTTTACTCAAGTAGAATTTCATTGTAATCAGCGAGCCTACTGAAACGATCAACCAATCAGAATCCACTTATTATTCTGGTAAATGTTTCCACAAAAAAAAAATAACCTTATAAAATACTTTAGAGATGTATTTCTAAACAATTTAAAATGAAATAAGAAGTGTAAAAAATTTGATAAAGCTAAAATTTTATAAGTTTCTTAAAAATGAAACTTAAATAAGATAGGATAAAAAATTTTACTTAAAAAAGTATGAAAAAATATTTTAGATTTACGTATGATAAAAAATAAAGATGGATTTTTTTTTTTTTTACTAATTTAAAAGCTTATTTTTACAGATGAAGTTTTAAAAAATATATATCAATAATTAATTTTATAGCTGAAAAAAAAAATCATTGAGATAATATATACACATATCATTGATGAATTGTGGCAAAAATGTAAAGCTACGAGTGAATTTATATATTTTCATCATTATGGTAATAGAAACCCATCTACAGTTTTTCTACATGGCATAAATGCGAAATAAATATTTTAATTTTATTAAAACGTATATTACTAAACAAAAAAATGATCCGGACATTTATAGATGATATATTTTACAAGCTAGATCATTGCATTTTCAATTTTACTATATCTTAAAATACAGTAATATGGCAGTAGCAACGTTCAATTAAATCATCTAACTATAATACATTGAAAGATAGGGTAGGATTATAACTAAAGGAATTAACAATAATAATTGATAAACAACGAAGGTCAAAATAAAAGCAGTCCTAACAATTATAGATATAATTCTATTCATTTTACTCCACAGCTGCCATCTATTATAAGCATAAGTAATCAGTAGATGCTAGTACTTATTAAATTCACATCCAGTACTATACATCTCATATAAACACTGATCATAATAAAATAAAACTGAGAGACTGCATTTAGGTGTGCTTTATAACCTTTTATTTAATATTTTTTTCTGATATACAGTCATAGAAATTGTACTTTGTAAGTTATAATGCTTATTATATGTTATATATTCTATACCCTGTTGTTATATCAATTAATTATTCTACAGTAAAATACCATGTATTTACATATTTCATCCCCTGTTATAATCATACATTTTGCTTTTTTTTTTTTTTAAAAAAAAAAAAGAATTTAATTAGCTTTATTATCTAACATCTATTGCAATAGATGGAAGCACACTTATGAGATATTCTTGACTTTGTTTAAGGAGAAGCCAAATACATCACATACATCGCATCGCAGGAATGGGGTAAAAGAATAGATGCATTAATAAAGAATAGGGAGTTGGAGAGATGGAGAACTAGTATGGAGAGTAAAAAGAGTTTAAATATATATAAAAGTAAATGAAACATTGGGTGTGAGATAATTTATGATAATAGCAAGGAAAGTAGTTTATTGTTTAAGGCTCAAATGGGTTCTTTAGCAATAAGGAAATATACACATAAATGAAAAAATATAGGTAATTTAGTCTGCAAGTTGTGTAAAGAAGGCATAGAAAAAATTTAGGCACTTGTTAATTCAATGTAAATGCTTGAAATCGAAAGGGTACAAATAATGAAGTTATGGAAGAATAAATATGAATAAAGTAATTATACAGAAAGTGGGTTATTGGTTTTTATGCTGGGTTTGGGAAAAGATAAGGGGGATTTAGATATAAAGGTCATGGAGTTGACAAAGATTATGTTGTGGAAATGGGATGGAGCAGATTATGGGAAAACTTATGGTGGGGAATGAAAAATGGAAGGTAAAAGGGATAACAGGTTTCTCTGGGCATAATGGCTGACAGATTCCTGACTCTGTATAAGGAGAAGTCATAGTGCATCACATCACTTAGCTACTCTTCAAGAACACGTGTAACATGTGAACTTAAGTTCATTATATTTTAAACTCAGGATTAAATGCAAAATGTTATTTATATAAATTATTCATCATTATTAGGAACCAATTGTAAACAAATTAGCCATTCCTATTTTTTTAAAATTCAGAAAAAAAAATGTAAAAGATGAAAGTTATTGATTATGCAAACCAATTGGTGATACACAAATATGCTTTCATATATTATATGATATTCCCTGAATCTGCTTATTTAATATCTTATTATTCTGTTTTTATCTTATTCTGCAGTTAACTTTTTTTTCTGAAAGTGTTCAATACTTTTGCCATATTGAAGCTCTCCACTGTGTTTTTATAGTCCTGTCATTTTCACTTAATAAAAACAATCAATTTTAATTTTTTTAAAACTTTGAATTAATTTTTGCAATATAAATGGAATCTAAATCTTCTATAAAAAGTTGTAGGTCTTAAAGTTTTCTTATATCATCTTTCATTTGTGCAAGTTTGAATCGGACAGGAAAATTAGAAAATATATGTCCAAATTGCATAATGTTGGATATAAAAACTATTTACTTTTACAAACCATCAGAAACTTTTACCATAAAACTTGATATACCCTATTCCCTACTGACCCTAAACCCTGATGTCCTTTCCTATAGATATAATACAACCTATCATATTACTAAAATGATTACTCCCATCCATCAACCACATTTCTATTGCATCAGCTTCTTAACAATACAAAATACCTTGCCAACTGATCTCTGTTTTCTAGTTGTTTATAAGATCAAATGCCAGTAACCCACCTGCACCTAAATTTATTATGGGAAATCTCAGGCAAACCTGTCTATGTATAGGCCAACATAAGCTAGAACAAATACAGACACACAGTCAATATTTTTTAAACATTTTCCTACAACTGGTTATCCCTTTATTCCTTCATCTATCAACATTGTATACATTAAATGCAGTGATATTAAATAAAAATTTAAAAGAGGTATGGCATATCTCAAGTGACAAAAACCTATCAATAGAAAAAGAATCATGCCTCTCTCTAAGAGATGGCCTATTCTTCTAAATTAATTTTCATATTTAAATATGTAAATTAAAAATAACAGCCACTCACTTCCCAACTTTTGCCATGTCTATGACTTGTAATAATTGAAAGTTGGCTAAGCACATACTGTTTAGAAATGTACTTTATGAAAGCTTTTCTCTATATATTGTATATTTATGATTACATTTTAATCTGTGTTAAAGTTTATAATTTTATAGTTATATAAATTATATGGTATAAGTCAATACATGACTATTACCTGACAAATATTATTAGCCAATAAGTTTACATTATAAACTGAATGACAATTAAAACAAGTTTATTTGTTTTAAATAAATTTAAAATTTATTAACAATATATATATATATATATATATATATATTGTTAATAAATTTTAAATTTATATATATATATATATATATATATATGGCTGCAGAAAGGAGTTTGCTATTAACTGAAAGGAGACCTTTTGATTCCTCTTGGAGGCCTTAAAGGAACCGAGCAGGGCAAATTCCTAATGTCCACTCCATACGTTCTTGTCGTTGCAGCTGTTATTACTATGTGATTATTCATATAGTATACAAACATGGATGGGCTGCTCACCAACATGCATTAGCCAGCATGGTGAGTTTATTGGCTTTTTACCTCTGAGTTTAAGATCAAGAAACACCATGGTCTTTCTTCTCAGTGCCTGATAAGGCAGAATGAATGTTTGTGTAAATGATAAATATTTTTCCAATACATATATACAATTATGACAGACAAAAATAAAGCATGGCCCTTATTCCCAGGAGGCTGTAAAGTCACCAACCAAGGAAGCGGTTGGTGGCCGAAGGAGTAGGGTGCTAAGAATCCCCTGATTGCGGAACCAGGCTGCCATTTGATGATGACTTTTTATTTAGGTACTTACAACTGCAGAGCACTTTCAAGTGAAGGAAGATTGCAAGAATTAGAAGAAGAACTGTCTCATATTAAATGGGACATTATTGGACTTTGTGAAGTTAGAAGAAAAGGAGAAGAAACAATTGATTTAAAAAGTGGACATATACTCTATTATAAAGGCACACATATTGAAAATACAAGTGGAGTAGGATTCATTATAAATAAAAAGTGGAAGAACAATATTGTGGAGATTGATGGTGTACCGGACAGAGTGGCAAGATTAGTTATACAACTTAATAGCAGATACCAAATGCAGATAATTCAGGTTTATGCCCCAACAAGTTCTCATAGTGATGAAGTAGTAGAAGATTTTTATATGGATGTACAAAAGGCTTTTAATCAGAGTAAACAACATTTTAAAATTGTTATGGGAGACTTTAATGCTATAATTAGTAGACAAATGAAAGATGAAATTGCTGTAGGTAATTTTGGTTATGGTAATAGAAATGAGAGAGGACATAGACTTGTGGAGTTTGCAGAAAAAAACAACAACTTTATATTATGAATTCATTTTTTGAGAAAAATGTTAAAAGCAAATGGACATGGAAGCATCCAAATGAAGGTACAGCAGAATTGGATTATATTTTGACTAACAGAAAATACATATTTCAAGATTGTAATGTTCTTAATAAATTTAACACAGGAAGTGATCATCGATTAGTAAGGTGTAAGTTACATGTTAATGTAAAACTAGAGAGACAAAAATTATTAAGAAAAACAATATTTACAGTTGATATTCCTAATCTTCAGAAACATTCTAATGAATTTAAATTAGAACTTACAAATAGGTTTCAAGTGTTAGGAGATTTTGAACATGATTCAGATTTGAATGAAATTAATATGAAAATAACTGATACACTTTTAAAAACTGCAACAAACATAGCTGGTAGAAAAAAGCAGCAATTGACTAATAAAATTTCTACTGAGACTAGAGAATTTATGAAGAAAAAAAGGAATATGAAGATATACAAAAATGATGTATTAAAAAGAATTGAATATCTCGAATTTTGTAAAATGGTACGGAAAAGAGTTGAAAATGATATAAGAAAGTATAACTGTGAAATAGCAAGGAAAGCTGTAGAAGAAAATAAAAGTCTCAAAAATGTTAAACAACATTTTGGTATTGGTAGGAAATTTATATCTGCAATAAGAAAAAAAGATGGAATTATTACTAAAAAGAGAGATGACATCATGAAATTGGTAGAAGATTTTTATCAAGAATTATATAGTAATAAAGAACAAGTACCTCCTATATCTATTACATCTTCCGAATTGCCCAGAATTTTAAATGAAGAAGTGAGACATGCAATTAAGTGTATGAAGAAAGGAAAGGCTCCAGGAAATGATGGAATTATAATTGATATATTAAAAGAAGCAGGTGAAGAAACAGAAACAATTTTAGCAAAGTTATATACCAAATGTCTAAATGATAAAGATGTACCGGAAGATTGGAAGAATGCAGTAATAATATTAATATTTAAAAAAGGTGATAAAGAAGATATTAGAAATTACAGACCAATCAGCCTTTTATCAGTTTTATATAAAATTTTTACCAAGATAATTACAACTCGTCTACAGAAAACTTTGGATTTCCACCAACCAAGAGAACAAGCTGGATTTAAAAGTGGTTTTAGTACAATAGATCATATCCAGGTATTGAGAGAAGTCATAGAAAGGACAAACAAATATGAGTTGTCATTATGTTTTGGATTTGTAGATTATGAAAAGGCATTCGATTCTATACACATTTCTACAGTAATTAAAGCATTGGATCATCAAGGTATAGATCCAGGGTATTGTCATATTTTAAAGAATATTTATAAATATGCAACAGCAACAATTAGATTACATAATGATACTGGAAAAATCAACATTGCGAAAGGTGTAAGACAAGGTGACTCCATATCTCCAAAACTCTTTACAGCAGTGCTGCAAGAAGTATTTTGTGGATTAAAATGGAAAACTAAAGGAGTGAAAGTAAATGGAGAGTATTTAAGTCATTTAGATTTCACAGATGATGTAGTTGTTTTTGCAAATAATGCTTCAGAGCTGCAGGAAATGTTGCAGGAGTTAGCAGATGGAAGTAGAAAAGTAGGACTAAAGATAAATGTTAAAAAGACTAAAGTAATGTTTAATCGATTTGCTCAAAATATGAAAATAAAGATTGATTATGAAGAATTAGAAGAAGTTAACAGTTACAAATACCTTGGTCAGATTATTAATACAGATGGAAACATAATGGAGGAAATTAATCATAGAATTAAACTTGGTTGAGATCGGAAGAGCGTCGTGTAGGATGTGTTTGAAAAGAATGGTTTTTAACAAATGTGTTTTACCAGTTCTTACTTATGGATCTGAGAGTTGGACACTTAATAGAAGAGCAATACAGAGACTTCAGACCACTCAAAGGAGTATGGAGAGATGCATGTTGGGAGTAACAAGAAGAGATCGAAAACGCAATGTATGGGTAAGACAACAAACAGGTGTTACTGACCTTATTGAAAAAATTAAAAGATTGAAATGGAGTTGGGCTGGACATATTGCTAGAAGAGATGATAATAGATGGACAATTGAAATTTTAAACTGGATTCCAAGAGATTGTAAAAGACCCAGAAAGAGACTACATGTGAGATGGATGGATGAAATAAGAAAATGTGCAGGGGTGTTATGGAGAAAAGAAGCTAAAGATCAAAGAAGATGGATTAAACTTGGAGAGACCTTCATTCTGCAGTGGATTGATAATGGTTGATGATGATGATGATGATATATATATATGACAATAGACAATAAAACATTCAAAACATATACTATAATCAAATATTATGGAACATAATCTCTGTTAAAATTAATATTAATAGAATAGGTGTTTACAACAAATTTCACCTATATAATGTTTAATATTAATATATATTTATGGGAGACAGAAAATGTTGTTACACATATACATTCTTTGAAATATAAAAAAGTTAATGACTTTTCTCTCTCATTTTCATAATAAAATAATTAATTACAATACAATATAATAATCATGAGTTTATTTGTTCATTCACTTTTCAAATAAAATATGAATGAATAATTGCTACAATATATAGTTCTTTTAGATTTTTGATACTTATCAGATGCATATTCAAAAATAATTTGCAGTTAATGAATAAGAGAATAATATTTTAAATCAAAGATTTATTTGTTAAAATTTAATCTATAAATGTAAATCTAAATTAATTTCTAACTTCCTTTTATTTCACATATATATAAAAAAAAATTATATAATTTAACATATAGCAGTCAATTATATTTAGAGCATTATATATATATATATTAAAATACAACATGATTCTAATCACCATTCTCCTGTATGATATTCTAAAATAAACAATAGTTTTAATATCTCTTCTGTAAGTTATAACTTAATGATGCTTATTTGTCTAATCCAAGTAAAAATATCCTACGTCATTATCCAAAATAATGTATATATTTTTTATTAATTAAAGTATTTTTCAAATATTAAATTTTATCTTTTATTTTCCAGGTATTTAGTACTATATTAACATCATGAATGAACTGATGTCAATCTCAATCTATGTCAGCATGATGTATAAATAAACTGATTTAAATCCTGAGTTCATCAATATTATAAAATTATATCACAGATAAAAAAAATTCTTATACACAATATTATGTTGTTAGCTTTTGTATTTTATTATTAAAACATTTTGTTTACACAATATCCATTTTTAGAAAAGAAATATTAATATGACTTTGAATTTACTTTCTTATTTTTTTAAACAAATTTTGGTAATCTTGTTCAGTTTTATTGGACAAATACAATCCTTCTTACCCCATCATTTTTTATGGTTAATAAGTAAATACTTTTAAAATAAATAAAAAAAATATATGAAAGAACTTAAGTCTACATATATGAAAGTCAAAACAAAGATATAGTTCAAATCATTCAGTCCCTTTTATAAACTTGCATAATTGACATTATTCAATTCAAGGTAACACTCATATAGAAACTACAATGCATTCCACATTTAAAACTACTTTTACAACAGTAATAAAATGAAACAAAATAAATAAAAAAAATGGCGTAATAACAAACACATTTAAGACATTAAATATTCATGTGTATTGTTTATAATCTATTTTTATGAATGCAATAACCAAACACACACACACACATATATATAATTGAATTAAAAACCATAAACTTTATTATTTATATATGCATTTCAAATGAATAAAATTAATTCTCAATTTTATGTTGCAATGATAATAATACATTTCTGCGCTTAATATTTCATTGTCATAGTAACCTATTTCACTGCTCTTTGCTAATACCTTCTTTATTAAAAATCAGCTAAAAATATATATATATATACACTTGACATTTCATCACATACTGAATTTACATCAAATTTCATTTGGCACAATGTCTGTGTATATATATTGTGCCCTTTTTATTGGTACAACCCATCATAAAAACAAATCGGGAATAAACTTTAGTATGCCTAATTTAAATTTTATAAAATAAAATACTATTTACTTATTAAACTCCGAAAAATAATAGTTATTTTAATTACCCTAGGATTTGAACTTGGACTTAATTAATTTAAACTAGTATAAAAGTTAAATTTTGTTAAGATATTTATTTTTAAAGGTATCTAAATGATAATATAGAACACTATAAGTTAATAATATTTCCTAATAAAGGATCATTTGATAGTAATTAAAATGATAAAGGAGTTCAAGCCTAATTTGATAAAGGGAAATATGCATTATATAGATGAATAATTATGTCTGAAAGCATTTGGGATTTTCTGGTAAAATCTTAAGTTAATTTCTAACATAAATGATTCTCCTTCATTTTCTGAATTTTGTAATTAAAAGTTTATAGGACTAATTTCAAAGTTAATCTGTATAAACAAAATAGAATGAAAATTATTTAAATTGTATTTTATTCAGTTCCTAAAAAGTATTGTTTTTTTGTTTACTAATAAATATTTTAAAAAAGATATTTGTTTTTAAAAATAGTTCAGCTAAAGGCAAGTCATTAATATTCAGAATCAAAGAAGAGGGAAAATTAACCAATGAGAATGCATGATTTGAAGTACACGAGCAAGCAGATGATATTTGTTGGAAAAAAAAAAATTTGGATGAAAGAAATGTTACAGATTGGAAAAATATAAACTAAGTAACTGTGTTTTGTTTTGTTGAAAAAAAATTCTCCTGAAGCTTTTTAAACCTTATTATTATTATTATTTTTTAAAAAACAAATAATTAAAGATGATTAATTTAAGGACTTTAAATTTTATAGTAGAAAGTTTTCAGTAAGATGAAAGGTTAAAACAAAAAAAATTGCTGGCTAAAAATGACCATCACTAAATTCACCGGAATATTCTAAAATGGTTATATTAAGAAAATGATAAACCAATGGAAAGAAAAAAATGTATATGTGTACCAATGTTTTACCAAGAAATATCGAAACAGGAGGAACAAACTGTAAGTAATATGTTAATAAATAATTGTAGGATTAAGCAAAATCAAATATGTAGGTTTTTTAAATGTTTCATATTTATGAAAGACTAAAATGGAATAGATACACGAATAATAAAAAAATCAATTGTGACAAAGCTAAAAGTGTGATTATCAAGTGAATTGAAATTAAGTTAAAAATAAACCCGAATGGAAATATTTGTGTATTAAAAAATGTGTTTACTATTCAAATGCAAGTTATAAATGTTACTCTGAATAAAAATTTTGTGAGTAGAAAAAAAAATTTAAACAGATTCTTATCAGTGAATGTAACCTTTAAGTATAACGAAAATTTTATGATAAACTATAGATAGGGTTCAATGGAAACAAAAAATTCTGACTGAGAATTATACTTATAGAAAAAAAATTATAGTGGTTTACTGAAAGATTAAAATATTTAATTATTAGTACTGTCAATGGAAAAAAAAATCAATATGTAAAAGAAGAAAAAAGTAAAATAAATCATGATCAGTGTCATTAGCTTCCAGGAAAACCCATACTATGTTGAAAATAACTTCATTTTATTACATTTAAGAAGATAATGCAATCTGTAATCTATTATATGTGAATATTACTAAGGAGTACATTGAAAATAATATGAAGATCAGTATTATCAATGTGAAATGGAGCTAAATAAAATATATCACATAGATGAAAAGTAACCTGTGATATTGGAAGAACAAAAAGAAATATAAACTCTTGACAACATGTGAATGTTAAAATTCCACTTTACTAGTGTTCAGATAAATATAAAAGAAGGAAAAGGGATAAGAAGATTGTATGTGACACATTAAAAGCATAAAAAGGAAGAAAAACAATTGAGATATTATTAATAAAATTTATGTATTTTTTTTTGATAAACTTTTATGTTCAAAAGAAAAAAAAAGGGTAATGTAATGATTGTATATATAGTTAAATTCTCATTTTAAAATAATAATTATTAATATGGAGGGATAAATCAAGAGATAGGGAAATCAATATTTAACATATTTTGTTTATCTATGCTATTAATTGTATAAAGTTTTATTTGACTGAATGTCACTAAATTATTATGGTAAAGATTTATATGTCATGAGGTAGTAAATTACATGCACAAAAATAATTTAAGGCTTTAACCTTTGACATTGCACTTTTCTGAATATATTTTAACACTAGAGGGACCTCGCCAAATCTTAACATAAGATTATGATTTATAAAGATAGGAACGGCCATCTTATCTTTAATTTAACTTTCTAATTAAATAGGCAAATCTGAAACATCTTGATTTGAGAGCATAAAATTGTTGATTTCTTCATTGTTTAAGTCCACTATTTCTTTTACAAACTAAGATTTGCCTATTTAATTAGAAAGTTAGATTAAAGATAAGATGGCCATTCTTATCTTTATAAAGTTGTAATCGTGTATCAAGTTTTGGCTAAAGCCTTAAAATATTTATATATACTTATTATAAAAATATATATTTACACACAAAAATAGTAAAGAAGAATATTAGAAGGGGTTGTATCTGTGTTCCAGTATAATATTAAATAACAAATGGTGATATTTAAAATTTGATCTGATGTTGAATTATTAATCTTGTAATAGAATTGTAATATAGTTTTAATTTATAAGTCTTCAAGAGCATTATTTATAAAACAGGCATAAGACAAATAGATATTTGAAATCAGAAAGTATGACTTAAATTATTAGATAAGATTGGGATAAATATTTTTTTTATTCGATGCAGTTTGCACTAGAGAGTGGCTTATATACATTCAGCAAATATTCTGAATGGTAAATAAAGATTAGTGGAGAAAGAGATAAATATTTCAGTTTGAATATAACCAAGGATAAAGGGTATTTATTGTAGCTTTATGATATCATTGGGTGATCAACCTATAAAAAAATTAAGTAAGGTAAAGGGAGAGATCAAATGTTTAATATCATAAATAAACATGATAAAATGTAATCGGTCATAATATTATAATAAAATTATTTACTTAAAACTAAATATGAATCTATGGTTTTTTTTTTTAATTTTCTTGTTTTCATTACAATCTATAAAGTGTAATTAATGAAAAATAGATAGTTATTAAAATAGGGCTTGATTGTTTAAGACACACATTATTTGATAATACAAGTAACAGAATTCAATATCACATAATATTTGATTATATTATCAAAAAATTTTATTTTAAATAGCTCATTGCAAATAAGGTGAATGTAAATATTTAATTCTTTAAAATATCTTATTATATTATATTGTATAAATGTTTCATTATTTTATGTTAATTTATTTATTAATTCTATTGCATTATTAAACTCTTATTAAAATTAATGTTTTAAAGTTACATTAAGTATTTAAAGTTTCATTTCTTTTGTGGGGAATCATCATCACTACACCATCATTGGAGATATTTAATTGTCATATGCATATTAATCAAAAATATGATTTGAAATTTGGAAGAAAAATGATCCAGTCTATGACATTGTATCACAATTATCTAGATAAATATTTATTAAATTGAATAGTAAATTATTGCAAACTGCTTTGATAACATCATCCATCACTCAAATACATTGCAAATACAGTAAATTATATTTATTGTTAAGAAATCATATTAGGAATTCGTTTTTATTTAAAGTTTGACATGATGATTACAGTTTAAATAAAAAATAATGATTTATTTTTTAATAATAGAGACCATAAAATAAAATAGTGATATAGTTGTAATTATAGAAAAATGTTATGAGTCATCCTTAAAATGTCATTACCTATAGAGTAAGTGAAAATCCCTCTTGATATTTTATAGATGGTATAAATAGTTAATTAAAATCAATGATAATCCTGAGATCACCTTAGAATAATATTGTTATTATGGTTATTCTTAATAATAGTGTTATCAAAGTAATAATCAATACAATAAAAATAATAATACAACTTATTGAGTAAGTTAATTTAAATTTCACAATTATAGATATTTTATTCTATTTATTTAAGCATTATAGTTAGTCATGAGAGTATTTGGTTACTGAATAAGGAGGAGTGTCTAGATATTCTTATGTCATTGGATAAATACTTTAATGTTAAATGGTATGTAATCTTGTTAATAGGATAGATGAGTCTCACAATTGTTAATATTGACTAAATATAGTTGAGGAAATAGTAAGAGTATTAAATGGTACCTAGATAAAACCATAGTATATCCTAATGTAGGGACTTGGCATATCTTCTAGGGGTCATCATCCTATTTGTAAGATACAATAATAAATGTAATAAGACTAAATGGGTTTGTAAGTAATCATTAAAAACCTGTCATACTTAGTTAATCCCAATATCAATAACAATCAACAATTTCAAACTGTTGTCAATGCAATCTCCTTTTAACAAAATAAAATAAAGAAATTCTACCTTTCTTGTTAAAAGCAAGTTGCCTTGACAACAGCTTGAAATTATTGATTGTTATTGATATTGGGATGAACTAAGTGTTGACTGGTTTTTAATGGTATATATATATATGATGAGTTCAGTTCACAAATTTTGAAATGTACCAGAGTGCCAAAAGAGATGTATGTTGACATGGTAGAGCATTAAGGTTCAGATGATTCATTAAATAATTTAGCCATACAAGTTTTTATTTTTCCTTAAAAAGGAATAATGACAACATCGAAATTGTAGAAAAAAAACAAAAATTTAATCGTTTGCTTGTTTCATACACCTAATATTACACTAAAGAAAATAAGCAAGCAGCAAAGACCATAAGGACAACTACAATATACTACAATCGATTAGCAGTGGCATATGAAATAAAATAATTAATAACCAAAGAATAACATACAAACAATTCATAAAACATTACATAGTAAGACTATATCAAAATAAATCAGCATAGCATAACAAGTAATTTCAATAAGAAAAAAAATATGCACAGCCATTATGTTTCATCGTTTTTTGAAGAGGGCGTTGTAATTAGATGAAACTGAATTACAAAAATATCACAGAAAGATGATTCAAATAGCAGATGTTATATTTCTTAATATCAAGCTATCAGAAGATTAAATAACAAAATCGCATTAGAGAAAATAGACCTGATAAATTTATTGAAAATATTTATAATACCGTCAATAAATAAATAAATAAATAAATATGAAATATAAGGCTGATATATATCATTGTGAATGTTTTTAAAATCGATTATTATTCTTTTAAATACTTTAAACTTATAAGATTAAAAAGATTACTGCAAAGAATTATAATGACGTTTTGAAAAGATAAATTAACATCTAAAGAGCATGTTAAAAATGGATCTCATCATGCAATATTTTGATTATGGGGATCAATTGTGAGTGCAAATATTATATCATTTTAAAGAGTAAATATTGATCAATTTGCAATGTATTAAGTAAATGTAAGGCTTTTGAAATTTAAAAGGTAACGCCATTTAAAATATAGTATGAATTAATTTCAACTTCATTGAATAAGAATTTTGAAAAAAATATATTTTTTCTATATTAAAGCAAAATAAAACAACAACTAATTAACTAAAATGGTTATAAATAAAGTAACAGATAAAAAAAAAAGAACATCAAAGAAATTTAATTAAATCGAAAATTTGGAAAACATTGAAGAGATTATTATATTGTGGAAAAACATTCCAACAAAGAAGATGGTGTTTACTTTTGAGTTAAAATAAATATGTCTGTGGCAAGCTGTAAAAAAGGCTATATAACAGCATTTTTTAAAAAACAAAATAGTAATTAGAAACAATCAGATTCAAACAATTAATAGAACTTTTACAGTCAAGAAGAAAAAAAATAAGCATTGAGAGAAGCTAATCAACTTGACTTTGTGATAACTGCCTAGAATTTATAATAAATGCGAATAGATGAAAAAGTACTGAGGCATATCCAACTATGAGGAAAAATTTAAACAGCATAGTAATTTAGGACATAGATCTTTGGAAATGAATAAATACCTATATATTGCCAGAAATATGTTTATGCCCAAAAGTCAGTCTATTTTGCTGAAAGTAAAACTACAGGTAAATCTATGTTAATGGAATGACCTACAAAAGTGCCTACAATCTTCAACCAGTCACTGAACCTGCATACAAAGTCAATTTTAGACCAGCATAAAAAATCCAATACTCTGAAAATATTAATAAACTGCTTTGCAATTAGAGAATATATACTTCAGATAAACTACCTAAAATTGTAGACAAACAAAAATATCCAAAATTTTCAACTAGAATTTTATTGTTTAATTTTTTTAAGACTAAAAATAACATTTCCCCCCCCATTTAACATATGAAAAAAAAATCTTTAAAAATAACATTTTTTGAAGTACATATATATGTATATAAAAATGTAATGTTTTTTGTGTGTGTTGTTTATTTAGATATAAATATTTTTTAATGATTCAAAGATAAGTTATTCTAGTTGGTTGGAGTTTTTAAATCAATAAAATTATCACTTTGAATTATACACATACACAAAGATACATACATGTAATATACATGAAAGCAATCAACACTTAAACAGTATCAATAACAATAAACAATCTTAGTCTGTTATTAAGGTAACCTTCATTTTACAATAACCCATCTTTGTCTATAATCCAACATGTTTAATGCATTCTCATAAGAGTAGGATGTACCAGGCACAATATGCTCTCTTCTTTATGAGAAATAATCATGAATATGTTTGATAATACTATTATTATATGATAAACTACAATTAATTGAATTTTAAGACATAATATATTAAAGAAAACTGGGAATTATAAAGCCTATTAAAATTAAAATTTTAATCTTTTAAAAAGATTTCAATAATATCTTATAGTTATATTAGTTTAGCTATTCATGTTATATATATATATATATATATATATATATATATATATATATATATATATATATATATATATATATATATATATATATATATATATATATATATATATATATATATAACATGAATAGCTAAACTCTGTGGATGGCTTGTGTGACCAAGTCGAAACGTCAGTGTATTGGTATTAAAAGTTTTTAACACGGATGAACCCGCAAAATATGTATTTTATATATATATATATATGAGTGTATGTTATTATATGTGATTTTAATTATATTTTGACATTTAATAAAATTTGTTATTTCATATATATATACAATTATATTCTGTTGTCATTTTTAGGGTTGTCACATTCTTATTATCTACTTAAAATCATTGATCATTATTATTACTTATCATATTTAATGATATATTAATATTATATGTTTGGAATTATGCAGCAAAATAACTAAATTTGATAATAAAGAATTTAATAATTTATTTATACTAATTAGCAAAAAAAAAAATAATAATAAATTGTTACCTATTTATTTACAACTCCATAAAATCACAAAATATATAAAATACAAAATATTGAAATTAATAAATAGTCATAAATATTAAATTTAAATGTAACCCTGAGTATACATAAACCCATATTAATATTAACTCTAATGATTTATATGTGAATATAGAAAGATCTTCCCAATGTAAAAAACTATTTTAATCATAGTTTTTTGTAGATATCATAAACTCATGTTCTACATTTCTTGAACATCTTAGATATTAGTCTTTATAAATTCAGTTTTTATTTTAATTAACCTTTTTGGGTATCGAGTGTAGACAATAGAAATAAATCTCACTATACACAAATATTTGGTCAGACTTATACCAGAATCCCCATCTTGCCTTACAACATGGTTTTCTTTTGTGTAAACAGAAAAAGTTGTACCCTATTCATGATTAATGTTCATAGATGGAAAAAACTACATAGTTCCAGGTCTTTGATTGGTATGCCTTGGGTTATTTCCCCATACATTATGAATAGTCTTCTGATAGTAAATATTGCTATAAATGCTGTATTGGATGTAGTATTAAAAAATACTTTTTTAAACAGTTGGCAATATAAAACTATTCTGTAGGAAAATATTTTAATTAGCCATTTACTAATTCTTTTAGGGATAAAGTTATAATAGATACTGTATCATACTTAATGTTTGGTTTGTTAGACCTTTGTTGTTTCTGTTTCACCTCTACTTCTCTATCAGAATTTTCTTCTCCTGGAATTGGTCTGCACTGGTGTATTCTCTGATTCAAGCTTAAAAGATAATCTTGTTTTCAGACCTATACCTATTTTTACTTTTTTGTTTCTTAGAAAGAATACCATGGCATGAACAACCTTTGAAATTCATATTCTAGTCTTTTTAATTTTAATGCTTTATAATTTATAATATAAAATATGTAGATTCACTCTCAAATTTACCATAAGAAAAAAGCAACTTTTTCTGTTAAGCCTCTTTCAGAAAGCAAACCTGAGAGGTCATAAAATTTGATATATATATATTGTGCCCTTTTGTACTTCATCCATATATATCGAGATAGTGAGGGTACAATATATATATATAACAACAACAACAAATGAAGTACTTTCTCATTTTTTACTTTTATAACACTAGTTATAATGTTGATATTTTTAATTTTTTGTAATACATTTAATGTTTCATGGATTAAATCTATAAACCAGTTTTTTTTTAATTTCTTAAATTGACATAAGTAAGTGCTATTCATATATCTTATACCGCTCACACAAATGGCAACCTATAAAATCTACAAATAAATTTATTATACTATTTTATTAAACTGACTTTAATAATTTGCTAACAGGGCAGATTTTATAATACAAATGATTCTAATTGCAATCGATTTGTATTGCTACAATATATAAACGATAAAGTCTTCTAGATTAATACATAGATGTTATGTTTTTGACTGCTAGTGCAAGATAAAATGCGATTTTCTGTTAAATGTATAATATATCTGCTGTGACCCAAAGGTCTCTAAAGACCAATCATGAAGCTAAATAAATAAACAATATACTTCAAAATGTATATATAATAAGATTTATTTAATAACCAATGTGCTAAAAACAACAAAAAAGATAATAATCCATTAATATTCATATGCTATATATTTTCCTCTGGTGTAAATAGTCTTATTTCACACCAGCAGTATATATGCTTTTAAATCAAATGTCTCTTGAAACACAAATAAACACAAAATTTCATGTATAGAATTAAACTATTTACAATTTATACATTGATGTTAATTGTTTCTGCTATCAACTTCTCGCTTTCTCTGTTGCTTAGTTAAACTTCTGCAAATTACTCTCGCTGGTAATAACCTTTTTTATACACAAGCAAGTAACTGCTTTTCACATGTCACTATTCCATTATAGACTTAATCCCTGCTAGTTAATCTACTAGTCCATCACTGAAGCACTCTTTACTGCTGATCTGTTATCACTGCAAATCCACACTAAGTTTGATCCAATCTAACAATTTTAGCTGCATTCTTCCTTCTTTATTTTAGCATGGGATATCTTATATACCAGGAGTGGCCAAATTTTGTGTTCATAAGATCTACTTTTATTTTAAAAATGTGTTGTGGTCGACTTGTTGTCGTAGGCGATCGACTTGTTGCCATAGGCGTAGTCTAAATAGAGGGAGGTGTGAAATTCATACTATTATTATATATCTACCTAGTAAAAATAATTATTTAATGGGCCAAAAACCATATGCTCAGGGAAATTAAAGCAACATGAGTAATTATTAACAATATTTATTAATTCAAATTAGGTACATTAAATCAAAACAGGCAAAATTCTTCAACAGGCAAAACTCTTCATACAGTAGTGCCACTCAGTGCCAACCAGAGTAATCAATGAATGCCAGAAAGCTTGTGCATAAAATCCCTATCTAGTGCCTAATCATCCAACATTCCCAGACTAGTTTCTGGCTTGTGGCCTTCATCAGTGAGGAGCTTTGGATCTGAGAGCACTGCACAATCCTAAGATCTAGGTGCAATGCTCTCAGATCCAAAGCTCCTCACTGGTGAAGACCACAAGCTAGAAACTAGTCTGGGAATATTGGATGAGTAAGCATTATATATGGATTTTATGCACAAGCCTTCTGGCATCCAATGATTACTCTGGTTGGCACTGAGTGGCACTACTGTATGGAGAGTTTTGCCTGTTTTAATAACAGTAATGTGTTAGCATAAGAAATAGTGATCATGTGATAGTACATTAAATCAAGATTCAAAATATTATTTTCAATAATGATATGAGTTAGTGGACTTCACCTATCTAGAATTGAAAAAAATTATATTAAAAATAAAAATAACAAAAAAACTTGAAAATCTTGACAATTTGTTTCACTCGTTACCCTCACAGGTCTTGCCAGATTGGCCTCCCGATCGACTAAAAATGGCTTTGTGATTGACCAGTGGATCACGATTGACTTTTTGGCCTCCCCTGTTATATATGATCTAATTTTTATGCAACTATCTTTATTTGCATACAAATTCTATTTTAATTAAATCTATAATTTGGGACGATCTCTCAAGCAAATTTCTAGAGTAAATTTTCTTCAAAAATGGAAATGTTATTAAAATGAAGAAATCCTTGTGTATTTACAAAACAAATAACTTTTATTTATGTAAGTTTTATATGTATGGACATTTCAGTACTGTTTATGATATATTTTTAAGACATATGTATTATAAATGCTAATAATAATAATAATCGAGTTGTTCTTTGGTTGGAAGATTTTGCGAAGTTCAAAAACCAGAAGAGGCAAATTTGAACTTCGATCCATGGACCTTCTTGAGTCTGTCTATTATTACACTGAATTTTATCTTATGATGTAATTATTTCTATATTATTTATAGATATGTTGTCAAAGGAAGTGATATAAAACAGATATAGCATCCGTTACGATAAAGATTTTTTATTAGTCAATAATTCTATTTTCAAAAAATTAACATACAGAGCAAAATAGTTGAAAGCTATTTTCTTTATCTATATCAGTTTTTAATTTAACTTTTTCTTTTTTACAGGTCCAATTTTTAATCAGATAGTTGAAAGGTTTTTCAATATGATAGGTAAAATATAATTAATCCAGATGAGATAATTTTGTAAATATTCTTTTTATCGATTTATCCAACGAGTAAACAACAAGAAATATAAACTTACAAATAAATTTTTTTAAAAAAAAGTCTAAATAGAAATAAAATATTCAAAATAAAGTAAAAAAATCATATAGAATAAGTGTATATTAAAGAGAAGGTGAAAGCTTAAAACGTAACTAAATCATTTGTTATTAACCAGTTAAAAGGACTGAAACACTTCCTCCACATTTTCACTGCCATCCTTCACTATAAAATGTACGTTAATTGAATCAACCTTAATGTAAAGAACTTTCGAATGCCCATAAATTTATTAACAACTTGTCAGATTTAACTTACATAACGGAGGTGATTCTTTTAAATCTTATTTTGCTAATCTTGGCAAAATATCGTAATGTAATCAGTAAGTAATCGAAGAACAAACTGTTATATCCATATATGATTTAAAATAATTGTTTATAATTCATTTTTTATATTAAAGCTGTACGCTAAAAATAAAAAAAAAAAAAACACTTTTCATTTTCTTTTACAGTAAAAGTAAAAATTAAAAGTATTAAATAAATGTTTATTTTTTACTCAAAATTTCAAATTACAAGTCTACTACATCAAAACATGTGTTTGAATTTATTATTTTCAGCATTGACTGTGCGATTGATATATTTAATTAAATTTCTTAAAAAAACAAATTCAATTTTGTGTCCGTATATATTTATTAATTTACTAATTTCAAAATATTTTGTATTATGCATAATATAATATTATCATTAAAACATTTCTAATTCATTTCATACTATCAACATTTTAACAAACGAAGTAACAAGAGTTACGAAAAGATAATAAGAGCTTATTAAATTATTTATATTGTAAATCAGATTCTTGGGGATAGGAATAATATGAAGTATAATTATCTCAATATCCGTATCACAAAACGAACATAATAGCAACAAAGAAATATTAATTCCAGCCTCACTTTATCTTATAAACATGACTTTGGACCATCCTTGTCATTACAATCTGAGTGACAACTGATTCCAGGGATGTATTTGTCTATCCAATTGAGATTATTTATCAAAATATTCTTCATAATATCTCCAAATTTTATGCTTATCCTTCCACAACTCTTAAGATTCAACCCTGGCCAATACATTACCTTCAATTTATTATACATAGTAAAATAAGGATCATGTGGGTCATTCCTGAATAAACATAACATGAAACTAATATTAGGACCTGATAATAATAGCAATAAAACAGTTCTTTATTGAATGTATTAATAACAAAATAATTAATATAGGTCTCTTATACTTCAAATTTGCAGTACCATTTATATCTTATTAAGTATTATTTCATATAATTGTAAAACTATATATCATTTTATATATTTATTTTATTTTTTATACCTGATCATAATTGATGATTAACCCTCTTTTCCTTATGTTGTTCTCATTAGCTTCTAATATGAATTGTAGTCTTCATGAATCAATATTTATCAAACTATTATTTTTAAAACTAATGATAAGCTATATCTAAATTATATGTGACCTTTATTTTTAATCATTGTTCACAAGAACATGTAAAAAGACATCAAACATAAGTGTATCATTCAAACATCACAAAAAAGTCCAAGGTTTATACATCATTAAAACCAAGTATTGGTTGCTATTAACAAATACCCAAAACTTTTAATGCAGCTGAAATATATTTCTGTATATCAATGACCCTGAGAAATATAATTAAATTACTTAGCTACATTTGTATTTATAGCCATTACATACATATAATGAAAATAAAATGTGGTCTACTAGTAAACCTACCATGTAATTTTACATATAAATATATCTAGATATATTTATATTTTCTATAGAATTAATAATAATCAAAAGAGGTTAGTCAGCATTGGGTTCATACTTTTTATAAACCAATATTCTAACTTCTTTAGCATTTTTATTTTTAAACAACATATAATTATTTTAGTATTAAAATATGCCCATCTACAGCATCCAGTTCTAATCCTCTCCCCTAAAGAAACATATAGTTTATATCTCTGTTCTGTGTCTTTACTTTTTCAATCTTAGATAAACTCATAATTGCACTACATATAATTATAACTTTTTTTTTTCAACCTTAGATAAACTCATAACACTTAATATCAATTTTTTGATTAGAAACTAGAGATTACAATTTTTTCTATTCATTAAAGCTATTGTCTCCCTGAATAACAAACCAAAATATAGAACATAAAATATAAAATAAATATTAATCCCTTTAAACCTCTAAGATTTTTTTTATTTTTTCTCCTCCTCCCACTATTTTTTTTTAAAAATGCTTTTATTAAAGTTGAAAAATCTGTGTTTGTTTATTTGTTAACTTACTAGAGAATGATATAAAGATTTTAAAAAAAATTAAATTAATATTTAATATATTCAAGTTCAATAAAAGTTGCTGAAATTTTGTACATTTGTTTAAAATGTCTATGAAAGTAATAGGAAACATTAATTTTTTAAATAAGTGACTTACTTTCTTAGATATATACATAAAGTGTATACATATAAACTTACTGCAGAAAGATCTAGTGATATATATACACTATATGTGTGAAATTGATTTAAAGTAAAACTATATGTATTAACCCTCCTGTATTCTGACAGATTTTTTTGTTCTCACTAGGTTTAAGCTTTCAACTTTCATTTTGATATTAAACCATTATTATTTATCAGAATATAATAAATTTAACCTCATTTGATAGATATTTTCATTTAAAAATTAAATAAATTTTAAAAAATCACATTTGATTTTAAAAATTATTTTAAAAATTATATTTATTCAAAACAAAATCCTGTCACATCATTAAAGTTTAGGCAGAGCTGATTCTGATTCAATTTATAAAATGAACAAAATCTTCTTTGTTTCATGTTTGGTTTTAAAATCTGAACAAACTTTTTTAATAACTACTAAATCTATAAATTTATGCTTTAAAAGTTGAGAATTTTTTCATAATTTTTACAATATTGCTGAATATTATAATCAATCTGCTGAGTGATTTCATTTCTAGAAAGCTGTGTTTTCCCATAACTGTAATCTCTGTAGTAACAATATTCAGAAGAAAATAGGTAATAGTATTCATTTTTAATAATTATTATACAATTAGGATACAAATATAATCATAAAATTTCCAAAAAATTAAGTTTTTAGACCATTGTAATATTTTCTTGACAATCATAATATTTCTGCAAAATACACTCAGTAAAATTCATGATCACCAAATAAACAATGTCTACTCATCAAACCATGGTTTCAGTACCTGTGTTCTTATTAAATGAAATCATGTGAAATATGACTTGATTTTCTTGCAATTATTGTTATGGCTCTTAAGGCTTTGGCAATATAGTGTATCTGAACTTAGTTCAGTCTCATATAGCTATTTAAGTTAGATAGCTGGATTTGAAAACATGGATGTCTGAAAATTTCAGATTTTCTACTTAATAGTTAAAACATCAGATAAAGTGCTGGGTTTGACCTGGTATTTTAAATCTAATGGTGGAATAACCTAGCACCTCACTGATGAAAACCAGAGATAGAAAATGGTCAGATGAAAGAGATGTTCAAAAAAGCTTGTTAAGAGGTATTGGCATGCTCATTATGTAACATCTGTAATACAAGCTTATTAAATTAAGTCACGTGATATATGACTTGATTTTTTTGCAATTATACATATATCAACTATAAGTGTTCAGTCTATTTAAAGTACAATATAGTTTTACATTTTCATTTACTGTGCCAATATTAAAAACTTAAAAATAATAGACAATTTTTTATATTGAATGCTTTTCTTGACCATGCACTGAAAAAAAAAATTGTTTCTTCAATCACAATTGGGATTTTTATGCATTCTTTTTATTCATTCAAACATTTAATACTAAAGTGATTTATTTACCCCCCCTCTCTCTCTTGTTTTCATGAAATATTATTTTTATTTGTATTTTTTAAAAAATATTTGAACATTATTTTTATTTTGTCCTGCTTTTTACTATTTAAAACCGATCTTCCATGCATAAAACTACATGTCTGACCATGAAATAGCTGTAAAATATCCATTTTAATATATTCAATCATATGAATGAAGACATATTGATGGATAATGACAGAATAAAAAAGATTTTTTTTCTCCCAAAAATTGCCTGCAAGTAGTTATAAAAAAAAAAACAACTAAAAAATATTCAAATAAAAATTGGCTTTATAAATATGCAAAGAAAAGGATATATGAATAAGTGAAGAGAGAGAGAGAGAGTGAGAAAAAGAGTTAATTAACATTTTTATAGAAGAAAATGACTATTTAATAGTAATAGAAAAAATACTATTGAGAAATAAAATAATGTATTCTCAGAAAAATGGGGATATGGTTTTTATTAAAAAGAATATTTTAGAAACATTTTGTATGAAATATAAAAAATGGTGAAATAAATGAATAGGTGTACTGTATATTTAGCTAATGAAAATGGTTAGGATGTGAAACAATTGATTAAATGTATCTAAATATATTAATAAAAGAATAGAGATCAGTTTAGAAATAATAAATGTAGAATATTAATTTTAGATAATGTGAATCATCATATTAATGAAATGGCAATGGTGTCTAAGTGATGTAGAATGAAAATTTAAATTCTGAATAAAAAATATAAAATAAAGTTTTGCATGACCAAATTTAAAGTATGCTGTTAATTATGTAGATAAGAGAAGAAAGAAAAGATAAAAAGAACTAATGTTTGATAAGGAAGAAAAAAGATATGGCAATATGCTAAAAGTATTGGCGATATCTAAAAATTATATATAAAACTATATTGAAAGATTAATAAAGTAAATAGGGAATAAAAATAAATTATACAAATTCAATAATATCTCAAAAAGAATTATGAAAGATGGTGAATTTAAAAATTAGAAAAAGTGGATTAATGCAGCAAAGAAGATTGAAAGAATGATTATTTACTAAGAACTAATAAATTGTAGTAATGAAAAGTTGAAGTAAATATATTTTAGAAAGTGTGTAAGACAAATAAAGTCATACACATAGTAAAAAAGGCTGTGAAAAAATTAACAAATGAAGAAGATGGGATAATTATTTAGAAAAAAAACATAGACTAGAATTAATATGAAAATAGATAAATGTAATAAAGATTATTTGAGAAAATTAACAGCACAAAAACAGAAAGATTACAAAAGTGTGGGATATATATATATATATATTATTTTAAAAAAAGTTATAATGTTAAATGCAGAAGAAAAATAATAAGAGAGGGTGGAAAGTCTTAATAAAATATTCATTTAGTTAGTAATTACAACTTTGAATGATAGGAAATTAAATTAATAGAATCCATTAAAGAGGTTGATTTAAAAGAAGATAGAATGACAGATTTTAAATTGAATGGAGTAACAGATAGATTAATGGAAAAAAATTCTAGAAAACTAAATGATATAAAATATATGAAATATTAATAGATATGGGGGAAATATGCTAGAGATGATTTAAAAAAAAATGTTTATAAATTATAAATAATAAGATTTCAGATGGATGGAAGAATATGAAAATTAGATTCTTATATAATGTGTATGAAAGGAAAGATTGTTAAATAATTGAGTACCTATAACTTTCACATACACTAATGATTAGGAAGTATAAAATCATGTGAACGATTAAGAATGGATTTTATTCAATGAAATGGATAAGAGAATATATTTTTAATTTCATTGATATTCAGTTGATTGAAATAAATATCTTATAAAAAATAATCATTATTGATAGCATTTGTTATTATAGAAAAGGTTTATGATATGATAGCAATAAATTGTGAATAAAACTTGAAAATATGGGAATATATTAGAAGCAATTTCTTTTTTTGTGATATGGAAGTTTTTTAAATGGTGGAAAGGATATGGAGAAATTATTGGAGACGTATGTAGAGATAGAGGGAAAAGTTATGAAAAACAAATTCAGTAATTTTAATAATTAATGAGAAGAATAAAACTGTGAAGATAAAAAAAAGGGAGATATTTATTTTGGACTAAGAAAAAATTAAATTAGAAAAATAATTAGAGACAATTGGGAATTGAGATAATGAAAAATAGGATGAGATTGATAAAAAATCTAGCAGGTTTTTCATTAAACAAACAAAAGATATTTTGAAAAGAAAATATTTGAAAGATGTAATATAATAAATAAAAAATAATAATAGTTTAATGAATATTTTGTATATCTTAGTATGTAACTCCTGTTATAAGTGCTTTTGGGTCAAAAATAGTTATATTACATTATATTGCCGATGCATGTAAATAACTGACTACTGCACTGGAGAAATATATTTTCAGATTTATCAACACATTTCTTATATTTAAAATGTATTATATCATAATTAACCTCCAGTATAAAATTTTTTTCAGATCAACCTTCGATCAAGAAAAACTTCATTTGATGATCTAAATACTTAAAATATTTGAATCCCCATATCAAAAATGATTATATATATATATGTATAATGATATTTTCCTTTGATATCTGTACTCCTTTGAAATACAGATTATACACGCACGCACACACACACATATATATATATACTATGATTGCTACTTGACTATTTTTTTTTTGATTTTATAAACATACTTTATCATTTATAATATGTGAGTTTGTGTATATATATATATATAATTAATTTAATATCACTTAAATAATAAATAATAATGGATAATGTCTTTTATAAACATTTTTTTAATGATTTTTCAAGTGACAATGCTTGATAAAAAAAGAGTCAACCAATCTCTCTCTATTGATATATATTTCTATTATAATCAATGTCATCAGCAGCCAGAAAAACAGTTGGTATATGAACAAACATAGCAATGTAATCTATACTTAAACATAATCACAATGTTGAATTTTTATATGTGGCAAAAGTTAAATGAATTATTTATTATTGTTACACATTTAAGTAGCATTTAATTAGTTATTTATATATTCAAATGTTTATTCAAAAGCAGGAGTTTTTAAAAATGAGTTTGATTAAAAGATCTGTCTTCTCAAGTAGTATGAAGCCAATAAAAGAGTGACTATAGTCAAATCATATTGTTAAATTATGTTCAAATTTTAATTTAATATCAAAATAAATGGTTGGTAGTATGTCACTATTTTCTAAACTGCTGATTGCCATTGGCTATGACAAAAATATATGTCCAGCTGAGATTGTTTGGATTGAAAGATTATTAAAAAATATAGTTGGTATATAGTTATTAATATTATCATTATTGATTATTATTATTATTATTATTATTTTTATTATTATTAATAATATTATTATCATAATAATTATTATTTTATTTGAAATTATTACACATTATATTATGACTAGTCAATTCTATTATTATTATAACATTATTATTAAATTACCACTTATGAATTATAGGTATTTTCTATCATTACTATTGTTATCATTATTATTAGTATAATTTGATTAATTTGTGTTATTATTTATTAGGTGAATATACAATTTTGATTGAAATATAATAATAAAAGTATAATATCAGCAAAAAAAAAAAAATCAAAATAAACTAGATGTTATTTTCAAAAGTATAAAAAAATATTATGTATATTTCTAAATAAATCGTAATGTGGCTTCCAGGACAAAAACAAGGCAGAAACTAAGCTAATGTAATGTAATTAGAAAATTATTTTGTATGCAAAAAAATAGTCTGTTTAGATTCAGTGTTATAACTTCTAAGTTATATACTATTTTTAACAAAAATTTTCCCAAATAAATATTTATCTATCTAAACATTAAGATACAAATGTGATTTAATATCTCTACTTGTTTATCCATATCACAATGCAATGGAAATCAAATATCTAGCAGAAATCAGAACTTGATATAAAGTAATCCCTATAAGCTAGAATGATTAATAAAAATTCTAACCTGCCAAAATTGATGAAATATAAATTTATATAAATCTGGGTTTCTTAATCCATTAAAAAAATGAAAGAGATATAATTTACATTAAAATCTGATAGTCTACAATTTTTTTTGAATGAATTCTATTCCCCAAGTTTTGATTATTTTGTATTCAAATTTAATTTTTTTTTAGGAATACTTAAATGCATTGCTTTCAAATATTAATAAAATTAAAATTATTAAACACTACTAACACATTTTATTATTTAAATAAAAAATATTTAGAAGGCAAATACAACTATTCATAATGTAGTCTATATTGTATTTATAAATTAATAATGTATATTAAATTAGAATTTACAAGTTAAAATGCAATGGATTGGAAAAAAGAAAACGTATTTTATAAATTACGATTTGAATTTGCTTTGGTGTTAGCATATATTTAGGGTTATAGAATAAAATTATATTAAGCACATGTCAAAACAATTTAATGAATTTACTGTTGTTGTTTTTTAATAAACAGGAGTTCCTTATAAAGTTTGGTTTTGAAATGAAGATATTCATTCGTATGCAAGAATGCATGTTGGTGATAGCAGGAAAATATACATGATGGCTGTCATCAAGACAGTTTTGATCAACTTACATATGGTAAGACTGCTCTGAAATCAATAAGCAAAGTAAGCATTAAATAAATATAAATTTAAAAATCTATACAGTAATAAATAATTAATTCTTTAATGACAACAATAACAAATAATGTTTTTCGGTTTGAAATATATACATAATAACATTTTCTCGTTATCTACATATTTTATTTTTTTATTTTTAGTTCTTTTTTTTTAAAGAATGTAGAATTAAAATATTTTGTTTGTGTCAGATTTAAACTTCATAAACACGAGTGAAAAATTAGATTGATTTTTAAGTGCTTATTTTTTTCTTGTCAAAAATTATCTCTAGAAATAAATATTTTTTTTTAGATTTAAAAATATTTTTTTCTTTTGCTGTAATAATTAAAAAAAAATTTTTTTTTAAAGATTTCTTTAATTATGAATCACTAATTGCATTTGCGAATATATTATTATGTGCTCTTTATTTTTATTTATTTCTTAAAATTTTTAAAATAATTTTTACTACTCCTCACAAGATTGAAAGTATTTTAAAATTCTCTTTTATCTTTTATTATATAGGAAAACTTGATCTAAAACTTTCAATTTACAATCATATGTTATATATAACGGAAATAAGCAGCTCAATATAAGACAAATACCTCTCCAGAGACTAAAGACATAACCATCTGGCTAATCAATTACTAAGGTAATGCCACTTGCTAATTAAACTCTAACTAAAAATAATTTGATGCAGTTGTTTATTAATAAATGAGTTAACTAGTTTCATTATGAATCACACAACAGAACTCAATTCTAATGTTGCATGCAAATTCTCTGACCTCAAAAAAAATTCTGGATTTATATCCCAGATTATGAGACAGCAAAGATTATTATATTAAAAATAAAAATCTCAATTCATCAAGCATTGGTAGTCTAGAGATCAGCACAGCTACCTTGCAAGCAAGCAGTTTGCAAGCAAGCAGTTGCTTGCAGACAGTTGTCACGGGTTCACTTCCCGGCCGATGCTTTGACATATGGAAAAAAAAAATCTCAACTCAACTGCATTTGATGAGCACAGCAAGTAATATTAATCCCTTCAGTACAAGTACAATAAGATGTAAAATAGCAACTCTTTCCATTTACTGTATTTAGCAAGTTATATCTCATTTCAAATAAAGAAAGATCAATAGACCTAAAGAAAAAGTTCAAAATTATTTGATATGATGGAATTTGTTAGGATGAGGTTTGATAAAAAGAAAGAAAAAATAGAATTAAAAAATGTATATTATAAAAAAAAAAATTGATACTGAAGATGATAAGATATTTATATTAATAAAATAGAACATTTAATTAATCACTAATATTTCTGTCTGACACTGTTTTTGTAATTAAGACCTGTTAAATATGATACAAATTAGGCAAATGTATTCATTTATATCATCATCATTTTCAACAATTATCAGTACACTGCAGAATAAAGATCTCTCCAAGTTCACTCCATCTTTTCCAATCCATAGCTCTCTTCTCCACAGTACACTTCTTTATTTCATCTATCTATCTTACAGGTGGTCTCTTTCTAGGGTTTTTTACAATCACTTGGAATCCAATTTAAGATTTCAACCATCCATTTCTTCTTTTTCTTATTATTATTATTATTATTTAACTTTATCTTTCTTATTGCATTGTAACATTACTAATTATTTTTAGTTTAGAATTTATCATATCAGTTTTAGACCAGATAAACATTTTAAATATTAATATATCTATGATTATTAAGCACAACCATAAGAAATAATTAATTAAACCTCCATTTTTTTTCATGTGTTATAATATATATTACTAGCATTTTACCACACATACTTTAATCATGTCTGGAAATGATACATTTCATGCTAACCCAGATCATGACCTTAATATCCATCCCATTTCTAGCTAAAAATAATTACTAAATTATTATTAGGGTATTTATTTGGGGAGTATGGTGATATAGCTATGTATATAGTAAATCTGGCACTTTTATAATAAATTTTATAATGGGATATTCATAAATAATGAGCAAATATAATAGAGATATGTGAGAATTGTGATCTACATTAATTAATTACTGCTAGTTCAGCACAAGATCCATCTAAGGAATTATCTTAACTTTTCTAGTGAGCAGACTAAATTAAGATTTAACAGCAAGTACAAATATACACAATTAACATTAGAATGACATCTATCTTTGCAATAAAAAAGAGTGGAGGTTTGATGTTATATCTTTGCAATACAAAGTTTGGTTATCAATTTAATTTGTTTACCTTTTTTATCTCTAATAATAAAAATATTATGTATATATTTTAAAAATACACTCTACTTGCATGTATAATTGTAAATATTTTTTTCCATATGTCAAAACATTGGCCGGGAAGTGAACCCGTAACAAGTGTCTGCAAGCAACTGCTTGTTTGCAAGGCTGCTGCAAGATGATTAATATTAACATCAAAAAGCAAATAATTTTGATGCAAAACAATAATAGAGTTGAAAATATAAGTACTAAATATAAACCTGTTAAAATGAAGAACATTGTTGGTTGAAATAGCAACTGTTACAATGAGAATGACTGACTAATATAACAACTAAGACTTTTCAGTATTTCAGCTTTGACTAAAGCATGAGGCATCTTTATAATATTCTATGAATTTATTACAGTTTACTTTTTCTTCTGAACTTTGTACATTTCATTACTTTCCCCCTAAAAATACAAATATTAATTATGAAAAAAAAAGATTTGAAAAAATAATCAATATATAAGTAAACGATTATTTCTAAAAGGGAATAGTAATAAAATATTCATCGATTTAAGATCTCAATATAATATGGTTAAAGACCAATCAGAAAATGCATAAATAATGAAAGGGATTTTCAGATTAAACAGCTTATGTCAAAAAATCATAGAATAAATGGAAAACTTTTGACCAAAGTGGAGTAATTAAAAGCAATTTGAAGGTAGAGATGATCATTTGTAAAAAAGGTCAGGCATTTATTTGAGGATTTTTTTTGCTGAAACTCCTACTGTGAGTGCTGTTCTTCCAAAGAAGTTTATTGCTAATGACACATGATTTACTGGATCTGGAAAAAAAGTGGAATGCATAGCATTGTAAGGCATGATGAAGCTAATAGTACAGATAGAACTGCTGCTGGATGTTATCTCACAAAAAAGCAGAAGTTCTAAATAAAGATTTATGAATTTTTATTAGGGTATGAAATTTTTATATATTTTTCTGCTTTTAAAAGTTGAATTTTAGTCTTTATATAAATTTAACTATACAGTATATGTAGTATATAATTGATATATTAAAAGAAGCAAGTGAAGAAATATAAATTTTTTAGCAAAGTTATATACCAAATATTTAAATGATAAAGATGTACCGGATGATTGGAAGAATGCAATATTAATATTAATATTAATATTTAAAAAAGGTGATAAAAAGATATTAGAAATTACAGACCTATCAGACTTTTATCAGTTTTATACAAAATTTTTACCAAGATAATTACAATCTCATCTAAAGAGAACATTGGATTTCCACCAACCAAGAGAACAAGCTGGATTTAAAAGTGGTTTTAATACAATAGATCATATCCAGATATTGAGAAAAGTTATAGAAAGGACAAATAAATATGAGTTGCCATTTTGCTTTGAATTTGTAGATTATGAAAAAGCATTTGATTCTATAAGCATTTCTTCAGTGATTAAAGCATTGGATCATCAAGGTATAGATCCAGGATATTGTCATATTTTAAAGAATATTTATAAAAATGCAGCAGCAACAGTTAGATTACATAATGATACTGGCAAAGTCAACATTGAGAAAGGTGTAAGACAGGATGACTCCATATCTCCAAAACTTTTTACAGCAGTGCTGCAAGAAGTATTTTGTGGATTAAAATGGGAAGCTGAAGGAGTGAAAGTAAATGGAGATTATTTAAGTCATTTAGATTTTGCAGATGATGCAGTTGTTTTTTTGCAAATAATGCTTCAGAGCTGCAGGAAATGTTGCAGAAGTTATCAGAGGAAAGTAGGACTAAAGATAAATGTTAAAAAAACTAAAGTAATATTTAATGGATTTTATCAAAATATGAAAATAAAGATTGATTATGATAAGTTAGAAAAAGTTAACAGTTACAAATACTTTGGTCAGATTATTAATACAGATGGAAACATAATAGATGAAATTAATCATAGAATTAAACTTGGTTGGAGTGCTTTTGATAGAAATAATTTGATACTAAAAGGAAATATGCCTATGTGTTTGAAAAGGAAGGTTTTTAATAAATGTGTTTTACCAGTTCTTACTTATGGATTTGAGACTTGGACACTTAATAGAAGAGCAATATAGAGACTTAATACTACTCAAAGAAGTATGGAGAGATAGATGCATGTTGGGAGTACCAAGAAAAGATTGAAAACACAATATATGGGTAAGAGAACAAACAGATAAAAAAATTAAATGACTGAAGTGGAATTGGGCTGAACATATTGCTAGAAGAGATGATAACAAATGGACAATTGAAATCTTAAACTGGATTCCAAGAGATTGTAAAAGACCCAGAAAGAGACTACATGTGAGATGGATGAAATAAGAAAGTGTGCAGGGGTGATGTGGAGAAGAGAAGTTAAAGTTTGGAGAAGATGAATTGAAATTGGAGAGACCTTCATCCTGCAATGGATTGATAATGGTAGATGATGATGATATACAGTAGTTAATTTTATATATTTTTTTATTTATATATTTTAATTTTATACCATATGTTTCCTGCTTAAATGATTGCCCTGGATAATAGTTTTGGTTTAGCCCAGATAAAATCTCCTGAATCAGAGTTTGTCCTGTTAAAATTTTCCAAATAACTATTTTGTCAATTATTTTATTATATTAATTTGACACCTTCTTTTCTTCACTTTTTGTATGGCAGTATCAAATGAATTAACCCTAACTTATTACGTTGGATAAACAATAACTTAAATAGATGTGTGTATTCTCATGTTTAGTGCTGTAATTCAAATAATGAAGTTATTTGTTTATAAAGCGATATTGTTTTTCATAAAAGAATAAAGAAGAGATGAGATAATATGTTTAGTAATTGTACCCAGATTACGAGGGATATTTTTTAAACTAAAACAATCCTAGATATTTAGTTTCTCATTCTGTGCCATCCAACATATTGAACAAAAAAGGCAATAATTATAATAATATATGAGTAAGACCATTTTTAACATTAATATTCAAAACTAGATCTAGTTTAGAATATAAGTTAATTTTGTAACTTTTGAAACATCATTGTTATTAAGTAGTTTAACAGATATTTATTAAAACAAAGTATTGGTGGCAACAATATTTTTCTTATTATGTAAACGAATAAATGAAATATATATATAAATTTTAAAAAAAGGTGAATAAATGAAATATCAAATAGTTTTTGAATTATAGATAAAATTTAATAAATAAAAACATTGAAATTCATTTTAAATTAAACTTGGAGGAATTATTTTGGGACATATATGAATATTCAAATTTCTAGTTATTTTTATTTACACATATTTGCTAAATAAATAAATTAAACTTTTTAACTTTAAAAATGTTTTAAATATGAGATTTACTTTTATTTTTTTAAATATAATAATAATTAATTAAAAGTAAAGGAAACGAAAATATTATACAGAATAATATTACTAATATTATTTAATAAAAAAAAAGTGTTACTTTTCTAATTTTTTTATTATGTTAATAGCGACAATCTTCCTTAGAAATTTTACTGCTATAAATTAAAAGTATGTTCAACTAAAACATTTCAGTTATATGCATTCATTTTTTTTCCTTTAAGAATTCACATTAGAAGATAAATTAAAATCTTTCTACATTTCTCAAAAGATACCATAAAACCTAGAAAACTGATTAACTTCCTACTTTAAAAATAACATCTTACAAAATTACTGCAGAAATAGATAAGAATAAACGTTTTTTCTCAGAATTTATATTTTTAAAATATGTTCTTTTTATAAGGCAAAAATTAATATTAAAAAGATTCCTAAATCCTCCAGCATCCATCTCCAGAGAGCGCTGAAAACGGTATTCACTAACGTAGTCAATACAGGCTGATGAGAATTTAGTTCTTTTCAACTGTTTAATAATTTAGTGGCCAACAGTTAAAAAAATCCAGACTTTGCATGAAGCTTATCAAAAATTCTAAATTTTATCCAGATTTGAATCCAGATTATAGCCATAGCAAGTAGACATATTAACCGCCATATATTAATCATAACCATTTTTAATAAGACAATTTGCATAAAACTTAAATTTCCAAAATATGCATCCAAAATCTCTTCTGAGCATAATATAATGTTGGTCAATTTCTTTTCTAGAGTAGTATGTTAAGTAATTGGAAAGGTAAATTCAGAATTTAATAAGTGATAAAACAATTTATTAAACACAATGGGATATAGTATCAAAATAGCATTAACATTAAAGTTAAAACAGATACAAATAGAAAAAACTAGTAATGAATTATTATTTAAAGGTTAAAAATAACAAATTTAGACAAGAAAATGATAATTTATCATACAATAAGTGGGGCTATCATGTATAATAATAATAATAATAATAATAATAATAATAATAATAATAATAATAATAATAATAATAATAATAATAATAATAATAATAATAATAGTAATAATAATAATAATATAATTAAAAGGAATTTGAAACAGACTTTCAAACTTCCTATATTTATTCTTCACTCCATCTTTATTCAAGAAGTATAATAACAACTCTTTCTTATTGCATTGCCAAATGTATAACATATAATACTAAATCATCCATGCACTTTACTACTGTTAGACAATGCTTTATTTACCATTCTCTTTTACACTTTACAGTTTCAATAGCCCCAGTAATCTTCTTCAGAACTTTTATATTTCCTAACTTCAACTGCTAAATTCAAATTTTATTTTTTTTAATTTAGCAGTTGTACTTAGGAGATATAAAAGTTCTCAAGAAAATTTCTGGGGCAATCAAAACTGTAAACTGTAAAAGAGGGTGGTAAATAAAGCATTGTGTAACAGTAGTAAAGTGCATGGATGATTAGTATTATATGACATCTTTATTCAACTGATACACATGACCACATACATGTGGAAAGATAAATGATTTCCAATATATGTATTTCATGCTGAATTAGCTCTCATCAGTTATATATAATCAGTGCTTGTTTTATTTGCTATCTCAATATAAACTAAGAACTGATTATGTATGTGTGTGATAAATGATCTGGGTCAACTGATGAGTTCTGGTTCAGCATGAAATACATATATTTTTCATATATGTGTAGTCATGGGTATTGGTAGTACAAAAAGAGTGGATAGATATAGAAAACTTGAAAGTTTGAGTTCAAATCCCTTTTAATTACATTGAGTTCTGTATGGACAATATGCTATAATAATGATGATGATAATAATAATTCAATTTATTACAACAAATAATCTCTTTATATTTACATATTGAACTATTAACACCATCTAATATTAAGTATTGAATGTCTTTAGAAAAATTAACTTTATTTAAATTTTTAAATTTCATTCAGCTGTTAATAATAGAATACAGGGTAGTATTTGCACAACACTTTAAGAGGTATTATTCTCCTCTTCTTAAGGTGTTGCTAACCTGACCAATGAATGGTACTAGCATTGGAATTAAACCTGAACTGTTAGATTCTTGAATATTGAATTTTAAAGTAATACTCTAACCAATTGAGCGACCCTGCCAAAGGCAAAGTCAGTAGAAATTTCATACACTTATCTATGAGGTTCATCCTGATTTCTCCACTTTTTCCAAAGAGCAAAGTTGATTAATGGTTTTTATACATTAGACATAGTCACACTAGGTTGACTTATGGGGTTATTTATCATTGTCATGTCAGCAGCTTCATTGAATTTTTTGCATCTTTTTTCTCTCTATCCAATATTTTTATATTTTCCCCAATTGAATATATGTTCATTTTTAGATACATGGTCTGTTTTCTTAGACACTTCTGTTTTCTCTCTTCTAGTCATCAGTTTGTGCTTTTGCAATCCCTTTTCAATGGATGATTAGCCTTACCAATATATATTTTCCACAATTCCATGATATTTCATAGATGCAGTTTTTGCTTGTCAACATTTCAAGTTTAGGCTTCATAGACATTAGAATTTCTTATAGTGTGGTATGGCTCTGAAAACCTGTTCTTATGTTATACTGATTGCAAATTTCTCTTAATTTGTCTGCTATTTTTTGTATGGATGAATACACTATAGTACCAATAATTGTTTTTTTCTTTTGATAGTTCTTTTTGTTCACTATTTAAGGTTGTCTTAATAATAGCTAGTGAATAACCATTTTTCATAATGGTTTGTTATATATTGTAATGTTTTCTGTATTTCTAGGCCTCTATACACATTATAAATGCACGAGTTGATCAAGTTATGTAAAAGAAAAATAAATGTTCATTTATTTTATTTAAAAAAAAGAAGAACGTTTCATTATTATTCTAAAAACATAACTATCTTTCCTGATCAGCTCAGCCTAGAATTATTACCAAATACAATTGTGAGCTGAACCAGTTTTTAATTTCTACATGAGGGTGCCAGAGTCATTAGACCACTGAGACTGTGTCAAACATATTGTAACTCGTAAAGTAATAATTATACGATCTGGGTTAAAATTCCCATTAAGTAGAAGATATTCCCCTTTGACTTAATTAAGAAAAATAAATCTATTTAGCAAAGGTAATTTGTATACTAATTTGAATTTAACTAACTAAATATAAAATATAATAACATTAAATTTATACATGTACAATGAAAGTTAAGCTAATAATAAAGATTTATTCTAGCCCATCAAACATTTAATATTTATGATTAAGACAAAATTATAATATTGGAAAGTATTGTGCATATGAATTTAATAATTTGATTCAAATATTGAAGTAATAACTAGTTGGTGTCTTATTTTTCCATGGTAACAGTTTCATTCACTTCTCAGTTCGCAAATCCTTCGATCAAAAAAATTATGGGATAACATTTCATTCAAATCTCTATTCATATCGCTTTATATAAAAGTTATGGCCATTAACTTACCAGTAAGTTGATATTTAAGTAGGTCATTGATCCTCTGACATCCTATTCAGTTATTGGGTAGTCCGCAGTAGTTGTTTTTTTAGTTTTACTTCTTCCAAATCTCCAATCAAACTGAGGTAGAGCCAGATGACAATCTAGGTGACTTTTCTCGAGAGAGAGTGTCGGCAAATGATTAGAGTTCTACTCACTCATGGCGAGTGATTTCAGTTCGTATCTAAGTGGACACATTTTATTAATATTTTTTTTGTATAAAAAAAAATATGAGGCACTTCAAATTGCTCAACACTCTCTGGAACAACAAGACAAAAGACACTTTTCAAACCTGTCGGCTCCTTTTATATCCCCAGATTCTTTTTCAAAGTTATGCGCATATTCCTTTTTACCTTTTGTTCTATTTTATAAACTTCTATATTATTTCTCATTTTTTTTATTACAAAGTCTCTTTTCTCATTATGAATTTCTGCCATTTTTAATTACCATCAGAAAGTTGTTTCTGATAGCAATCTTTTACCTTTAAAATTTCCTTTCACTATTTGAATCAATTATTCAGTATGCACTTTCCAACATTGAATTTATTTTAGTTAACATATATTAAAAAAAAAAACTTTCATTGTATGTTTTTCTTAAAACAACATTATATTACAAAAATAAAATTAAAGATCGGGTTCTCTCTTTTTTTATTTAAATGATACACAATATTAAATAGTAATTTGTACCCTATATATAAATAAATGGTACAATACCACCGGGGCAGGGGAATGAGAATAAAATAGAGGTTTGAACTCATTTTATTCCTAATAAGTCTTTATGGAGTACTTCTAACCCACGTCCTAGTCTTATATGGTTTCAGTGCCTAGCATTATAGGTACCCCTTTCTCCGTCACCATTCTCTAAAGTGAAAGCATTTGGACCATCCCATCTGCTGATTTGGTAAGGTCCCTCATACAAATTTTGGAACTTTTTAAAAATATGCTTCCCAGTTTGGTTCACAGGGTTCATTTTGACCCATACTGTATCCTCTGTTTTAAACTTATCAGTCAGGCCTCCTTTCCGCTGGGTCCGGAGCTTGTCACAGTGTTCCAATTTTTTTCTTGCTTCTTCGTGATCTCTCCCTTTATCAATGTTTTTGGGACAAGTGGATTTATACAATCGAGGTACTGCTTGTCTGAATTGAAGTTTTACAGATGCAAATCCGGTACACCCTTGGGAATTGTTTCACCCATCCTCTATGGTTGGACGCAGTATATACCCTGAAGAGGCATCCTAACTCTCTCATCACCCGCTCTCAAGGGTTTGATTGCAGATTTTGTATGGATGACAATATGTGTTTTACCTCCATCCTCTATATCCACTAATGCCAATCATAAGATGTGAAAGGCGTACCATGGTCTGACAAAATAGCTTTTGGTTTGCCTACCCTTTTAAAATATCATACCTCAAGGGCTCGTATGGCATTCCTAGTATTGGCCTGGGTCACTGGATATGCTGACACCCATTTTGAAAAAAGGTCATATACTACTAGTAGATATTTTATTTTCCCAAAAGCTGGCAATGGTCCATAGAAATAAATAGCCACCAGGTCATTGGGTTCTTTAGGGATGATAGAATTCAATGGACCTTGATATGACTTGTTTGCTGGTTTTGTCTTCTGACACATTTTGCATGAGCTTACTATCCTGGTGACCTGTGCTCTCATATTCGGCCAGTGGAACCATGTCCTCAATAAGGCTTCCACTTTATTTACACCATAGTGCCCATACAAATGATGGGTGTACTCAATAAGTCCTTCTTGTAAACTTTCTGTATAATCATTTTCCACGGATCCCTTTGTGGGTCAGTGATATATCACAGTATCCCTTCTTTCAGGCGGTATCTCTCACCAGCGTTAGTGTCTGCTGTTTTTCCCACTTCATCTTTGTCTTCTAGTTGGTCAATAATTTTCTTGTAGGTAGGGCTTTGCCATTGTACCTTTCCCAAGTGTCTTAATCCTTCTTCTACTACAGTGTCTGTTTCTAATTCTACACTTGCCAAACAGATATCTTCTATCTACAGATGGTCCTGGGTATCAGGAACTATATTCTGGCTCAATGTGTCAGCTACCACATTTTCGATGCCCTTACAATACTGGATGGAATAATTGAACTCCTGGAGAAAAAGGCTCCATCGGATTAGCCTACTATTTGTTAAATAACTGTGGTTTAAGAATTCCAGGCTCTTATGATCTATCCTAACAATCGTTTCTGGTCCTATCAAGAATTGGCGAAACTTCTGAAATGCCCACACCACGGCCAAGGCCTCTTTCTCTGTTACACAGTAATTAATCTCTGCACCTCTAAATGGTCTGCTGACAAAATAAATTACGCCCAAGGTACCATCCTCTTGAGCTTGCATAAGAGCTGCACCTAACCCATACCCACTATTGTCTACCTGAACAATAAACGGTTTCCTTAGGTCAGGGTAAACCAACATCACTTGGCTAAGGAATTTCTTATTAATAACCCTAAAATTGGTCTCATGCTCTTCCATCCATTTCCATGATGTTCCCTTACGTAATAATTGCAGCAGAGGCTCCATGTCTGAAGCAAAGTTTTTGTAAAATTTATTGTAGAAATTACACAGCCCCCAAAATGATCTCACCTGTTTTGGTGTTCGAGGAGCTGGGAAATCTCATATTGCCTGGATTTTGTCAAGGTGGGTCTGATTCCATTAGCATTAATTAAATGTCCTAAGAAATTCACTTCTTCCACTGCTAAACAGCTTTTTTGTAAATTAATGCGAATATCCTTCATATTGCACTCTTGTAAAAACAACTTGAGGTGTTGTATGTGCTCCTGAGAGTTATTGGATACAATAATCACATCATCCATGTAGATAGTGATTAACTTTTTGATCTCAGGGGACAGCACATGGTCAAGAAATTTTAGCAGGCCTGCTCCACTATTCTTGAGATCAAAAGGCATGCTGTTAAATTGGTATGATATACCATTATATCGAAATGCTGTGTACTTCCAGTCAGCAGGTGTAACTTGATCTGCCAATAGCTGGCAGTCAGATCTAAGGTGGAAAATATATTTTTCCCCTGGAATTTATTTACCAACTCATTAATTGGGGGTGGAACATTTTGATCTGGCCATGTAATCTTGTTCAATTGCCTGGCATCCAAACACAGTCTTATGGCTCCATCTTTTTTTTTTACAACCACCAATGGGTTATTATATGCTGATGAACCCTTAGTGATAATATCCCACTCCTCCATTTTAGCTAATTCTCTCCCTACCTCAGCTCTATATTGATGTGGCACTGGGTATGATCTTGCCTGGTATGGTATACTGTCAGCGACCTTGATCCTGTGCTCATACTCTTTAATAACCCTGGGTTTATCTGAAAAATTCGATTTATATTCAATTAGAACTTCTTTTAGGTCCTCTTTCCATCCTTTCTTCATTTCATTTATTATCTCATCAATCCGTGCCTCTATTGAAGGCTGTTCTACCTCAACCTCCATATTACATATGTTTTGCTGGTTCATTCTCATCCGTGACCCAAACTCCATTTCTTCCCCATCGCAGATAATCTTTTCATCTTTATAATTGATCACACACCCAATTTTGTGCATAAAATCTGACCCCAATATGGCTTCATGTACCAACCCTTTTAGAATTAATAGCGTGTGGGGCATAATTTTATCCCCTATTTTAATTTGCACCCAAACTTGTTTCAAGCCCAATTGAGCCTTTTTGTTATTTGCCAATGTTATTTGCATGCCTTTCACTGGTAGAGTTGGTATCTCTATGGGTTGGCTCCACATGCGTTCATACGTTGTTTCCAATATTACTGATATCTGGCTGCCAGAATCCCACAATGTCTCTAACTTGACATCGTTTATTTGCAAAACAACCTTTGGGCATTCTTGAGACATGTACTTAATCGATTCACCGCCCCACTCACAAATAAGATTATCTATCTTCTTTTCTTCTGTTGTTCTACTGATCACTTTATTTCTTCTCTTTTTCCTCTTTTTTTTACTGGTTCTTTTATTTCTTCTTTTAATTCTTTGACTATCTCTGCCATTTCTTTCTTTTATATCTTCTTTGAATTCCATTTTGAATTCGTGTAATAGTTTTCTTATGAAGGGTTCCACGCCCTCTTTCAATTCTTTCTTGCCTTCTGCCATATTGTGTATATTTTTACTACTTCTCAATTTCATATATGGCCATGTTGTTTATTTTTGCTGTAATAACAAAATATTAACTTCATCAATTGTTATGATATAAATTCAATATTTTATTTTGCTTTGCTAATAAATTCGTTCACTGACACCCCTCTCTTTTATCACCCTATAATCTCCCATCCCCCTCTACCATCATTGCTAACCTTTGATCGGTTTTATTTATTATTTAATTTATCCGCTATTATTTTGTTGCAATCTAAACTTATTTAAAATCTTATATTCTTAAAAAAAAACTTTCGTAATCATACGCAATAACTTTTTAGACTTGCGCACTATTTGTGGTCATATTTATTTTCCGGCTACGGACATTAAATTCTCAATTTTATGCCGTTTTTAAATTTTCTCAGGTTGTGGTTTTTTTTTTTGTAACCCCGAGTTGGGTGAGCCATTGTAATGTTTTCCATATTTCTAGGCCTCTATACGCATTATAAATGCACGAGTTGATCAAGTTATGTAAAAGAAAAATAAATGTTCATTTATTTTATTTAAAAAAAAAGGTTTCATTATTATTCTAAAAACATAACTATCTTTCCTGATCAGCTCAGCCTAGAATTATTACCGAGTACAATTGTGAGCTGAATCAGTTTTTAATTTCTACATGAGGGCGCCAGAGTCGTTAGACCCACTGAGACTGCATCAAACATATTGTAACTCGTAAAGTAATAATTATACGATCTGGGTTAAAATTCCCGTTAAGCAGAAGATATTCCCCTTTGACTTAATTAAGAAAAATAAATCTATTTAGCAAAGGTAATTTGTATACTAATTTGAATTTAAATAACTAAATATAAAACTTAAATATAATAACATTAAATTTATACATGTACAATGAAAGTTAAGCTAATAATAAAGATTTATTCTAGCCCATCAAACATTTAATATTTATGATTAAGACAAAATTATAATATTGGAAAGTATTGTGCATATGAATTTAATAATTTGATTCAAATATTGAAGTAATAACTAGTTGGTGTCTTATTTTTTTGTGGTAACAGTTTCATTCACTTCTCAGTTTGCAAATCCTTTGATAAAAAAATTATGGGATAACATTTCATTCAAATCTCTATTCATAAAGCTTTATGTAAAAGTTATGGCCATTAACTTACCGGTAAGTTGATATTTAAGTAGGTCATTGATCCACTGACGTCCAATTCAGTTAGTGGGTAGTCGCAGTAGTTGTTTTTTTAGTTTTACTTCTTCCAAATCTCCAATCAAACTGAGGTAGAGCCAGACAACGATCTAGGTGACTTTTCTCGAGAGAAAGTGACAGCAAACGATAGAGTACTACTCACACATGGCAAGCAATTTCAGTTTGTATCTAAGTGGACACATTTTATTAATATTTTTTTGTATAAAAAAAATACGAGGCACTTCAAATTGCTCAACACTCTCTGGAACAACAAGACAAAAGACACTTTTCAAACCTGTCGGCTCCTTTTATATCCCCAGATTCTTTTTCAAAGTTCTGTGCATATTCCTTTTTACCTTTTGTTCTATTTTATAAACTTCTACATTATTTCTCATTTTTTTTATTACAAAGTCTCTTTTCTCGTTATGAATTTCTGCCATTTTTAATTACCATCAGAAAGTTGTTTCTGATAGCAATCTTTTACCTTTAAAATTTCCTTTCACTATTTGAATCAATTATTCAGTATGTACTTTCCAACATTGAATTTATTTTAGTTAACTTATGTTTAAAAAAAATTAAACTTTCACAGTACGTTTTTCTTAAAACAACATTATATTACAAAAATAAAATTAAAGATTGGGTTCTCTCTTTTTTATTTAAATGATACACAATATTAAATAGTAATTTGTACCCTATATATAAATAAATGGTACAATATAGATCTTTTCTTTTTTTCAAATTGATGGTTTCTGAACAAAGTTTTTTTGCTCTGTTCCATAGTGATAGTATAACTCCATGTTTTGTGTTTCTGGTGCGATTGTATATATATGTGAAGTATTTTCTGAGTATGGGTTTTTTGTAAACTTTAGTTTTGATTTTTCCATGAGGAAGTCTTGTTACAAGAACACCTAAGAATGTCAATTTTTGTTCTTGATCTGACTATTGTAAACTTAATAGAAGAGGATATGTTGATGTGTTTCCAGAAAATTTATAGTAGCGCTCCGCCATGTGGCCATACAACAAATGTATCATTATCACAGTGAAGCCAAACTTTAGGAGGATATGGATTAGTCTTTATAGCTGTGATTTCAAGTTATTTCACATAAATATTGTTAATCAAGAGTGACAATGAGCCCACAACAATTTTTATTGCTTAGAATCCTGTGTTCTATTGAAAGAATGCTATTGTTATGCAGAATGTTAATAGTTCCATTATACTATTAGTAGGAAGAGTTGTTCTGGTTTATAAGATATCATTATTTGATATTTTCCTTACAATAGACAATGCTTCTTCACATGGTACATTCATGAATAAACTTACCACATAAAAGCTTACCAGTCTTGTATCCCAAAGAACTAAGAACATTGATAATAAATCTTGACAACTCTTGGCAAGTACTTGTGATGCTTTCTAAGTAATGCTTGTAACTTTGTTTCTGTACTTGATATTGGATTTTTTGCCACTTTTCTGTATTGACCTGCTGTGAGGAGTTCTTGCATTTTGTTGTCATAATCAGTTGTAGCTATTACAGCTGTTGCCTTGTCTTTATCACCAGGGAAAATGATTATAGATTTATCCACTTGAGAGATTTAATTGTTTTCCTCTCATCAACAGTCTAATGTTACTTTTTAGCATACATAATTTTTTATTTCTGTGTAAAAAAAAAAGTTAAATGCAGCTTTGGATAATATAACTAGAGTCTTCCTTATGTAAATAAATTTTCTTCCAGCTGAATAAATTTTCAATGTAGAATAATTCTTTTTCAGCATAAATAATTTTTGCTTAATTAAATAAGGCTTCTTCAAATTTTGAGATAGGGTACTACTTTGTACAATGCAGTTTCAGTCTTCTTTAACTAAATAAGGTTTCTTTTATCAAAAATATTTTTCATTTTAAATATATTCTTCTAGCATAACGAAATTTGTTTTCTTTTCTTCTTCATTCTTAAATAGTATGGGCCAGTTACACGAATGCAAAAAAAATACGTAAATATTTTAAAAGCACTTACATTGATATTTTGATCTTAGAATGTATTCCTTCATGACTTTTAAATATAAATAGTTATATGCTATTGGTCTTTGAGTAAATAAGATATTATCTATGTGATAAAATCTATGTAGCACTATTTTATTTTATTTATCAGAAAATGATTATTCAATACAATGCTATTTGGGCATAAGTTTGAAAAATCATATATATATATATTTAATATGGTATTTGTTTTATATGCTTACCTTTTTATTTGCTTTTGTTTTTTTTTCAAAAAAAAAACAACAACAACTAAATAAAATAGATTTGGATATTTTATAGACTAAAACACTAACATTTTTATCAAATACAGTATATTATTTCTTTTACAGTTTGTTTCCATAACAATTAAAGAAATAGGGTTGATTATTAGTAATCAATCTATCAATGAACTTTAATTACAGTTTGCTTTTATATCAAATACAAACACATTTAACAATCAATAATATTATACAATATTTAATGAACAGTTTATTCAATAACCTATTAAATTCTCTTTATTCTCTTTCTATTTTATTTCTTTCTGCACATTCTTGCTAGTTGTAATTATTATTATTATCATCATCATCGTTATTATTATGATGATGATATTTATTATTTAATTGCAAATGAAATAAAAACTGTAATCAATGTTTATAAACAATTTTAATATATTTGTGTATTCTTATGTATTATACTATTTTTATTTTACTTTTTTTTGTTTATTATTAACATTAAATTCTATAATTAGTTTATGCATGCATGGAGAATATATTAATTTAAATGAATTGAGTTATTATTATGACGAAATTAATCATAAATTTCTTCTAGGAATGCTTTATGGGTTAGGTTTTTTAAAAGCCTAATTAATTGATTGAAGTCTTGCCTTAAAGATAGAATGTCTGGAATTTAACAAAACATTTTCTTCACCATATTCCTGCTTTATTGTAATGCCTTAAGACATGGTTAATGCATTTTTATTATTTGATGTATATATTGATGACCTCAGAAATTATTTTGAATTCTCACACCTATGTTATGCATATGATTGCAAAATTTTTAGGTGTGTCTGTGCTAGGAATAATATTTTCCAATAATAGTTCCTTCCATCATCACTTTGAATTCATAGTGAACAAGGTTCTTAGAGTTACAGGAGTTGTTCATTAATATGAAAAAATATTTAATAAATTAACAAAATTAATCTTTTTATGTTTTTGGTACTTCCCATCTTGGGCTATAGGTCAGTTGTAAGGAATTCTCAATTTAAAATAGATCCCATGAAAATTCAATCTGTTTTTGATAAATTTTTTAAATTCTATAATCTAGAAAGTAATCACTATATCATGTTAATGCTGAGATGAAAAACATAATATCTTAAATTTTTACAAAAAAATTATTTCTCAAATTATTTCTATGTTTAATTTACTAAGTTACATATCGAGAAAAAGCATTATAATAATCACATTATAATATATTTAGAAAGTTTGTAGATCTTTAAAATTCACTCCATTGCTTTGTTTATCCAGAACTTATAATAAAGACTGCAAATAAAGATATTTTTTTGTTTTGCATTGGTGGTCGAGAGGTTAGCGCGACTGCCTTGCACTTGCAGGCAGTTGCCTGGGTTGCGGGTTCGCGTCCCAGCCGATGCTATGACACTTAAAAAAAAAAAAAAGATATATTTTTATCTAAATAATTTCAACCAATTCTCTAAAGCTATCTTTAAAAATATTATCTTTAGTCATATTTAACAGATCAGGATTTTACTTATTTATTTTATTCTTTTTCTACTTTATTTACACTATTTTATATTCTTGTTTTTGATACTACTTGTATATATTCATTCATTGAGCTTTCTAATTGGCTTAATGCTGTAGATGTGACATATGTTGAATAAAGAATTGAGTTATTATTATTATTTCATTGATGCAAAAAAGAAAAATCTGAGACATTATATATTTATACAAGATCATCTCCAAATTTACAATTACTTTAAATTTATTTTCAAACATATATTACAGGTTCTCTCATTTTCATATGCCTTATCATTGAAATACTCTTAGGTTTTTTCCTGTAATTAGTATAATCAGCACATACAATAAGAATTTTACAAATAATATATTTCATATTAATTTCCATCAATTCTGCACAGGCTAAAACTGAAATACAATTTGTGATCTTATTGCTTAAACCATCTGTTACTGACTTTTCTTCGCAATTTTTTTCTTCACACTTTTATATATTTTGGTTCAATGATAAGATTGTTCTATAATTATTATTTTAATGTGCATTCTGTAATTGAGCATTGATTGCTGTTTTGCACTTTAAATAAAACTGAATTGTTATCAATATTATTATTATCATCATCATCATCATCATTTTTCAAAGGAACCTTATTCATTCATTAAAATTTAATAATTTGTTTACACTTTTTTCTTTTGCCCACCTGTAATTTCCAAGATTAAATGCAAAAAAAAAATCCAATCATTGCACAAAAATTCAAAATATATGAACAAAATCAAAGATTACATGTTGTTCATGACATTTATGTATATTCTAACCTCATTCTCATGTATCCTCACTTCCAGATAAAATATGATATGAAATAAAACGAGTTCTATCTCAGTTAATAATTAATAACTAAAATATTCATCATTAAAATTAAAATATTTCACTAGCTCAAATTTAAAATACGAATAAGGTTCAGTTTATAAAAATGAATTAAATAAATATTTAATATTTTCATGAGACTTGAAGTGAAAATACAAGTGACAAGATAGATTACATTGAGCCAATATCCCACAGGATACTACCTCAATGGCATAAGAACACTATCCCCCCTTTATTACTATTTCAAATAACAAACTCATAGTATTCTTACGAATTTAATAACTTCTACTCACTAAGATTAAACTAATAATTAAGTCTTAATCTTCTATTTGTAATAATAATCTAGCTCAAATAAAATAATCTCAGGTTCATAAAGTTTATTCTAAGTTAATAAAAATACGGTAGTAAAATATGAGAAGGGATTTTATGTCATAATCTACTACACTGAAACTAATAATAATAAATAACAGTAATAATATTCTTCATTGTTTAACTAATTCTGTATATCTTTTCTTTTTACTATAATTTTATTACCATAATAAAATAACGAAATAATATAATATGATCTTATATCTTCATGTAATGATATAATAAATACATGGTAGCATATGATAATCTGATAAACAAAGAATGTGTGGCAACTGATAGCATATAATTTAATATAATATTGTGATAACTGATTTATGACCAATAAAATAATGTAAGATTATGATTATTTAATTATAATGAATATCAATAAAATATTTAAAATTCTTAAAATAATTCTCTATTTATCTTTTGTGCAAAATTATATATTTGTTTCGATTATTATGCATATATCGTGTTTTCATGCAGCGATGTGGAGAAATAAATAACTCAGACACAAAACTTTTGAAATAACAAAATTTAACAAAGTTTATTACTAAAAACAAATAAATAAACAATTTATTTACACTATTTACAGTGGATATCCTTAACATTTTACTTTACAGTTTGATCTATCAGGTTATAAAAAAATAATAATTTATATTTCAATTATACCTTTATTTAGATTTAGGACAAAATTAAAAAAAAATGTTACTCTTTGGTTTCTCATTATGGTTAACTTATTACAAATATATTTATCTACTTTATTAGCAACAGCATTTTATCCTTAATATTATTAAACTATCTTATTTTAAAAAATTCATACTTAGAAAACATTCCATAGAAAACAAAATTTTATAATGAGTATGGATTTCTCAAAATATTAAAAAAAATTTCATCTTGCAAAGTCAAAGATGTTACACAAAATATTATCCAAAATTCAGTACTAGATTTTAGTATTTATCACACAATGTTTACTAATCATAATATATTCTTCTTTAAGCCTTACAAGTATGATATAAGTGTAATCATCAATATATTTCTGTTAATCAATAAACAAAAAATATACTATGCATATTGTTTACATAATTTACTTTGTACTATTATATTTTAAAAATATGCAATACTTATTTTCTCTTAAAAAAAAAAAAATACTAAAGCATTTAAAATTATTATCACTTTAAAGAAAATATCTTCGTTTAGATGCTTTATTTTAAAAATTTATATTTCATTTCCGAAATAAAATTCAAAATATATTCTATGATTCTTTTCTTTCCTTAGGATACTTTGGATCTTCAATTTTAAGTTATAACGTCCTATTTCTTCTAAGCAAATAAACCACTCTTATACAAAACGATAGCATAACCTAAGTTCTAAATTATTTATCATTTCTCTTAAACATATCTTACTGAACGATGCAGTTACATGAAATAAAGATAGCAAAAACAGATGCATATGATTAAGGAAGAAAGCTAGAGTATTACTCTTAACATATCTCAAAATCATGGCACAGTGTGAAGAGGTATGACATTTACCTGCCTAATATCCTCTAGTACAGGGACGATGTTAAAGCTATTTCTTCAGCTTTATTAGAACATCAAATATTTAAAGAAATATAAACACTGTCCAAATAAAATGTGTATCAGTCTTAGGGCTATGTTAACTATGCTGATATTCACATAAAGACTAAATATTATTTCCATTCCTTATAACATCTTATTTCTTAAAACATCATCTTGGTTTCCTGTTCACTAAGTACTTCCAAGCCACTATCTCAACATTATTTCTCAAGATTTTCCACATCTTACATCGATAAATAACTATCTGCATTTACAAAACAATAAATAAAATTCATTAATAGTTAAACAATCTAGCTGTTCCACAAGAAAAGTCTGCTCACTTCATTATTCTATATGTCTAATCATATACAATCTACTTAGACAATATTTGAATATCCCATAACATGAAAATTTTAAAAGAATCACATAATTATTTGTTATATTGGATTATATCACTAACAAAAAAAAAATAATCGTCGTATGCATATTTCCAAATCAATCCTATCTCATAATGTTTTTTAAAATGTTGTATGAAATGCGGTACATATAAGTAAAAAGCTTTTACACTTCATTCTTCCAATTTATGGATGATCTAAAGAAAACAAAAAAATATACATTATAAAATTATTAATAGTTATTATTATTACCAATAACCTTTATCTAGTCATCGTGTTCAGTAGGCTTCCTTTATCCACTTGAGCATTGCAGATATAAAAAAAAAATTCACACCCATACACTTTATATTAAAATATTTTAGCTAAATTATTAGATTGTTATATTATAAAATTTTAATATTAATAAATTAATGTTTTTATGTTTTTCCTAATTTTATATAAAAATTTTAGATTTAAACTAGGTTAACAAAATAAAAGGAATCAAAACTATAATTACATATTTTCTTGACGATAGTTCCTGATAAGTCCAAAATGCTTATTATTTTCTCTAGAGTTTTCCAAAAATGTTTTCCTCCAAGCGCGTTAAAGTTTAAAATAAAATAATTATTAATCCATTTAATAAAATTTATAGAAAATAATCCTTGGTTTTAGTATTTAGGATGATAATTATTAAATCATAATATTAATTAATCCCGTGAAGCTTCTTAATCTTCTCTACCAATATTCTCTGCGTATCCGATGCATCAATCCATCTAATTTAACTTTAAAAATATTCGATAATCTTTTAAGTACTATTTGTATTTCCATGGATCCATCTTTTATTCAACTACGTGTTCACTTTTTTTATATAAGTTTCCTTCTTAATTCATTTAAACTTTCGTTTGGTATTTTTATATATCACTTTAAAAAAAAAATAAAAAAAAATGTTACCTTCAGAAAGGATATAACATTTTACTCCTTTTGATATAATATTATATAAAATAATTCATGCAATATACAATTGTCTTATTACTATTTAAAAAATAAATCTTGGATAGGCTTATAAATAATAATGCGTCTCCAATTTTTTCATTAGACTCCGTATGATGTCCGTGCTGTGGTTTTTTTTTTTATGTACCAAAAAAGTTCTCCAGTTATGCATAAATAAAGCTGTATCAATAAATATTTCAAATATTTTTTCAGTATTACAATTTATATCCATTTTATTTCGTAGTATATCCATTTTTTATTGCGTAGTTTAGGTTAAACTTTTAGATAAAATACGACTGGTAAGTACTTTAAAAAATTAGAAAATCATCTCCACGAAGTTTCTAAATATATAATTTTTTTCTAAAACTTTCTTTTGCAAAACACTTAAAAATTATCAATTAGTTTTTGCAAAATAAACGATAAGAAAGTACCAAAAAAAAATTGACTTTCTCCGGTTTCAATACATTATTAATCTCCCCCTATACCCCTGTGCAATTCATATTTATAGTCTGTAAGAATACCTATTCCTATTGGTTAATTCTTACTTTAGCTTGAGAACAAATTTACATATTTTTAGTTTATAGTAGAATTGAATTTCAAAATTAGAAATTGTGACGTAATGAACTTAAAATATTATTTAAAATATTACTTTTAAATAAATTATTATTTTATTAAAACCATTTAAACATTTAAAATAACTTTTAAAACAATTTTAATAACTTATTCCATTTCTTAATATTCAATTTATCTATTTTTATTTAAATAAAATATTTAATTTTTATATTATGAATGTATTCGTCTTTATTACATTATTTAAACATGTTATACGATAGTTAACTTAATGTTTAATACTATTTACTTTTATGATAGGAAATAATTCTATCCAATTCTATAATATAACTTTTAAAATATTTTAAACTTTGTTATTATTTCAAACAAGCGTGTGTGTGAGAGTATACATTAAAAGTCACATGATTAATAACTTTGACAGACGATTTTTAATCTATTTCTCTGCCTAGATTTATAAAATTGATACACTTATTATATTATATAAAATAATTATAAAAAATTTGGAAGAACAATTTAGAAAATATAGAATTAAATACAATTTTCACCATCATAAAGTTTATTTTAAAATATATTATACTAATTTTGACTATTTAAATATGATTACAAATCTAAATATAGCATTTATTAAATTATACATTTTAAACTATTAAAATCGAATTTTTAAATATACTTTTAATATTTATAGCTGTGTTATTTAATATGGCCAGCTTTTACAACCATATGAAACAATTTTTAAAGCTTTACATAACTATTTTTAAATGATTTTATATACTACGCATTCTCTTTAGCTTCAAATTGTACTTTAAAGATATAATTGACTTAATACAATTACCATATTAAAAGAACATATTCTAAATTTAAAATTTTTTAGTAATTGACTGTTATGAACTATTACCGAGGGCACAATATATATATATATATAAGCTTTTTTCAATTACTTAACAAAAAATAATAATCTTTTTGCTAATGAATTAATATTTTTTTAGTTTATTTAAAGTAAGCATGGTGTGTTATAGTTTTGATGATTGAAGAACAACTGACCAGATTTTAGTGTATACTTTCTATTCAGAGACTCTTTTATCTCTTTCTCTTATTATTTCAGGCTTGTTTCTAAATGTATTTGGATGTTTTCTGGGGTTATCATTGTATACAAATAATCATCTTGTACACCAGATTGCAAACAGAATAATGCATTAAAAAAAACTTTGCCAAAAGGTTCAAAGAGATATATGATGTCTATATTTTTGTTTTTAAATATAGCTGCTATTTCAGCCCTGGCTGTTTCTGATTATTTATAGCAAAGATTACACTGGTCTTTGGCTGTTTGAGGGTATCTTATATATTTGTAAAAATAATTGCTAGGTGGCCTTTAATTTTAAAAGGAATTCAAAAAAACTTAGATTGTAGTAACCAGAATCTAAATTTGTGTCATACTCATTTATTTATCAAGTTAAGAGTGAATTCAAATAATGAGTCTGTGAGGATTTCAAATAAACAACAATAGATAAATTATATGTTGGACTGATTTTAAATGCTATTTGAAGATGAAGAAAAAATACTGTATATGCTGATGTATTGAATGACTTTTGAATTCTAAATATGTCTACTGAATGAAGCCTAAGATCATTGTGTGATAATGGTCTTTGAAGCCAGATAATTGAGATTATTGCTATTTTTTTTTATATCCCAGACAAGTTTCCTAAGTAGTGTATAGATATAATTAATATTTTTTTCATGAATACTACTCTTGATGTATAATAATTCTTGTCATAATTAGGACATTGTACAGAGAGATCTTTGCATAAAGAAAGTTATCCACTTTTGAGAGTGCATTAATAATGTTCTCTATTAATTAATAAGAATATGTCGATTTTGTTTGTGCATGACTAATATGGAATGGAAAGCCTAATAGGTGTTTTTTTTAAAGTATTCTTTAATATTGGATCCTATATACATTTATCAGGAGCATGATTTTCCATATTGAAGGTAAGTTTAAATTTATTCATGTAATCTTGAAGTAATTTTATTACAAGTGGAATTTGTTTTCTGGATTATAAAAAATTGCGAGATCATCTACATAAAGACTACATTTTATTCTAGTTTTAAGATCTGGTATACATACATAGGCCAGATAATTCTTTTTTGATAGTTTTTAGAGTTAAATTTAATTGTGAAAAGAACATTTAATGAAGAATCATGGGACAATAAACAATTTAAAATGGTTGGGGGGGGGGGTATTCATCTATTAAGAATAGGATCTATCTCTGCTGAGAAACAAATCTATCAAAACATAAAAGTATGCTTTGTGATTAGTAATGTTATTAAATATATGAGCCAGATTGTCTACAGGTACTACATCAAATGATGATTTAATATCCAGTTGAATTTATTACACTGTATATATTATTTTCAGACTGAATTAATGCTAGTTTTAAATATAAAGACTGCTTGATTAGTGGATAAACCCTTCATTGCAAATTGAAATATATATGGGTTATTTTGTATTTTAAGATCTCTTTTAGCATCTTTATGCCTAATGGGCTCATTGATATTGATCTTAAATTTTCTAAGGTTGAAAAATCTCTCTTTTTTTTACGAAGAGTAATAGGCCTTAAATTGTATATATTTCTTTTAAGAGAAAATTTACTATTATTATTATTTTTGAAAGATTATGACTTATTACTTATATCATACTGAACATTTATATATCTGACTAAAAAATGCAATTATTAAAAATAAAATATTAAATATTCTACAACTAACATATTATAAAAACAATCAAGCTAAGAAAATATAATCAGTATATAATAAAAAATAAAGAACTTAAACATTTTCAAGTTATTGATCTTAAATTTATTTATAAATTGTGAATTCGATATATAAATTTTAAAATAGGAATTTTGTTAGTAAGTTTAGTAAAAATCTTCATCAAAATTTCATTTAAAATGATATATAATAGTATTTCATGTTGTTTTTGTAATAATAACAAAGTTTTCCAATTTCATTTTTAAGCCAAGACTTATCTATGAAAACATATGGTTAAAGAGTACTTTTTTTTTAATAAAATAAATAATAGATTATATAATAATTTGTTTTCAAATGTTTATTTAATAATAATATTGACAATTTATAATTTGGAACTACAAATATGCATTAGCAACTTTATTTGATTAAATTTATATATACAAATCCATATATATATTTTAACGATCGGGGGGGGAGAAGACTTACGTAATCTGCACTACAGGGCGCCACTAGGCATTTGAACTTAGAAAAATTTATATAGTAGGCAGGTACGTTAAGTTTTTTTTTAAAAAAAAAAATATTTTAATTTATATATTTGGATTCCGATCGTTTGCCCAAGGTCACTAGCTCATAGAGTAGCAGAGATTTTAAACATTTATAAGTTTCAATAGATTTCTATTCTCTCGAAGTATATATTAAATATTTAGAACAATAAAATAAAAGAAGCCACTGCCAGTAATTAACACACAAATAGATTTTTATTAACGCACATTTAAAATTGAGGAATAAATTTATTTTTAGATTTTAACATTAATATTTTTTTAAAAATTTAAATTACTATTTTAAATAGATCGCACAGATAGATATTTAAATTATATTTTACTTTAGCATGTCGAGCATAGATAGTCTACATAGATTTTTTTTTTCACTTAAAAACTTATCAAAACATTCATTCAATCTCAGACTAAAAGTTCGTAGTCAACCCAATGCCTGCTTCCAGATATATAGTTGCAATCGATGCAATATGAAGATGCTAGCATAAAACCACGCAGCCAGGAATGTGCATCTGACAGCGTGATATTATTTGAAGGAAATGATCCGTGTCTAGAACAGGAAAGTGCATCTGTTAGACTAAGGAATCATGTATATATATATATTTAAAGAGTGCTACTTATGGGGGGAGAGCGGTCTTTCTGCCGACTTATAAATCCCTGTCCATAGAGCTAGAAGGGGTTAATGGTGCAGGAAATACATCTGCAACCATTGCAACGGTATGACTGCCTCTTTGGGGTCATGCATTCAGGTAGGCACATTGCCCTGTATGCTAAACACGCTTCACATTGCATTAATATAAACGTCTATATATCTCATCTCTAGCACTGACACAACCACGAAACAAATAGCCTGAAATTAAAATCCCTTAAATTAAACATAAACGAATTTAAACATAGTTATTAATCTTTATCCATGCAGCTATCTACACCCAACTTTAAATTTAATACATTTTAGTTAAAACATAATACACACACACACACACAAAAAAAAAGAAATGGAAATGATTGCTTAAACATCTACATATAAAAAAATATCAATAATTGAATTTGCATTCTTTAATCAGATAAGAGTTCTTATTTTCAGTTATTAATTACTTGCAATTTTAGGAAAGTTCTTATTAGATAGACACAATAGTTCATACTTTACGGATTTAATAGATTGAGAAGTCCATCTTCGTGATCACTTTCGTAGATTTTGTCCTTTGAAATGAAACTGCGACTTGCCATGCATTTGGTCAGGAACTGTCATCCAGAGGCCTCAACTGGTTGTCCGGAAAATTAAATTTATTGCAGACTTCCACATCGTGAAAATCTGCAATATAGCTAGTTATAACGATCTATTCATAGTCAGCTCTCAGATAACAATTATAATAATTTGGTTTTTATATTTTTATTAGTCTCTTATCATTAGATCTTGAGATTCAACGAGCAAGACGTCACTAATCCTCTGGTGTTTCAACCACGGTCCGTGCTGACATTTCTGGTGTTTGCATTGGTCATTTAATTTCTTTGTATTCTCTTATCTGACCATTTAATTTATTTTAAATGCCTCATGGGCTGGTTTGCTTTTGAACAATCATTTAATTAATAAGACAATCATTTCCATTTTCTAAGATTATAGAAATCAACATTATTTCTATTTTCAAAAATATCAAATCTTTATATCTTTACTTTTTTTTTTTTTTTTTTACAAAAAAATTACTTTCAAATATTTTTATTTTTTAAAAGTTTTTGAAGTTGTCCATCATGCGATCTATATATATTAAACAACTTTTAATTTTCAGTTTTTAAGTTTTTTTCTTTTTAATAAATCAATTTTTATTTACGATCTTTTTATTTACATTTTAAAATAATGTAACGGCATATATTCCGTTACAATATATATATATATTTAATTTAATATTTTTAATAGGTTAATATAGATATAAATTATTCAATAAATGTGAACTTTATACAAATGAACTTAAAACCATAGCCAAAGTGTACTAAAGTACAGCAACTAATTAGAGCAGTTCTGCAGATTATTGTTTTCTTTCAGCCTACAGAACAGTTCTGATTGGTTGCTGCTCTTTAATGCACCTTGGCTGGGGTTTTAATTTCATTTATATAAGGGAATTCCCATTTATTAAATAATTTAAAACATATATATGTACAAAACACATGTGCAAACATATATTTACAGACAATTGCAATCATAAACTACTGATAAACTTTTAATTTTTTTCATGAGAATATATTTGAAATAACATAATGAGGCAATCTTATTTAGAAATATAAATATTCATATCTCTCTTTACCCTGAAAGCACCTATAACTTAGTTTATAGAAATTTTCCAAGCTTTCTTTTTGCTATAAATCCTCCCCTCCTCCCAAAAATAGCTTTTATAAAAACATTCATTAGAAAATGAACTATAAGATAACCATTTTGAAAATATTGTTTTAATGAAAATTAAATTTTCTATTAGTTATTGGGTCATGTGCATGCATATTAAATACCATTTTTCCACAACATTGTAAAAAGATAAAGTAAAATTACACAATAACTGGCAATGTGGGTGAATTGTGGATTGACTTTAGAATGTTAAACATTTCTTTATAATGTCCACAAATCATTTAATACCAATGGGATATTTTTCTCTTTTATAGATAGAACTTTAAAAAATAATAAATCATGTTTTCTTATTTAAACAAAGTATTAACAATCAGATTGATACAATCATATATAAAGCAATTTTACATTTATATAGTAATCTGATAAAAATTGCAAAACTTTTTTTAAAATTAAAAAAAAAAAAAAATTCTTGAATATTCATAAATCAGAAGATTAATATCCAAAAGTATCAAAAATGCTATTATGACAGAAAGTTATTTTTACTGAGAAAAACCAACAAAAACCAAACATTTACATTTTAAAACATTAAAAAATCTTATTTATGCCTGAAACAGCCACATATATGTATATTTACATTATTAACTACAAAGAAAGAAAAACATTTTAAATGTTATTTTAAAGTTTCATGAAGCCTTAACTTTAATAAAAATATTTTTTGTTTAACTAAAATTTGTACAGTTTTTTAATTATAACTTTGTAAAGGTAAATATTATTTACAATACATTGATTAAAATTCGTTCGTTGTTATAGATCCATTTCAATTGACATCTTTTGAATAAATTTTATTGAATGTTTTTTAATTACAAATAATAAAATTAGTGTAATCCATTAAAATAACTTTATCAAAGTTAATTGTATCAATATTTGTATTTCAGCACAATCATTTGGTTCTATGAAAAGAAAACAAAAAAATTCAATTTTTATTGGCCATTATTATTAACAATATTACCATTTTTATTTACATATTCATCATTTTATTTAGATTATAAATAAATTAATGTTTAAATAATATAAATTATGTAATGCTTTTTATAAATGTTATACTTTCAAATATTTTTCACTTCTAGATAATGGAATACTTCAAGAAAGTACTAAATGAAGCAACATTTGCTCTTCTTACTAGAACATTTTCACAAACCTTTATGTTTAATCATTTAAATTGTGTATTTTTGTAAGAATTTCATATTAAAAAAACTTTTCTCCAGCAGTAAAAAGCATAGTATGTACACAATCTAACATATATAAAATAGAAACTCAAAATCTTTTTTCGACTTATAAAATATAAAATAGAAAACATTGCATGCATAAAATATTTATAATCAAAATATATCCGAAGTATATGTAAAATATATATAATAAAAGTGAAAGGTCAACTTTCTCAAATTTTTCAACAGAAAAAATATAAAACATTCAGCATATAAAATATTTGAAAGCAAATATTTCAATGTTAAAATATGTGTAAATTATACATCATAAAATCAAAAGCATAAAATGTTATATGAATGTAATATATATAATATGATCAAGGCATAAATTATTCAAATCTTTCAATATAAAAACATAAACTTTACATTGTAAAGCTTGTTATTATAAGATATTTCAACATATAAAACATGAAACTCACTATTTATTACATACATTTTAACATTTGTACTTTAACAGAATAGAAATATATAAGTTAAAATCAAAATATTAATTATTATAAAATTATATGTTATAAACAAAATATATTATGTTCAATTCTTATTTGATATTATTAATAAAACAATTGCAAAAAATATTTATATTAATACATTTTTGATTATATATGCTTTGCAGCCTATTAATGGAAGATTTGTTTAAAAATGTATTACTGCTTTTTTAAATATTAAATGAATGTATTCTCTTAACAAGTGATAAGGCATTTTTAATTCTATCTTAGATATCTATTAATATCAATTTTTTTCTCAAGTAATTTTTTAAATATTATCTGACTTTAAATATTCTTCTGAAAGTTAATACTGTTTCACATTTATATTTTCTCCCTTGATAAATTAATCAATAATTTTTTTCTCCATATTATGAACTCTAGATTCAGTATAAATTAAATCCAGATTTCACATAATAAAAAAAATGTTATAATAATGGAACATATTTAATATAAGAAGAAAGATCGCTTTCATATTTTAAGATTATTCCCATTTGTTTATAAGCTTTATTTATGTTTTATATTTGCATTAAAAGTAAACTGTTTACAAAACATAATCCCTAAATCAAAAACTACCTCTTTATATATAACATAATTTTCTTCAATTTTATAATACTATATAAATCTGTCTGTTTTATTAGTGTAAGAAGCAATATTTCTCTTGGTTACATTTATCTTCATATTATTAAATATATATCAAGTTCAATATGATCCTCCTCATGAATATCAATTCTTTTAAATAGTACAATTATCAGCATAAACCAGCATTGTTTTTTTTTAAAGTTTTGATCAATATCACACATAAAAACAGCAAAGATTAATGGAACCAATACAACCACATTGTGATACATTATTATATTTTTGGAAAAAAACAATGACTAGACTTAGTTTCATTTCCAACATTTTAAGTCTATAAATGAGCTATTATGAGTATTCTATCAAATGTCTATAATATATGAAAATGGATAACATCAAGTTGTTGTTACTTAGATAATGCATGTGCAATATTGTCAGACATTACTATTAAATTAGTATTAAGAAATTCATCTAGTAAAAAGTTACCCTGAAAATCAACCATATCTGACATGATATTATTATAAATACATATCTAATAAAATGTGACATAATAGAAATAGGCCTATAGTTGTCAAGATTACATTTATCCTTTTTTGTATAAAAATATAATCTTAGATATTTTTTAAACAGAAATAGCATGTTTATTAATTGATAAGTTGATGATAGATTGCAAAGGATATATCGAACAGACAGAACAATCCTTAATTATAAATATTAGGAATGTCATCACAATTCATAGAAGATTTTAATTTGAGTTTGTGAATTACATTTTATTAATATCTATACTCCAACAACTTACACGATCAAACTTATCATCAGACAAAGTATTAAGTTCAGTATAGACAATAGATCTGTATTTAGATTTTGTAATTTTATAGCATAGTGAGAAATTAATTTTTTAGAAAAACTCTCAGTAAAACGTCTTTTTTTATGACAGATCTATAGAATCTTTTCTAGTGCAATGACTTTATCAATATGCATTTTATTCTAAAATTAGATTTTTGATTTCTTGTGATTCTACCTTCTACTTACTAAAAATACGCGCGAACTAGAATTGAAACTGATCATTAAATGCTAAAAACGATACAACAAAAAGCAATTCTTGTTCTAATAGCAGAATTCAGCATAAGAATAAATATAAAAATAAAAAATCCAAAAAACCCATCACATTCCATTTACTAAAATCCAGTGTTCCATCTATTATAAGCCTGAATAATCAATGAATAAGAAATTCAATAAAATAGCATGGATGATGTGGATTTAATAAGCATTTAAATGTAAATTTCTTTTATATGGTTTTTATTTTTTTTATATTAAATATTTCAAATTGGGATAAGCAATTTAAAAATATGATTATAATGATCATTACATTTTTGAATGTTTAGAATGATAGTTAGATGATATATTAGAAACCAGATTGTTGTTTGTAAATAGCGTAATCATTCAATATAAAATGTTTGATTCTTTCTGCAGGTAGTACATTACTGACTTATTCTTTATAAAAATATTTTAGCAACCAGTACCAAAATACAATGATTCTTATAATTAACTATAATTATTAATTACAAACCAAATGGCTTTATATATAGTAAACAATATAAAATACTATAAATAATAATTAATTATTCTTAACTTAATTACATGTTATTTATTAAAAAGAATTAAGTCTGTCTGAAGGCTAATAATAAATATGCAAGTAATTAGAAATATAGAAGTAATGATGTTTAATAAATTACATTGAAAACAAGATTACTTTTCGATGAAATTAAACTGAAAGTAAAAAAAAAATGGATTGAGCATTAGTTTAAAGGCAGAGAAATTATAAAAGATATATTAAAAGGAATTATAAAAAGAATAAATAAAATAGATGGAAAATACAAAGTTGATTGATTATCTGAAAAAAAAACTCAATATGAATTGGAAAATCAGAGAAAAATACATAAAGGCGATAAAATGTGGATGGCTTGGGTTTGATAAATTTTCTTTCTGAATGATTATTAAGGCTATTGATATATCAACCTATAAAGTGTCATGATATAATATTCACACAAGAGATAAAGCCTCTAACTGTATTAAGCATGGGTATTAGTTAATAATTGCGTGTTACTTTTTTGTTGCTGTTGTGCAGATATGTATTAAGTTTAGATCTAACTTATATTTTGAGTAATTTGACCCAATAGCTTGGGTATTATATACAAACCAGGCTGCACAGGTGGTAAATAATGGAAGGACCTTTAGTAAAGATGATTAATTAAAAACAACAAATAAGCAGTGTTCAACCAAGAGTATATTTTGATGAGATGTAAGATAGGATATTGGTTCATCAAAGGCTAGGTTCTGTTTCTAAAACAGCCTATTTTGACCTTTTTTCTTCTGGATTCACTTAAGTTAGTCTAAGGCCCAATTATCATGACCTTTTCATTACATGGGTCATCTCTTTACATTAAGTGTGTCAATGGAATTGTAAATTTTTTAAAATTATATGATCAGAATTTCTGACTACAATTTCCTCATGTTTTTTAGCTCAAATCTTTTAGAATTAAAAAAGCAATAATGGGTGTAGACTTAATAAATTATTGTGATTTTTATTAAGAGAGTAAAATCATTAATGAGATAGTTTGCAACTGGATTTGAGATAGGAGTTTTTTCTCGCAACATTATATTTTTAGATCTATTTTCTCATCTATCATGGAAATAAAAAAAACCCATAATATGTGATCAAAAATGGCCTGTGGCAGTATGAATAACATGTCATGCCTGATGTATTATTTATTAAGGTGACAAAAATAGTATTCTTATAAGTAATAATGGTAATGCAGGAGACAGGGATAGTAGTAACAGTGAGTATTACAAGTCCAATTTTTAAAAAAATAAATATGTGAAATGTGTGAAAATTTTACTTAATACACACACTTTAAGACCACAGTGGAAGACAACACTGATAAGGAGTTCTCAAGATATAAAATCAATACAGTTACTCTTAGTGAAAGTTGCCTTCTAAAGAAAGAAAAAATGATGGAAGGGAAGGTTCTTGAAAGAAGAATGCAAGGTATTAGATTTCCTGTAAAGTTTAGGATTTTTTATTCTTAGAATTCCTTGTTATATCAATGAAAAACTAATAATGTTACAATTTAGTTGCAATGGTGTCAGTGCTCATTTCATTATAGAATATACTCCAGCATTATATTCAAAGAACTCTCAGAAAAAGTGATTGTTCCTCAATGGATAGTAATACTATTAAGAAAAATCTAAAACAAATTTCTAGAAGACTTTAATGCTAGCACAAATAACTGACTGACAAAACAATTTCTGGAAATAATGGTATTGATGCTAAAAATTCAAATGGACTATCATTACTGAATTTTTGCATAATACATATTGATAATCACAAAATTTTTGCTTAGAAATCATTATACAGGATACATTTATGATTAAAACAATGGTGTTTAATAGATTACTTTATACATGGATGCCAGAATATAATAGAAGTTCATAATTGTTGGATGAATCATAAATTTGTACTACACATCAAGATTAAAATGAAATCTGCTTTAAAAATGTAGATCAAATTCCTATTACATTCACAAGAAAATTCATGTTTGTTTTTTAAAATTAAATATATGCTAAATTTCAGCAGTTATTAAATACTAAAAGTGCTAATTTGAACATTCAAGATTATAATACTACTAAGGCACAGAATTTTCTTAAGAAGTGTGATACAAGTAAATCTATTCTTGGGTGTATTAAAAAAAATCATGATTAGTTTTTTGACAATGATCTTATTAGTGATTTGATTAAAAATATGTGACATCTTCTACATAGGAGAATAATAAATTAAACATGGAGCTTCATAATAAATATAGAGATTTAAAGACAGAAGTTCAATAGCTGACAAAAAGGTCTGGAAATGATTGGTGGATTATAATCAAAAGAAATACAGGCATTAACTAATTTCAGGAACTCTAGATCTTTTTTTAGAAACATTGAAAACAACATATAAATGAGAAATGGTATTATAATCCTATTAAATTCAGAAATAGCACTCTCTTGTATGATGATAATGATATTTTGAATAGATATGAGAGCATTTTGATCATCTGTTGAACAATGATACAAGAATTGAGAAGATGACTTTTAATAAGTTTATTTACTTATTTAGATTTGAACAAAGATATCCCACTTACTGAAGCCAAAATAGCTTTTTGTAATTTTAAAAGTGGAAAGCCTGCTGATCCTAATAAAATATCTGTTGAAATTTTAAAATATGGTGATTATATATTAACTAAAAATGTTAAGATTTTTTTAATGAATATATGAACTCGTTAAGTTACACCACTTGTTCTAATTTTTTTGTCATAAAGGAAATAAACAAGATTATAATAATTATCATATCATTATTATTCACTATATCAAAAATATTTTCAAGGATTTTGTTGATTAGATTACTTCCAGTCATAGATGAAGGATTGTGAGAGACTCATTGTAGTTTTAGAGAATCAAAAAGACATAAATTTTTGTTATGCAAGAAAATCATGAGAATAAAAGTGATTTATTGATTGGTTTATTGATTGGTCAAGGCATTTGATTCAATTATTTATACATGCCTTTATTGGTTTGGTTAAAGTATTTAAATTTGAATCAATTAATTAAACTTGGTTACAACATTATTAGAAATTGTTTATCCATCAAAGGATATTCATATTTGCTTCTGCATGATGGAATGGAGAAAATATTATAGGTGAAAATTCTAAGGCATTTGAAATAAAAATTAGTATTAAACAAGAATGCACAATTGTTCTAACAGAATCTTTGATTTTTATAACTGTGATCTTTGGACCTATTTATAGATGACTTAATAAAACAGAAATGAAGCAACAATATAGATTTAGAGAAATTTTTAATTTAAATCAATTAAAAGTGAAAACGAACTTAATTTTCTTTACATTATGCAAATGAACATCATATGATCACCATTTCTTATTCTTGCTTATAAAACAGGCAAAACTCTTTATATGTATCACCACTAGTCTGGGGATATTGGATGAGTAGGTAGTAGATAGGGATTTTATGCACAAGCCTTCTGGCATCCATTGATTACTCTGGCTTGCAGTGAGTGGCAATACATATACAGAGTTTTATCTATTTTAATATGCAAATGATTATATTATTTTTTTCTAGTTCAAAAGCTAATCTACAGAATGTACTGAATGTTTTGAATGCAACATATAAAGATTTAGGTTTAGTAATTAATGTTCAAAAAGCTCAAGTTTTTATTAGTCAATAATAGAAGAAAATTTTTTAGAAACTTTTAGTTTGGATGATTAGCAACTTGAAAATATAAACCAATTCAAATATCTTAATTTTATAAATAAAAAGGTGGATTTATGAATTCAAATACAATATGGAATCCAATGGGACACTGCTTTTAGCAGGTTAAATGATTTAGTGTTTCATAACAGGAAAATAGTGACTGTAACTAAGACTCAGATGTTCCTATCAATGCAACATAAAAGGATTAGAAAAGTTGTAAAATGCTCATTTAATGTTTAATGTCAAGGATATGTTTTTCAATGTATGGCATTTGCTATTATAGAGTTCAGTGTAAAATCATATCTTTGTTGAATTGGATATATAAAATGAATAATCAGTGTGAACTTTTCTAAGAGATTGTTTGTGATAAATTTGCATATGGTTTTTGTGGGAGATGTACAACCCATTTAAGTTATAATGATTTACCTTCAACACATTGTAAAGAAGAACAATGTTTCTTATTTCTATTGCAAATATATGACAAAGAATAGAATATATTGGAGAGCTGTAATTTGGCATGGTATTGAAACGTTTCAGAAAGAAAAGATTGCTGTAGAAGTTAAAAAATAGCATCACAAAATATCAAATAAACAAAGAAAAATGAAAAAACAGCATGATTTACATGGAAACATATTTATGGTTCACAGATTGGTTTATATAGACATTACAAAACTCATTTCTAAGATAGTTTTTTTTCTTAAGAGTTTGCAAATGAGTGCTACTGATTCCTTCCTGGATTAATGTCCAATTAAAAAGGCAAAATAAAAATTTCAGTCCAATCAGTCAGTCAATTAATGAAATGTCACATGATCTTTTAAACAAATGTTCAATAATTATCTAATTAACCATATATTTAAATAAATCATACAATATAAATATAAAATAAAATATCATTATATAACAGCAATAATTGTATATATGTAAAAATAAAATAGTAATGATCATCTAATTAATAATAAATGAAAAATATTTTCACTTATGAAAATAGGACAGTATGAAAAGGAAAATATCATCAAACAAAATCATTTTATTTAACTCAATTAGATTTTCTTTTGACTTAAAAATGTGGCAGTATAGTAATATAAAAAAGGCCTACTAACATAACATCACTTGATTCTGAAAGCTTACTATATTAACAAAAACATTTCTTTTCTCCTTCTACTTTAGTGCTACCTATTGTAATCTTGGCTTATCACTGAGTACCAGATAATAATGTAATTTAACCCCACTTTGCAGTCAGATTTCTGCAATTTGCCATTGCCAACAAAAACTTGAGACTCAAAGTTGTGTGCAAACAAAAAAGCATTGGTGGTCGAGAGATCAGTGACAGCTGCTTTACAAGCAGTTGTCCCGGGTTAGCGGGTTCGCTTCCTGGCTGATGCTATGACACATGAAAAAAAAAAAGAATTTATTTCCAGTTTTTTATCTGGATATCACTGTACATTATTATTATAATATCTATCTAGATTCCAAAATCTTTGAATGCCCCAATCCAAAAAGAATATTGGATAACTTTTTTCAAATTCTTGTTTTACTGGACATTGTAAGATCTATTAATTGTAAATTATGATGACTTGATTCAAAATCGTGTGAAAAATGCATTTATGATGAAGGTCTTTCTTAACATTTGTTCTTTTCAAGTTTAGAGGAAATAGTAGTTTGAGTTTTTATAGGATCACAAGCGGTCCGAGTGATGTTTAAGGAATATATATATATATTGTAATGGGCACATACGTACATTACATTGTTTTTTATTAGTAAACATGAAAAGAATAAAAGTTCGCAAATAAAACTTCCTTTTTAAGAACTAAAAATTGAAAATTAAAATTCTATACTAAACTCATATATATAAAATCGCACAGATGAAAAAAATTATTAAAATAAAACTTTATTAAAAATAGAAAAGGTATTGTAAAAGCAAAAACTTAAAAAAGGTTTAGAGATAAAAATATACCTTTAAGTTTGAAAATAAATTAATTGGTGCTATTGAAAAATGGAAATGATTGTTTTAATTAGTTAAATGTAAACTAGCCTTGGGCATTTAAATGTATAAGCAATGGTCAGATAGGAGAGAAAAACAATGGAATCGGACCTCAGCGAAAGGACCATCACATCGATGACGTAATGTCAATTGAATCCTTAAAATTAATATAAAAGGAAAAGTTTGGAAATTATTAGTTAGTTATTATTAAGAGTGGTGATATGTGATAGTACGGAGTTGTGGGAGAAGGGATTGAAAAGACACACTCTTCAATCCCTTCAGTTTTGTTTAAAAAAAAGAAATGACATCATTTTCTACATTGAGGACCAGCTAAAGCAAAAGACCTCCGGATGAATAAATAAATTGGCCAACAGAATACTAATCTCTTTAGGATGGTGTGGGAATTCACATTCAAATGGCAAGCAACGGATAAAAGGAAGTTTTAAAATCGTAAGAACTTTTTGAACTCTCAGCTTTAAATATATATAAAATGAACATTTCTAACAATAAGAACTTTACTTCTAAAAATTTCCCTGTATTTAAAAAAAAAGAAATAGATTCCTATCTGACCAAACTAAATTATTTATTAATTAGTTATAATTTTATTTGATGTATTTTTTTTAAAAATCATTTCCATTTATTTTTTTTTATTCTTTAAGTTTTATTTATGATTTCTGTTTTTCGATAAATTAAATTATATAAATATTAAACGTAAGTCAGGCGTGGATGGCTATATAGATTTGTAAAGTTATATTAGGGGAGGGTAATCTTAGGTTATTTGTTTCGTAGTTGAATTAGGTCAATGGATTGGATATATTGGTGTAATTAGTAGATGTAGTACGAGATTCGCTATGGGCAGAATCGCTATTATATGCCGCACACACTCATTTTGCCTATGGGAGGAATTATAAGACAGAGACCGCAGTTCCTTCCTATGGAGTTGTTTTTATTGCTCTTATCATTAGATAATGTAGTAATCCTATCTGACGAAAGGCAATTTCTTCTCCTAACCTATTTGTGCTGTCGTAGTCGTTTTACATTGAATACGTCGATATATCAGATGGATTGAAGTTGATTTGACTGCGAACTTTTGGCCTAAGGTTAAACAAGGATAGAATATTTTCTTTTCAAATGCAAATCTATGTAGTCTATTCATACTAGACACTCTAAATAAAAATGCATTAAATTTAAGTTGGGTATAGATGCTTGCATGGGTTCGTTACCGGTTAATTATGTTTTGGTTTTCATATTTGATCAAAATATACTAGACATTCGGTAAATACTGATACCTTACGATGAGTATCTAAGATGTATTTATGTCAGATGTCTTTTAAGTTATTGGTATCTTGCGACATCTTACGATGAATGCCATTGGGTTTCTTATAAATTTCCCTCTGCATTTCCACCAATGATTTTACATTTTGATTGTTTATGTTTATTTTGAAATGTTTTTAACCGTGTAATCTATGTAACCGATCTATACTCAACATTTATAAAACATTAAAAACACATTTTATAAATCCATCTGTGTGAATTTATAATAGTATAAAAATTAAAATGTAAATTAAAATCTAAAAATAAAAGTTAAAAATAATGTTAAATGTTAAAGTAAACATACTAAAAGAATAATGTTAAATTTTATATATATATATGTGCATAAATAAATGTTTGTATGTTAATTACTGGCAGTGGCTTATTTTATTCTTTTTTATATAATCTTAGATAAGAATTTATTATAAATATAAATCTCTGCTATTCCAATGAGCTAGTGACAATGGGCTAACGACCGGAATCAAAATATATAAATAAAAAAAAAAAAAAATTTTTTTTTGACTTACGTATCTGCCTACTTTATAAATTTTCTAGGTTCAAATGCCTAGTGGCGCCCTGTAGTGCAGATTACGTTAAAGCCCTTCTCCGGATCGTTATAATATATTATAGAGAAAAATGTAAATGCTATTTAAAAATTTAACTATGTATTAATTTTAAAAAAATATTAGTAAAAAAGATATTTAATACTTTACCAATAACATTTTCAATAGTTGTTTTTAAACCTTTTTAAAACAGAAATATTTATAGCATGCCAAAGATACAAATCAATTTTAAACAATGCTTAGACATGGTTTGATTCCATTAAATCTATTCAGAATGATTATCTGTGAGGATAAATTAACTGAAAATTACCAGCTAGAAATAAAAATATTCCCATGACCCTTTGCGTACTTATAGAAAGCATTAATGGATTTCTTCCAAAAATTGAAAATTTAAAGAAATAAAATCCATCAATCTAGTGAATGAATCTAGCTGCAGAAAATTCACAGCTTAAGCCATTAAAAAAAAGCTTTTTTATGAGTATTACAGCAATGTTAAGACTGTTAGCTTTTAGCATTAATAAACTACGGTAAAAGATTATTTCATAATAGAAGTAAAAAGATTACAGAAGATAATAATAACTTTTTTAACGTTTTAAAAGCAGTTTTTTTTTTGTTGGAAAGAAAAATATTTTTATTACAAAAAGTGATTAAACTCATTTTAAAAAACGTTTTTACCCCTCCCCCCAAGTTATATGTTATTTTGTTTATCTAATAAAAATTTTATATAATCTGGAATAGTCAAAACTTCAACAAAGATATGTTCCCACGATAGAGAACAAGATAATCTTCAGCCATAAATATTAACTAGAAACAAAATGATTGCACGTGAATCATAGCTATGTATGTGGATTATTGGGTATTGTGGGTCCTTTGTTTATATATATATATTTTCACTAAAATATTAAGGGATATTGAAAAGAGATTCTTTTGAAATTTCTCAAAGGGACCCAAAGATACTAGCTAAATTATTATTAGAAACATCAAAAGTTATATCACAACAATGCAGATAATAAATTAACAATTATTAGCTACCAAGTATCATTAAAACCTAACTATAACTTTGTATCCATAAATATATAATGCTTAAACTGGATATTATAATTGAGGTACTTAATGCAAACATTATTACTGTGAGATCAATAATACATTATTCATATAAATAACTGTGATTTCATAATGGAGAAACTAAAACAGAAAATGTCTAAATTTGTATTTTCAGATTTATCAACAATAAAAAAAATGAATTACCCAATATACATGATCAGTGAGAGAGATTAAACTAAATATTGGACTATTTCTGTATATTGGTGAGACCAGTCATATCACTGAAAAGCACTTGCAAGAACACAAACTGATGACTAGAAGAGAGAAAACAGATGTGTCTAAGGTAGCAGACCATGTATGTACCAATGAACCAATGTGCAATTGGGAAAATAAATATTGGATAGAGAAGAAAAAGTATAAAGAAGAAAACTTAAAGAAGCTGCTTACTGACATTGGTAAACAATCCCATAAGTCAATCTAGTGTGACTATACACAATATTGAATTTCAAAAATCTTACACATTTCACTTTTCAGCAAAAAAAAACTTTTAGTATTGATTACAGTTTCGACTGTACCATGCAGTCTTCATCAGATCTACAAAATTTGAACACACATAAAAATACAAACATTAAAATACATTATTTTTTATAAAATTATTAAATTCCTATCAAACTTTTAAAATTTTTTAAAAATATTTCCTAACCTTTTCAATTTATATAATATCATTAACATATTTACCATCCTATTTTATATTCTTTTAAAATCTTTTTTATCCTCTTTCTTTATAACACATACCTATACATATAACTTTAATACATATAATATTTACATTATAAAATAATTTTAATTACACTACTCCAAAAATTTTTTTTAATCACTATCAATATAATCTTTCTTTATCTTTTATTCTAACTAAATACTTATTTCCATTCATTTTACCTTCTTAATTATTCCATATAAATTTTTCTTACCTTAATCTATTCTTTCAACTGTCTCTATCTTCCATTTTACTCTAGTAATTCAACTTCCTTTTTAACCTCTCTTTTATATTCTATCCAACAGCTTCCTCTATTAACTATTTTTATAACTATTAATATTTTTTACTATTTTTATCACACCCAAACAAAACTTTCTTTTTCTCTTATACTATTATTTCCTTTTTATGTATGGAAACCACTAATCAACTTTGCTCTTAGAAAAAAGTAGAGAAATCAGAAGGAACCTAATTTCCATTGACTGCCTTTGGCAGGATAGCTCTGTTGGTTAGAGCATTATCTTAAAATTCAATATTCAAGAATCTAAGAGTCCAGGTTCAATTCCCATGCTACTACTGTCACTGGTCAGACCAGAAATATCTGAAGAAGAGAGGCAAATAATATTTCTCAAAATATTATGCATATAATAAAATCTGTGTGATATTACTAACAGTTGAATGTATTTGGAATATTTAAATAAAGGTAATTTTTTCTAAAGACATTTAATACTCATATTAGATTATGGAAATAGTCCAATATGTAAATACAAGTAAAACACCATCATCACAAACTTTCAGAAAAACATTAAACTAAATACTTTCAAAATGATGAATGAACATATAAACCAACATATAAATTTAAATTAAAATGAAAAACAAAGTTCTAAATGTGACTATAGTATAAACAAACGACACTCCATCTCAAATTCTTTTGAAAGAAAAAAAATCATAGAAATCATACAGAAAAATTTAAATAAATTAAAAATGCGCACACACAACAATAATAAACATATGTTTTATAGGCTATAAGATAAAGACAAAATAGATTACAAAATAAATTAAAAATAGATCAAAAGCATATATCTAAACAAAACAGATTTGCACACCATATTTAAACTCATAAAAAAAAAGTTTAAAATTTTTCATAAAGTTTATTATTAGCAATAAGTAAAAATAAGTCATTATAAATGAAATACTTCAATGTTATAAATAAATACATGATTAATTACTGTAGGTCATGTGACATTCAAGTACCAGAAGTGATAAGTATAAGCTTTGATCCAAAAACCTTACTTAACCACGTACTGAACTACACAGGGTGATGTCATGTTATATTAAGAACTTTTATTACATATAGAAATCTATATAAAGTATTGATTAAGAATTCATAAAAGGAGAGAGTTGCTTAATGATATTTCCATGCAATTATATTCTTTTTATAATAAATGTTTGTCTGCCACAATATGGTTTAGTGCAGTGCATAAAGTATCAGACTCTGGGGTGTATGGTCTGGGTTTAATTCCATTTCTGACACTTCCAATGCTCAATCTTCTTATGAACTCTCAAGCAATAAAACCATTCAGTTATTTTTTTTTAAATATTTTCCTTAGCAAAAGCAATACAAGTATGCATAAGAAATCAAATGAACATATGAATAAAGAGAAAATGACCATAGAATTAATAAAGCAAGACTACATTAACAATCTTTTGGAAAAGATCATAAATTCTAGTAGAAGAAAAAACAAAAAGATTTATTAAAATTAATTTTAATATACGTATATGTAAAATGTTAAATTATAAAACATCACATGATCACCATTTCTTATGCTTGCTCATAACTGTTATTAAAACAGGCAAAACTCTCTATTTAATGCCAGTCAGTGCAAGCCAGAGTAATCAATGGATTCCAGTAGGCTTGTGCATAAAATCCCCATCTAGTGCCTACTCATCCAATATCCCCAGACTAGTTTCTGATTTGTGGCCTTCATCAGTGAGGAGCTTTGGATCTGAGAGCACTGCACATAGGCTTGTGGCCTTTGTCAGTGAGGAGCCTTGGATCTGAGAGCACTGCACCTAGATCTTGGTGCAGTGCTCTCAGATTCAAAGCTCCTCACTGATGAAGGCCACAAGCCAGAAACTAGTCTGGGGATATTTGATGAGTAGGCACTAGATGGGGATTTTATGCACAAGCCTTCTGGCATCTATTGATTACTCTCGCATGCACTGAGTGGCAGTATGTATAGAATTTTGCCTATTTTAATGTTAAAATCATCCTACCAAATTCTGTTTTTTTCATTAATGTCTTCTATGAACAAATATAAATTCTGAACTTCACATGCATAACTCAAAAAGATATCCTTTTGAGTCATGCTGTACACCTTTTTTAGTTAGGCTGTTTGAAGTTCAGACTTTATATTTATTCATAGAGGGCATTGCAAAAAAAAAATCATAATGTTTAGATGATTTGAACATCTTGTATTTGAATTTTCAGCTAGTGATATGCAATGGGATATTTTCATATATATATATATATATATATATGTGTGTGTGTGTGTATGTGTATGTAAAGAGAGAAAAAGAAAATATAAATGATCTGAAAAAGATTATAATAAATCATTGTTAAAACAGCAGGAACTGATTAAAATTTTAAAAAAAATATGAAAAATATAATTAAAAATATATAAATTTGTTAAGGAAATGAAAAGAATTAAAATGAAATAGAGTATAAATAATTAACAACATAAAAATAAATACCTAGAAATGTATTTTTATTGTTATCAATTCTTTTAAGAAAATATTTAAAAAATTAATGAGTGCAATTAAGAAGTAAAACATTCACAGAAAAATACAGGATAATAAAAAAAATCAGAAAATATTTATATACACATTGAAATAAAATAATCATAAAGAAGAAGAGATGTTTATTAACTTGAAATTAAAATGACAGTAAAGCAAATAAAAAAAATGTTTTGGAGAAAATCACATATACAAAAATATAATAAAGTTGAAAGAAATATTATTGAGCACTTTAAAATACTTTAAAATTAGGCATGAAAGAAAATCTGCCAAAATTAACATATTTATGCTGTTATAGTTAATATGCAAATTGGAACACAACTGATAAACTGATTGAATCATCCTCAGAAAATACTTATGTCATATCTAAATTTAATTTGTTTTTTCAATGATATTCTGGTTGATAATACTGGTATGATAAAACTAGGTTATGACTATTACAAGATTACATCTAGGAAAATTAATAAGTAAAAGTTTTTATTACATGTTCATAAATGTAAATATGTAAAGAAATATCAACTACCTAATGATAAAAGAATCTAGAAGAAATATATCACAAATATACAATTGCCTAAACAATTACAGTAAGGTGATATATTTGTTCTGGATTTCTTTATTATTATATGTTTGATAATTATTTGTATTTTTTTCTACAGACAATTATATATATTAAAATTTTTTATAGACACATATATAAACATTAAATATCAATGGGATTTCTATATATATAATAATCTAGATAAATATTTCAGCTATAATGTAACTGATATCATGACCAATTAGAACTGGAAATGCAAACTGAAACCAAGTGGTGTAGCAATTAATAACAGATCCTCGAATGAATTACTTTAAGCAAAGGGTAAACTATATGCACAATGCCCTAGAAGTACAATATCTCAGCTACTTGTAAGAAGTCTGAATTATATTACAATTATATTTAAGTATCTATTTATTGATCAATATTGGCTGGCTCACAGAGTTGATTATAAATGGACTATTTGGGAAAAAAATCCTAATCCATCTTGAAATGTGGAAAAATTGCCAAAGTTCATTTGGCCCAGATTTAAATATCAACTTCTTATATAAAAGAAAATGTAAATAATTATGTTATAGAATCCTATATTAATAGATGCATAAAATTCAGCTATCTTTCTTATTGCATAATTTTTATTAATGTTCTATCCATTATTATTGATAATTTTTTTAAAATTTGATATGTATTAGCTTATTTTCATAATTTTCATCTTCTCAAAAAAATTTTTTTTTTCATTTATAAATTGTTACCATATTTGAATACTAACTTAAAAATTACTAAATTCTATTAGTAATCTTTTTATTTATTTATTTGTGATTTTGATTCCAGCCATTTAACTAAATCCCTCTTCCCTCTCCTTTTATAGACTGCTATGATATCCATTGTAATTGGTTGTAATAAAAACTGAATTTATCCTAGCTCCTCTTTAAAATCTTATACAAAAAAAAATTCATTATACTCTTGTTTTACTATCACTTTCTTGTATCTTTAATCTGATCTTTTCAGTAGCAGACCAGTAAACATAGAAATAATATTTTATTTCCTGTTTCCACAATTCCTCAAACTATCATTTTATTGCATTAATCAATTACAAATTATGATTCTGAAACAATATTTTCCCACAAGGATAGTTTTTTTTTTTAATTTGACATGACATGTAATATCTTTTGGTCTGCACTTTTTTTGGACTGAAAATACTGTTGTTAAAAAGAAAGTTTTATCAAAAAAAGTTATGAGATTAAAGTTTTAATTCTTATATTATCCTAGTTTATTATATTTCAATCATGCTATGTTTTAATCCTAGGGTAATACCGTATTTATTTTTTCAATAAAAGACGATGATGAACTTAGTAAAATTTGGCAAGACTCATGAAACATGGACAAAAGTGAAAACTTTCAAGAAATAACTACATTGCTTTGCACATTCATTTAAATTGGTGAAAGTAAAATTATTAATTTTAGATAAATCGATTTGATTATCAAAGTTTGTACAAAACAAGTATCTTTCAAATTATTTTTAGCTTATATTCATTTTAAGCTATTATTTAAAAAAAATTAATCTATATTTTGTTGTCTGTGAAATTAAAATCAAGATTGTTACATAATATAAAACATAAGTAAATATCGGTGCTGATGTAGTACGCACTTGACACCATTTTGAATTGTAAAACCCACCCAAAAATCACGCTGACACATCCAAGTGATAAATGGCATTGATTATCAAGATGTGGTTTCAAAAAATGGTGGTTACAAAATCACAAATAACAGTAATATTAACATGCTTTATTTTATATGGGCATATAGTATAATTAGTATTTTAGAAGCCATTCCATTTCGACATGAAGTTTGATTGAACATGTGGTTTTTTAATTATTTATTTCAATTTTTTATTTTATTTTTTCCTTTCCTTTTTCTTTTTAAGTACTTTAAATTCATATTTTAGAAATTATAAGTTAGTAAAAATAATATGCTTTATTTCATAAGGGCATATAGTATAATTTGTATTTTAGAAACCTTTCCCTATGTACACCAGCACTTTGTGCTGGCAAAACCATCATTTCCCCTCTCCACAAACTACAATGCTTTGCACCAGCATTATTTATTAATATTCATATTTTATAAGTTATAATCTTTTGGTGTATAGTATAATTTGTATTTTATAACTTATAATCTTTAAGTATTTGGAATTTGTAAGCTTGGTTTATCAGTTTATTAATTAATATTTTTTTCTATTTTTTTTGTTTTTTCCTTTACTTTTTTGTTTAAGTATTATAAATTTGGGGATGATGTAGTACATGCTTGGCACCATTTTAAATTTTAAAATCCACCCAAAATCCCTGCTGACATATCATTTATCACTTTGATATATCAGCAGGGATTTTGAAATTCAAAATGTCATCAAGTGCATACTACATCAGCACCCAAATATCTAATCCCTATATAGTACTTTACTTTAACTCTAATTTTTTAACTAATACATATATATAATTATTTTGATATTAAAATTATATATATATGCATATGTGCATGTATGTGTTTACACATATTTTGCAAATAGTAGTTGTGTATTGTTTTCAATTCTAAAATCAGAATTGTATTTTATATATATTTTAGTAAATACCATTGTTCTTATTTATAATTTATCTCATATTATTTTCCAGTATTTATTATTTATTTTCTCTATTCCCTTAAAAATGATAGATTAAAAAATCACTGTATTTGATTTAGTATATTCCAATTTTAAAATTAAATGTAATTTGTGTTCTAAAGCTTTATGATTTTTTATTTTATATTTTAGAGTTGCTAATTTTTTATAAAATATAACTTACTGATTTTTTACATTTATTCTAAATTTTTAAATGCTTTTATTTAACTTGGAAATTCATTTTGTTTGGGTCAAAGTTTGTAAACAATTTTTTATATATTTCTATTGAATGGATTCTTCTTCAGAATTTGTACATATGCTAGGTATCCATGGCAATGCAATCTAACAGTTTAACAGTATTGGTTGGTTGAATTTCAAACTATGCCAATATCAATTTAGTAAGTTTACAGTTAAGTGCAATAGATGATAGTATATATTTTACAAATATACTTTCATTGAATTTCACAACTAATTCATTATAGAGCACTTATAATTAACTAAGATATAAAGAAAAAGAAATGAAGAGTGACATCTTAATTTCTCTTGATTATTAAACTAAAATTTGCTTTTATTAAAATGCTGTCTTTATAAACAAAAAGTCTTATAAATAATTTTTAACACATGCAAATTTCATTTCTAATAATAGAAACACAGTGGTGTTGTTTACATTCTCATTTTGTAAATTTGAATATGAATATAAATGTTGGTTGCAAAACATATGTATTTTAAAAAATAAAAAATAAAATATATAAAAAATATTTTATAAAAAACCCTTTTATCAAAGCTGATGAATAATGCATTAAAAACCAAGTAATAATATTTTTTTCAAGCATAATTTTTGTTTTTATATTTAACTTAAATGTATGGTGCCATAAATTAACTAATTCAATTTTACTACTAAATAATATTTTAATTTGCGAAGCGCTGATAGTTGAAAACTGAAATAAATTGAGATACTGCAAATCTCTAGTGCTCACTACAATACATAGGTTTGATGTCATTTTAGACAGCTATCCTTGATATCTGACTGGCTGTCAGTTATGTATTGTAACGAGCACTAGTGATTTGCAGTATCTCAATCTATTTCAATTTTTACTACTAAATATAATAAACAAAGACTTCTGTCTACATTTGAAATAATAATGAAAACAACATGGTTGTTGTTACTGATAAAGACAATAATATTTTATATAATATTAGCAAATAAATAATACATAAATGCCTAGTGTTTTCAACCTAAGTCCATATCAACGCAATAAACTGTACAAAAAACTAATCAATAACATCAAAATGGTTATCTTGTACTGGAATGAACGGATAGGAAAACTAGTGCAATTTAGAATTTACTGCATACAGAGTATTTTTGATTACATATGATTTCTTAATTTTACACTTTTTATTCTGCATTTCATGCATTAATATATCAAAGATTATGGGCTATAACTATGCCTGATGAAAGATTGATGAATGCAAAAGTGAATCACTTATTATTGCTTTATTGATATAATAAACACCTCCATACTTCTCCATTCTTTTTAAATTCATATAAATAAAGATTATGTTGCTTAAGACTAGTTTATATTGTTCTTTGTTTCACTGAGATATGCAGCAGTACAAACAGGGTGTTGATGTAAAATAGAATTACACTACATTACTCCTATTATCAATATTAATATAAAATTTTGTATTATTTAAAATTTTATTGAGATTCAGTGGGGTTCTCCAAGCAGTATGAAAGTCCTGTGTAAATATCTTAGTAGCTGTACTTTAGACAGATGGAATAAAATCCAGAGACATTCTTACTATATTGTAACTTATAAAAATTATCAACAAATGATTACAAACGTTTACTATAATCTACTTGGATCAAATCCCGAACATAAGAATTTATATTGTCTTTATGATACAATTGATTGTATGATAAAAAGATTTAAAATTAGCCATTTTATGGCTAGCCAGTACATTAGAACTTGGATGTATATAATCTCTAACAGAAATATGCTTGATTAACATTTTATATAAAAACATATCCAAATATCATATCTAAATATTTAATTAAAAAATTATTCTTATTCTTCATTATCTGTGATAAAACCTGTTTATTCTGTAAATTATCAAAAACATTTTTTATTACAGATTGCTGTGCATATATTAATACATCATCAACATATCTACAATGAAGTAGGTTCTGATCACCCACAATAATAGGCTGTGCAATACATTGTTCAATAATAAACTACTTAAAATCCCATTTACTTCTAAAGCCATAGGAGAAACATTTTCAATAGAATGCACTGTATCATCATGAACAACAGTAATACCTTTACTAATTCAATTTAAAAAATCCATTATAAATTTCATCTTATCCCAAGACAAATCACTAGCTCTTAATTTCTCTATCATAATTAAAATATACACTGATCAATCTACAGGACCATAAAGCTTAGCAACACCTAATAATACCAATTCATATACATGTACCACAATAGATTAATCCAAAATTTTAACACATTCAAAAGCTAATGACACAGTGTAAGTACCAAAACCTACAATATTTGAACCCCAATTTGCAATACATTTTACCAACTTTTGATGATATACTCTTGAAAAATCAATCATCAACCTTAAAGAACCATCAACTTTAGATGTTTTAGTATTAGAAAATATATGAGTTATTATAGCCACAAATGGATAAACATATTGATATTCCTTGGGTAAAATAAATGTTTTACCAACCAAATGTAAAATATATTAGAAACAATTTTTTTTCCATTAATCATATATTATAAGTATCAATTCTTTTAAAATTCAATTTATTAATTTGAAACTGATGTTTATGTTCATACATGTCTTTGTTCATTAACACAAATCTTTTACATTTAGCTTCATTTGAACAAATGAGATTATTAATAGTTAAAAAAGACTTTATTTCCATTATAATATGCTGCTTACCTGGATTAGCAACATCCAACAAATTATTAAATCTCTGAGACATAGTTTTATAACAACCTCCTTATTGGGATGATTATAATATGCAAATTCAACATCTACTGTGAATTCCACCTTTGGTTACTTCCAGCTACAAAAAACATATCTAGGGCCATGTAATAAAACATTATTAACATTGTCCAGTATTATATGATCAGAAATATTAATTATTTTCTGACAATTAGATTCATATTTAATATCATTTTGTTTATGAAACAAAAGCCCAAACTTTATTATAAAACCACCAAATTAATGCTCCATATCTACTGGAAAACTATAATAACATCTCATTGATTTTTCTGTCAATAAATAATGTTGAATTTTAAAAGAATTTATAATTATAATATAAAATTAATGAAAGACAAATTTGTTTGTAATATTTTGTGTTGGGTTGGTAAAACATTTCTTTCACCCAAGAAATATCAATATGATTATCCATACACAGCTATAATACCTCATATATTTGCCAATATTAAAATGCATAAAGTTGATGTTCCTTTAAGGTTGATGATTGATTTTACAGGAATATATTATCAAAAGTTGGCAAAAATTATTTCAAATTGGGTTTCAAGTAGTGTAGGTTTTGGTATATGCATGTTGTTATTGCTTTTTCAATGTGTTAAAATTTTGAATAAAGCTATTGTGGTACATGGATATAAATTGGCATTATTAGATGTTGCTGAGATTTATGATTCTGTGGATTGATCAGCATCTATTTTAATTATGATGGAGAAGTTAAGAGTTAGTGATAAGTCTTGAGATAAGATGAAATTTATAATGGATGTCTTAACTTGGATTAGTAAAGATATTACTCCTGTTGATTCAATTTAAATAATAGAAAATGGTTGGCCTATATTGACAGTAAGTGGAATTTTAAATTATTTTTTGATAGTATTGAACAACATATTGTATGGCCTATTGTGGTGATTGATAAGAACATACTTTATTATAGATGTGTTGATAATATATTAATATATGCACAATGCACAGCAATCTGTGATACAAACTGTTTTTGATAATTTACAAAAAAAAAAAAAAAACAGAGTTTATCATGGACAATGGTGAATGAGAATAATTGTTTAATTAAATTTTTAGATATGCAGATATTATATATGGATAGTATGTTTTCTTATAAGATGTTAATCAAGTATATTTCTGGTAGAGGTTATATATATCTAAGTTCTAATGTATTGGCTAGCCATAAAATGGCTGGTTTAAAACCTTTTTTATCATGCAATCAATGTTTTCATTCATGTAAAGTGTTTCATAAAGAGAATATAGATTCTTATGTTTGGGATTTAGTTCAAGTAAGTTACAGTAAGTGTATATTATTATCATTTGTTGATAACTTTTATAATAAGATTTGATAAACTGTGGATATCTCTGTCTTTTATCCTATCTGTCCAAAGTGCAGCTATTAAAGTATTTATATAGGACTTTCGTACTGCTTAAAAAAACTTCACCTAATCTCAATAAAATTTTAAATACAAAATTTTGTACTAATATTAATAATAGGAGTAATGTAGTGTATTCAATTTTATGTCAACACCCTAGTTGTGGTGCTGCATATATCAATAAAATGAAGACTAATATGAAATATTGTCTTAAATGGCATAATCCCACTTATAATAAAACATTAATAGATGATTTGGTTTATTCTGCTTATATATATATCTTTTACCAGGTATAATTTTAGTCGATAATCTTTTGAGGTATTAGTGCATGAAATGCAGTATAAAAATCATTAAAAATCATATGTAATCAAAAATACTTTTTATGCAGTAAATTCTAAATTGACTAGTTTTTCTACTACAGCCATTTTAACATTTATCAATTGGTTTTTTATGCAGTTTATTGCATTAATAAAAACTTAGGTTAAAAGTGTTAGGCATGTATGTATTATTTATTTGTTAATATTATATAAAATATTATTGTCTCTGTCAGTAACAACATCCTGTGTTGTTTTTATCATTACTTTTACTATTAAATTAATTAGTTTATAGATGCCCTTTTTATTTCAAGTTAAATATAACAATCAAAAGTGAATTAAGTTATGGATTTTCCATCTTTTATAATAATCAAAATTGTGCTTGAACAAACAAATTTTTTTTTTGGTTTTTGGTGCATTACTTATCAAATTGAGTGATTTTTATAAAATATTATATATATATTATTACATTTTCATTTTATTTTATAGATACAATATAATAAAAGATTTTAATTAAAAATAAAATAAATGATTGCAAAAATACCCTTTGGGAAAATATTCGTTATTAATTTCATAAAATAATTAGTTAATGTTGGTATTTTATGTTTGAAAAAAAAAAAGGAAATGATAAATTTTGAACAAATTGAATATCAGTACAGATAAATTTTCTGTACAGCTAAATTTTTAGTTGCAAGTGACAAATTTTAAATCTTATAACTTTAATAGATAGAAATAAATCATTTATTTGTTTCATTTGAAAATAAATTTGTTTATTTACATTTTTCATAAAGAATGCTTCAGGATATATTCTTTAAATTAATAATTTTAAAATTTTGCTGTATAAAATGTTATAAAGTATTTTTACTTTAGTCTTGTGCCTTATGTTTTTACTTTTAAAACTTTATTAGATTCACTATATACATTGGAAAATATTTATAAATCTTATTGAACTGCATTTTTTTAAAAAATTTTCTCGGAACAATGTATTTCAAAATAATTACATAAAAATGTATTAAGTTAAATCATGTGACATCTGACTTAATTTTTTTGTCATACAAAATCTATATAAAGAAAAGATTGGTTTAATACTTTAACAGCATGATATGCTAAGGATGCTTTCAAACTAACTGGTAGTCATATTCATAGCAATAGTTATCCAAGAAGCATAAGTTTGTTATAAAAAAATAAACAAGAGTGGGGATTTGCATAAAATTTGAATATAGGATGCAAATAAGTTAATTTAAATGAGCCACTTTTTGATAGTGGAATGTAGGATTCTTTTTTGTTGATTACATGTATCTTGTTGGAAATATGCCAGACCTCTTTACCTTTCCATTTAACATTGTTTCTTTTAGAGCAGACAATGCTAGAAGATGAAGGTTCGAAGCTGTGATCATGTTTAAGCTCATGCTCAAGGAAAATAGATTTAACAATATTTGTCTTAGTTTAATTGTATTAATATCTGTGCTGTGTGATTCTTGTATATAGATTGGCATATGATTTTCTGTAATAAACTAAATGACAGTTTGTGTTGTTCCATGTAGTTTTATACACAACTTGGGAATTTTTTTCAGCTTGTCATTTCTATTGTTACTAAAATGATTCAGGGTGGGAGAGATACAAAAGACAACTCTGTATGTTTCAGCTCAGATTTTATTTATACAGTGGGTATCCCCTGGTATATATGAAAGTAATATCCAGGGTTTTTCATTAGCTTAAATAGGTTTGTTTCTAATTTTGGCATAAAAGCCTTTTAATGATTTGAATAAGAACTGAATCTTTGTACAAGATGTTACATAAACCATTGATATATATTTCAATATTAGTTTTTCAATCAAATTAAAAATTACAAAGATTATAATTTCTATATAAAAATGCTTTGAAGCTGAAAAATTTATGAACTTTAAGTGCTAATGATTGAGAATATATAACCCTTGCATTTGGATGGGTTTGACTAACATTTTATAATTTAATTGAGTATATTCATGCTGAATATATTGATCTAAAAACTTTATGCCTTTTATATTATCTTTATTTTTTATTATCCATCTTAATAATGATGTATGTATAAGATACTGCTGTATTTTCTTGATTTATGCCTCTGGGATACACATTGTGATGTCATCAATGTATTGCATGGATAACAGGAATAAAATTTGATTTGAGTATTTAGGTATAACATTTTTTTCAAATTTATTTAGTATGATACTAGATATTATTTCTCTCATAGAAATACCCATAGGCCACCCCTCTTCCATTTTATAATATATATACACCATTAGATAAGGTAAAAATATCTTCATTAATCCAACCAATTCAGGCATTTGATAGTAAATTCAACTTCTGAATATTACACTCAGCTTTAATTAGAGTGTCTTTAATTATTTGAATAGAAGGTTTATAGCTCTATCATGTCCAATAACATGATATGATCTTGGTTACAAATCCTTATGTTTTTAATTTGTTAATGCATTCAAATAATGATTTGATGGTAAACCTGCCAAAACTAAGTTGTTTGGTGAACCATCAGTTAATAATTTTTGAAGCTTTGTAATAATAACCACCCTGAAATCAATCATTAAGTATAGAGAGCATTAATTTTATGTAGTGTTATGTTAGTGAACATTCTGGACAGAATTGCAGCTGATGGATAAGTATTAAAATATTCACATTTATTGAATGCCTTATTACAAAAGTTTTTGAAAAATTTCCAAAGTAAATTTGACTTTATTTCTTTTTATATTATATGAATCCATTGATTTGAATTTTTAATTATTAATTTGTATTATTTTTTGTGATAAAATTTTGTTTGAAAAGTAAGACAAACTGATTCTCTTATCTTTCTTTAATGCAAATAATGTCTTTTTTGTGAAAATATTGTTTAATAGACTCCATGTCTTTAAATGAATCCTTGTTTTCCATCTTGATTTGTTTATGAAGTGATGTCTGCATTATTTGGCCAATAATCTTTTCTCTCTGCTGATTGTCATTATATATTATTTCTATATCTGTGGCCAGCTTTCTCATTAGGTGGTTTCAAATTCTGCTGACAAATCATGGTTCATAATCTAGAATTTTCTTTCTGTTATCTGGCAGAGTGTGTGTTGTTAAATTAACAAAATTATATGCAGCTGTGGCAGTTAATTTTATTCCTTGTCTTTTTACCAGAAAAATTATTTTCTTAGCATATTTGGCTTATAAGTTAAGAGTTAAGATTCTGCATTTGTTATGAAACAAGAGATTTCAAATAGAAAAGTAGCAAAGTAGATGGTTCATATAATTGAGCAATAATCAATATATATCTAATGTATATTACTTAGTATATTCAATAGCCAAGTCACTGAGTTATTGTTAATGAGATCAAACTCTATATAGCTTTAAAAATAGCTGGTTCATGGATTTGGTCTCTGATCTTAATGTTATTTAATTTTTTTTAGAAAGAATGATTTAGTGTTGTGAGATGTGGGATTAATATTTAAATAACATCTTATGAACAAGAGTGTGAAAAAAAAATGAATGTAGTAATTCTAATATTGAAAAAAAAAAAAAAGACCACTTTGTATATTTTTTAAGAGGGTGTTGATTGTTAGTGAGTTTAAATGAATAATGTTAGTAAAAAGAATACAATAAGAAAGAAATGAAGGACAACCCATAAAAAAGAGTTCCAATGTTTCTTCATTTCTATGACAGTATGTACATAATGGATCTATATTTGTGAAATGTCATTTGTAGGGGGGAAAATAATTAATAGTAAAGACTTTGACATTTACTTTAATTAAGAAATCCAGATATTTGAATTCTAAGTGCCAATATCTGAACTTTTTTATAATGTATCTGTTACTACATAACAAGAAAGAGAGACTATTACTTAATATACTATTACTATTTTAAATTTCATATCTTTACCAATACTTAATTTTATTTAGAAATAGATTATGTAAAAGAATAGTGTGTTTACTTATGAGAATTATTAAAATTTTGATAAAATTATTGTTAATGGATGGTGGAGTATCAGTAGGATCAACAGGAATTAGACTACCAATACTTAAGCAGAAACTGATTAGTTTAGTCATTTCATTAATGGCTCTCTGAAAATAAAAAGTAGAAATGTTAGGTAAAGAAAGATCACTGATTTTAATATGATTTTACATATTTAATATGTTTTGCCTTATGTTTATATATAAATATACATAGACACATAAGTGCATACAAAATCAGTAGCTATTTTTGCACTACTTATTATTTTAAAATGAACAACATTTTATTTTAGAAATATGAAATATAGGATATGATAGTTAAGAAAACTGTGAAAATTAAAAAATAAAAAAAGATTGCGCAAAATATATTAAATTTTCACAAATGAAAAAAATATATACGTTTTTATTTTTATATGTGTCAATAGAAGATGTGAAATTAAAATAATTTTTTTATAATCTTAAAAATGAAAAGTCTACACATCCTGAAGAAATAATGGGGAAACTTTTAAAATATGATGATGATATGTTGGAAAATCTTAAAAATAAACAGATCCATAACATTCTGCCAACTAATATTAAAAATGTTTTTATAGCTCCAATTTATAAAAATATTATTCATACCTTTAAGAATATATTGATTTTAATTACAAATATGTAATTTTAAATAATAAAGATTTACAGAGATTGCTTTTGATACCAGACAAAGTAAAAAAAAAGATTTGAGAATAAAGGAGCAATTTGAATATTATTTTAGCTGACATATTTGTCACAGATAACTGAACAGGTCCATTACAATGTTTGAAATTAGTTAATTGTTTACAAAGTTTATTAACATTATACACCTTCTATATGATGAAATGAAAAGAAATTACTGGGAAAAATATGATGCATATAAAATAAAAACTGGTATTTTGAAATATAGATGTCGCTTAGGTCCAACTTATTTTTTATTTTGTAAATTATGTAAGGAAGGAATTGAAAATATTAGGCATTTGTTAATTGAATGTAAATTTTTGAAAAAAAAAGGGGTTTAATAAAGAAGTGGGGGAAAAAAAAAATAAAAAAGGGGTGTTAAAAAAGGGAATGGGTTTGGGGGGGGAAAGGGGGGGGGTAGGAAGGGGGGGTGGGGGGAAAAAATCTATTGTGAAGACTGTGCACATTGATTCTGATTATAAATAGATTTCATGAAGAAGGTATCAATATGAGGAATTTTTAATATGAACTAATTAAAAAAAATTGTCTTGATTGATTTTACAGTATGCTGGTAATAAATGATGAACATACAAAGACTTTGATTAAATAATTAATGTTCAAAGATTAAAGTTTTTAATCAGTCAGTGATGGCAAAAAATCTTCAGTGACTTTTAATTTGAAGGAGTTATCACTTTGGGAATGTAAGCCACCCTAAATATTGTAATAGCACGTTAGGTAGAATAGCAGATTTAAATGTTGAGGTACAATACAGATTTCGTTGTGCTACTTTTGTTTAACAAAATAAATAAATAGAAAACTTCATCATCATTATATTATTACAGCTAAATTGCCTTTAAAGCTGTTGTTTTGCTCAATTTATTATATATAATTGAGACGTATATCTTAAATGTTTTCTGCAAAGTTCTAAAAGCATAATAACAAAATCATAAGAGAAATCAATGTGATTTTAACTTGCTAGATATGATTTTTTTTGTAGAATTTATTATTGTAATATCTATTATTGTTGAATTAAATATGTGTGACAAATGAATGGTAATAAATTTCATAAAAAATAAATTTTATGATGCTGAAATGGAAAATGCACATTGCATTTGCATTATAATTATTGTTTCAAAAATCCTCAAAAGAAGTATAATATTGATTGCTTTTACTATGAAAATTATGGACGATAAGATAAAATACGGAGATCTACAATTAGGCAAGGTACTATTAAAGGTATTCAAAAAGAAAAGTTCATTATAAAAAAACTTTAAAAGGCAGTATTTAAACAGACTAATAAATCAGCATCTTTTATATTTAAATTTGTAAATACATGAATTGAATTGTATATTCATTATTAAAATCATCTCTGATTTTTCTACTACTAGAATATGTTTTTCTCTTATTTTGTTTAGCACAATTAGTTTTGCTTATTTATTAATATCTCATTTTGTGGTTTATAAAGAATACAGCACAAGTTTATATTATATACATTCATCATTAAAATGATCTATTTACAAACAGATGTCTTTAAAAAAGAAACAGACCTGTTAATGCAATGTTTATAAAGACCATCAAACTAATAATAACACCTTAAACTCTACCATAGTAATAACAATTCTTCAGATTCAATTTTGATAGATATTTTGAAGAAATTAGAATACAGTGTTAATATCAAAACTTTTAGTTATGATTGCAGAGCTTCAGGTAGGTATTAATTTTGTATGACCAAAATAATTAAGAATTAATTTGATAGTAAATTTATGTAGCTTGTATGAAAACAAAGTTCTTTTATTAAAGAACAGAATTAAAGTTATGAAATGTTTTCTTTTGGATTATGAAATCAAACTACACAAAAAATTCTATGATGAAAGTGGAGATTTATTGACAGTTATTACAAAAATAATGGAAAGAATATATATTAAAAATTTTACTACTAAAAAATATTGAAAACATTTTTCATATGTAATAAATCAGTTATTTGAGGTTTGTAGTTTCTCACTTTAATTTATGTAGTTTAGCCAAACCATTTTTGATGAAGAGAAAATCTATTATATTGATTTGTGATACTTTATTAATAAAGAGTAATCAATGTATATTTATAAATCAATATATCACTTTACAGATTAGGTATTTCATAATTGGACAAGCTAAGAATGCAACAATACAAAAGTTTAGCTTTTATACAGAATAGCTTGGTTTACATTAGAATAATTTTAATTCTTCACTTATTTTAATTAAAAATGAAGTAGAGTTAACAGCTGGCCTATATGCACAGTGACAATATCCTTTAGATTCTTGAATATCGAATTTTAAGGCAAATGCTCTACCAACTGAGCTTTCTGTTATAATCGTTTCCAAGGAGATGCTTTTGCCTATATTTGAATATACCAACTATTAGATTGAATTTTGATGAATTTGCAGCTTTTAAAAATAATCTTCATAACTTTTATGATGTAATAATTTAAAGTGAATCTTGGATTTTCATGGATATTCAAGTATTTGTTCTTCATGCTCTCATTTGTAAAGTGTAATTATTTATATAAAAGTAGGTATTAATTATCATATTCCAACACTTATCTCTTCAGAATATATTTTGACTAATCTGAGGTTTTCTTGGTTTGTTTTATTATTATTATAGCTTTTGTTGTTAAACTTGAAGTATTCTTATCTCATTTATATTTTCTTTCAGTAATATTTATGGATGATATAAAAGTAGATTTAGTTGAAAATCTATGTGAGATATTATATGTTATTTGAATTTATAGTATGCTTTTAGCTATCTCTTTGCTTACAACTATAACTCATTCTTGTCAATCTATATTGGATCATATATTTGTGAAATTAAACCAGCTTCTAAATTATGAATTGTTTTTATTTAAAGTTTTTATTTAGAATCATTTTGCATTTGTGTTAAAATCATTTAACTGTAGACAAGAAATAAATGCTTCATTTATATATAATAATGTATAATAAACCAAACATACATAGAAGAAAAACTCTCCATACAGTAGCATCACTCAGTGCAAACCAGAGTAATCAATGTGATTATGTGATGTTTAGTGGTTTAAAACTAAAAATATCTAAGCAGTGGGATAGTATTTTTGTTTTGAATAATATTGATTACACTTTAAAATTTTGGGATATTTATAAATTTTTAATTGCAAAATCAATGATTTATTTTAAATTGATAAATAATATCAGAAGATTCTCAGTATGGGTAACTGATAATTTAGTAGAAAAAATTAAACAAATTATTTAAAATTCTGGTATTAAGTGGAAATCTAGTTCATTTAAAAAAATTGAATCTGATATCAGATAATTAAAATTTTTAATGATAAAAATATTTCTTTGAATAGAAAATTGATTAATTAATAAAGAAACTTTTGTCAAGTTAAATTAAATTTATAAACACAATGGCAATTTGTTTGAGATTCAAAATAAAGGCATAAGCTTGTGGTTAAGACCTGTAGAGGTCTCTACCTTCACATTTTCATGTGCATATTCCTGAGGTTTACAGCCTTAGTAAATATTAATATTGATTAATGTAACTTTTTTTAATACAAATATACCAATAAACAGTGCAACAATACAAGATTTATTATTTGCTTTTTCTTGCCTCAATGCTTTTTTACGTGTATTAATGATTTTCATTTGTCTTATAAGATTGATTGTTTAAATACTATTTGTTCAGCTGGATTATAACATCAAAGATTCTTAAAGAGTGTTTATGCAAGAACTGGATCATTTCCCATAGATTTGAAAGATTTGTATTATTATGCTTATTTTTAAAAAGAGTGAATTTTACTTTGGCTAATTATAGATTGATTTTTATAATTTCTATATCTTTAAACTATTGGAAATGGTAATTAAAGAGAAAATGATGTCATTTTTGCTTAAAAATAATATATTATTTGAGCATTAGTACAGTTTAATTTATGATAAAAGTACTTTGGAAGCCTTATATAGCCATGTGCACAATTTAACACCATTCCTAGATAATGATTTTTAAAATATTCTTATATATTTGAATTTATTTAAAACATTTAGTTTTGAACCATATAAAGATTTACTTAAATACCTATATTCATATGGTTTTCATGATTGTTTGGCTCCTTGGTTTGCAAATTATTTAAAGGATAGCAACAGGCAATGAATATGTCTGGTGTTAATTCTTTTACAATAATAAACTATGGTATACCACAAGATTCTGTCCTGGATTCTATTTTATTTTTAATTTTGTAAATGATATAAATTACATTATTTAGAGTCAAAAGTTTATGATTTTGCAGATGATATTGCTTTATCTTATGCTGCAGTTTTATATACTTAGTCTGGAAAAAATAATTTATCATGATTTATTTTTAATTAGCAAATGGTTAGCATTTTAATTGTTTATATATTTATTAATTCTAGATTATTCTGGTCAAATCATATTGTTTTTATTTTTTCTTGTTTATGTAAAGTAAATTATACATTCTTCATCTACAGTTTTATCTCAATCAACTTATCTTGTTATCAAAGCTTATTATGTTATAATATCTCTGTTTGAAGAAAATATTCTACTTTTGCAATGTCTTTTTTATGTTTTACATGTGCTATGCAATATATATTATTTTTGGAAGATCTTGTGGCTCATCTGTTAAAAATATTTTTTGAAATCATAATATACTGATATGTTTTCTACTTGTGTGATGTTACTAACAAGTTGTTTGTATTTGAAAAGTTTAAATAATGTTTAAAATTTTCTATATATTCAACATTGAAACAGTAAGATTCATATTTGAATCTTAAGTTTCACCTTTTTCTGTCGTCTCTCGCTGACCGGACTATCCTGCCCAAATTTAAACTTTTTGGTATCGAATTGTGTGTGTAGCAATATTAAAAATGTATAAATATATGTAGAATTCAGCATAAACACACACACATTTCGATCTCAAATTAAAGGCAATAAATAGGGATAAAATAATATAATTTAGATTTCTTTTAGTTATATATAATTTTGTATAATTTTAATCATTTATTTTGGATTATAAAGTTCGTATTTATTGCTTTGTTTAAATTTCGTTTAATAGTAATTCTAAAAAAAATATGATGTAATATTTAATTAAAAGTTAAAATAATCTTATGTTCCCTTTTTGTCTTTGAAATTTAAAAGCATTGATCAGTGATAGATAATAGATTAATTAAAGAAAAATTCCCCAAAATGTAATTAGTAAATGTAAAATGTAAACAATAGAACGGCAGCTTTCTTTAATTAAAACCAACAAAATGCATTGATTATCCTCAGGGCAGATTAAGTAGAACCTAAAAATACCTTAACAAAAATGTGAAAGATCAAGATAAGAAGAGAGGCCATCTTAGACTGGCTGGAGACATGCACTTCAACTTTAGCTTTGCTCTCGATCACTGAGAGTCTCCAAAATATAAAAATAAATTGTTCCTGCCAAGGTATGACCGAGTAAAAGCACCTGGATTATTCTCCATTGGGAGATGGCCTATCGGATGCGAACTTTCCATTGCCCATCATAAATTCACCATGAAGATCTGCTGCCTGAAATAAATGAGAAAGCTGCTGCTGCTGTGAAAGTAAATGAAATATCTAAATACAAGAAAGAATTGCCACTCGTGAACTTTTTGCTGCTAAACTAATGGAATCAGAAAACTTCTTATAAAACAGGTACCTGTCTGTGTTCAAACTCTAGAGTACTCTAATAATATCTATAGCACTTCTTTATATTACTTATCTAAATTATAAAATGTAAAAACTATCATTTGTATAACTAAAATTGAATAATTAATTTAATGTGTAAATTTCTCTAATAATCTAGCTTACCTCACTCTATCTTTCTTGGGTGCATATTTCTCAAATCTACATTTTATCTATCGTTATTATTTAATTATTGCATGCTCATAATTGTCTCAATTTTCAAAGTTTAAATCTATGATCGCTTGGAACAATGAATGCGTGTCAAATTTTCATTAATATTTGCTTTCATAACTAACTTAACTTTCATATAAATCGACACGCATTCAATGCATCATTTATTGTAATGCAGGGGTCTACTACTTGGCAAATGGCTGACATATTAGTTATAATAATTCCCAATTTATATATGTTTTGTATTTATTAAATCATCATGAATAATTCCAGAAAATTACATTTCTTTGAGAGTCATCGACGTTCTTTAGTAAATGTTGATAATGTAGGGCTGAATTAGAAATCTATTTAAATCTTATCATAATCGTTTATACTTATACATGTGTTATGTTTTAAAGACGTGATGATCTATTCCACCATAAATATTCCGGATTCTTCAGGGTTGAAATTAACCCCAGTCGTCCAACACAAGTGGACATAATAAATGCTCTTGTAGGATTTGATCCGTCATGCAGCCAGCCAGCAAATTGCGACATGGACTGCTTGTCCCTGGTTATGCTTATGTGACACCTTACTTCATCGGGGTGAGGCAGAGACCAGCCCAACAGTCTTATAAACTCATTCGTGGCATTGCAGTTTCAATATACTGCCATTCCATATCGCCTTTCTAAAGCATACCATGTGTTCCTTTACTTAGTTTTGTTATTCTGTATATCACTCTGCCTCTGCATTATCTTCATAATTCACTCTCAAATAAATGTTTGCCCTTAGTCATAAAATAAATATTTTAATTAAATAAATATATGTCCACTGCTACTCTTAAATCTTACTTTAGACTCTTGCATTGCAAAGGTATAAATCCCTCCAGGCATGCATTAGAAATACTTACTCGAGAATTTTAGGTAGCTAGATTACGCCTTCAAATAAGTGAATTCCTTTTGTAAATATTACAATATCGGAAATACCGCTACTAAGTCCTCAAGATAAAATAATGTCTAAACAAATAAATGTATTCCTTTTGTAAACATTACAGTATCGGAAATACCGCTACTGAAGTCCTCAATATAAAATAATATCTAAATAAATAAATGTATTCTTTAAAATATAATCATGTCGCAAATCCCACTACTGAAGCTTTGAATCCATAAAATATTATTAGTAAATGATTGTTTTATTAAAATGTATTAATAAATAATTTTAAACTATACGTCTGCAGTTACGTTTCATTTATTCGATACCCATTCTATAGAATATTTCCTCGATTATATAAATACGAATGTTTAACTAATATTAATTTGATTATTGGCTAACTCGAAAATAAAATCATGAATCTCTTGCATATCCCTGACCACCGTGCCTAAAGAAATATTTACTAATGTCACATCAGATGCGTTGTTTTGTGGATTGTATTGTGGAACCGATAAACTATGTTCGAACTCAGTACCACGGGTGGCTTCGCTACCTTGATGGTGCTGCTGTTCTGTGTGGTGGTCAAATTCTGCATTATGTTTACAAGTCACATGTTTTCTGACTGTTACAACATTTACTGATAGATGATGGAAATAGTCCAACATATTATCATATGCTGATATATTGGACTATTCCCTTCATTTAATATAGAATGTCTTTAGAAAAATTTAGCTTTATTTAAATATTCCAAATACATTCAACTGTTAGTAATAGCACACAGGTTAATATGTGCACAATGTTTCAAGGGGTATTATTTTCCCCTCTTCTTCAAGTGTTTCTGGCTTGACCAGTGACAGTACTAGCATAGGAAGAAGAGGGGAGAATAATACCTCTTGAAACATTGTGAATATACTAACTTGTGTGCTATTACTAACAGTTGAATGTATTTGAAATATTTAAATAAAGTTAAGTTTTTCTAAAGACATTCGATACTTATATTTGATGATGGAAATAGCCCAATCTATAAATACAACTAAAACATCATCATCACAAACATTCAGGAAAATATACTGATATTGTTTCTTGTTATTGGTATAGAACATTTCTTGATATATAGTGTAGGAGATTTCACTTAAATCTCACATTTTTTTTAATAAATACATGATTATATTAAATATCGAATAACTATACCAAATTCTGTCAAGACGTTTAATTGAAAGCAGTTTACTTATAATAGTTCCAAATTATTTAATATGTTAATGCAGAAATTTTCTTTGAATTTAATTAATACCAGTTGATTAGCTTTTAAAAATATTTATGTTATTAATTGCAGTATATTAAATAATATTTTGTGTATTTTTAATTTATATATATATAACGTTTTATCTTTTATATTTTTCACTGAAGATTTTTTGTTGTATGGAGTTTATATTATTTATACGTTAATTTCTAAATAAATAAATAAAAAATAACAATTATTGGTCTGTCTTTATACTCTTTCTTTGTTTTATTTGGAATTGGAATGACAATATTGTTGCTGCTAGTGATATATTTTTTGCCTCATTATACGATTTGAAATAAATTTGCTTCTGAAAAATTGCATTAATTAAAAAGTAGAGGCCTTGGAAAACAACATATTTAAAAACTATAAGTAGTAGAATAAAAATGAATAATAAAGAGAAATAACAATCCTTACATTAAAGAAATGCCCGGAACAAAATAAATTGAATATCACATGAGCAACATTCTTTTTGGTTACATAAGCTATTTACACAGAGGCTAAGATCGAGGTTCAGTGCTCTCAGATCCAAAGTTCCTCATTGATAAAAGCTACAAGCTAGAAACTAGTCTGGGAATATTGGATGAATAGGCACTAGATAGGGATTTTATGCACAAACCTTCTTGAATCCATTGAGTACTTTGGTTTGCACTGAGTGACACTACTATATGGAAATTTTAGCCTCTGTGTGAATAAAATAAACTATTTGGTTTTGGTTTATCACAAGAACCCAATCTATAAATCTATTTTTACCAATGTAATAAAGAGCACTTTAAAATATTAAAAATTTTCATATATGCTATATGCTGATATATTTTATGCAATAACTAAATGCAACAAGTTAAAATGATTTTGGTTCCTGTTAAATTAAAGATAATAAATTTTACTCATGCAAACTTGAATTTTAGTTGCTGCATTGTAGTCAAAATCTATATTTATTTTCTTTTTATTCCATTCTTTAACCTTCCTAATGCAAGTATTAGGATTTTATGCATTTTTAACTACAACTCTGATGTCAGCACATTGAATTGTAGCTGATTATGAAAATATCAATAAGTTAATATAGTAAAACAAAGAGGATTTACAATTCAACTCTTGTCACTTTGAGTGCTCAAAACCTGCAAAATTTCTAAGGAATGAACCATTATATTATACAATACTCAACTATGTTTTTTATTTGACATTTAATTTATGAAGTTGATAAATGATCTAAAAAATTTAAAAATTTCATGTTTTTTATCAAGAAGTTAAATTCTGCACAACTGTAAGTCATTCACATTCAATTTATAATATTATTATAAAATCCTTGTAGAACAAGAGAATTTTGGTGGCAGTACTTAAAGATGGTGAGATCAATGACTTTAAAAAATACGTGTTTAAAATATTTCCTACTTTAAAATTAAAAAAATATAAAAATGTTAACAAAAAATGAGTCAAAAAATAATGTGAATAGAAACAGTTTTACAATCTTTTAATAAAATTTGAAATTCAAAAAGTTAATATATGCATACCCAAAAGTAAATATGTGGTATATAAATATATCAAACCTATTTAAAATAAACACAAAGTATTCTTAATTGTTTTACTTACTGATGGAGTTTTATATGATCACTAATATATATATATATTGTATTGGAATAAATAAAGGAGAAGAAAAATATAACTACATATACTAAAAATGGTACCATATTAATACACCACTTATAATGGATTAAAAAAGACATTAATATAAACAATGGTAGTTGATGATGATTGTCCTATTTTATGTTATGCATTGCTTGTAATTAAATTCAAATATAACATCAAATTTATGATAAACATCATCATCTCATGCTACTAATAAGTCAAATAAAACAATAGCAACTCTCCATATGGTAGTGCCACTCAGTGTAAGCTATAAAAATCAATGGATGCTAGAAATTGGTCATGTGATGTTTGAGTGGTTTAAGGCAAATAAAAGAGAGCAGTAATCATTTGCACCTGAAAATAAAGACAACTTCAGAGAAAAACATATGCTCTGTAAAAGAAGTATATAAATACTGAGATCATAAAGATAATCAGCTTAGCTCAAGGTCATCTGTTAGCATATAATCTGGCCATAATTAAAATAGTAGTCATATATCATGGAAATAAAGTGTGTGCTCTTTAAAATTGATCATTAATGCCATCAGTTTATAACTTAATTCTTATTCTTTACAACTGAAAACTGTATAATTTTAAATGGAATTATATACTCATAAAATTCACAAATACATCAAAATCAAATTCTGACATTGATCAGGGCTTGCATCTTGAATAGCAAAAAACTGCTGAAAATAAGTACACAAAGGCAAAAATACAAAATATTTAATTTAGTACTTAACCAATTCATTTTATAATTCAAAATAATAATTAATAATTTTATTAATTAATTTAGCAGTAATAACAACAACAATAATAATAAAATGAAAGATCTGGCATAAATATCATTCAATACTACAAACAGATTATAAAATTTAATTCTGGTTCATCTATAAATGTCACATAGTTATTAATTACTTCAAAAGACTGCAACCAAAACATTAAAAGTAGTAATAATATTTTATATTTTATGCACAAATGGTGAGTTAACATAAATAGAATTATTATGTGTATACACATATATACATTTTACAAAATAAACATAAATTTAATTATTAATTGTAATTTATCTCTAATTTTAAATTATATGTCTAAACTTTGTTAAAAATTAATGTTAATTTTATTATCTATAGCTTATATATATATTGAAATACTTTTTGTAAATTGTATAAACTTATTTTATTTAACATTTTTTAACGCTATAAAATACAAAATATGCTTATAATTTTATTAACAAACTTATAAAAAAAAATGATGTGTTAAAGGAGTAAATAATTTATATTTTCTAAAGTATTATTTTTAAATTGTTGATTAAATTTTATTAAAATTCTAAGAAAATAAACAAATTGATATCAAAAGATGCTGATAAACATGCTAATTATAAATGATTAATAAGAAATAGGCATATTTTTGAAAATATTATAAAGGAAAAATGCTATTTTTTAATTAAGAAAGTAACAACTTCATTTGGGGGGCTGCACAACAAATAAGCCATAATCAACAAACTTTATTTATGGAGAGACTTTTTAAGTTAGCTGCATTTCTGTTCATCAGATTACCAATTAAGTTTCCATCATTTGCTGATTGGAAAACAGCTAACTAATCAAAAATTGATCAGCTTTTAGTTATATGAATTCATTAAGGAGAAGCAATCAGTTCTCACAAAAAACTGATTTATTTAATAATATTATTATGGCTAACATGATTACCATGGTTAGCTAGGAAAATTGAAATGTTAAGTAAAAACTTTTTTTTCTAATCATGTAATCTAAGCCTTACCTAAATGTTTTCTAAAAACAGGAATCATGATAAAAACATCAACCTATTTATTATTATGCACGATTCAAAAACCTGCCAAAAAAATTTAGTCTGTTAAAAAAAAAATAACTTAAAAAAGGAAGATAATTCATACCCCCCCCCCAAAAAAAAAAAAATGTTACTATTTAAATTAAGCCTGCCATGAAATTTTAAAATCAATTATCAATAAATACAGTTGCAAAATTTGATATCAAATAAGTGAGCAACTTAAATTATTTTTATAAAAGTCCTTTTACTTTCATTAAAATAGTCCATCCAACAGAATACAATTTCTGAAATGATTATTTTAGACATTTTTGGCTATTTCTTTTGTAGTGATATTACTTATTTGCATACCACATTAATAGAATTAACAAATTTCTTTGTGGCCTACCATTACTGAAAATAGACCATAAACATGGTTCAAGATGTCTTGATAAATATAGACTCTTTGCTTTATTCAAAAGTAGAAGACACTGAAGTATCAGTCTTATACATTAGCCATCTCTGCTGTGTCAAGATAGTTGATATTTTCAAAGCAGAGACATTTTTCATGAATTGAATAACTCATTACGAATTTTCATTTATCCCAGTACAATTTGTTTTGAGAGGTTTTATTCATTTCACCCCCACTCCCCAAATATTTACTTCACTACTGCATTTACTTAATCAGAGTTAAGAACTAATAAAAAGAGATTTATGTGAAGCTTCTAATCTAATGAGAGATTTCTGAGTGATAATAGATAGGTATTGATATAATACAAAAAGTTTTGATTTATCCAAATTTACTACTACAACTTTGTTCAAACTAAGATTTAAATGTTGGCCTGTAATTTCAGCAAGTCAGATTCAAAGTAATAATGTGACATCATTACATATATTTATCTCTTTTACTAACATACATTGGTGCATATGTTTGAAAGTGAAATCTGTCTCATTGACAGAAACTAATATTTCCAGGAAACTATGGTAAATTAATATTTTATGAATACCTTAATAGTTTCTTCCAAGTTAGATTTTTTTATAAATTGGTATTTATTTTACTTAAAAAAATATGAATCAATTAGATGAGGTCTTAAGTGAACCTGAACAAACTTTGGCATTTCCATTTCTTTGTTGGACATCTGGCCATTGATCAACATGCATTTTGAAACTCAATTCTTCCTGTATGTCATTATCTAAGTTTGGCCACCACAACTAAGATCAAGTAAAGATTTCTGTTTTACTATACTAATATCTTTCTTGATACTAGTGAGTTTGTTAATTTTTTTTGCCTTCTGGTAGAATGAGTATTTAGATATTTATCAAGGTTCAATCATTATACATAAATGGGTTTTTGAATCCATTTCATATTATGATAATGATTTGACCAGGTAATATGGATCTATTTATTAAAAAATATGATATTCTTAGTCAGCTTCTGCTTAGTTTGCATTGGTGTGGATGTTTAGAAAGATAGATCCCACTGTATCACTACAATTCATTTAAGTCTTTGCTTGATAAGACTCATAGTAATCTAGAATTCTTATTAGCATGTGGAATTTTTTTTATCAAATTAATGATGAAACAAAAATCTTTCCTGATTGAAGTGTACTTTTAATTGCATTTTCTGTTACCAGAGTAAGCAATTTACCTCTTCTTGGCATACTAATTCTTTATTCCCATTGCATTTGGAAGCATTTATTTTAATTACATAACAAACCTACTCTTCTTGGTATTGACATATCTTAGCAACATAAACTTTGAAGGAATGCTATAAGTTTTGCTTTCTTCAAAAAATGTTTACAATTGACAGCCTTTACTGTATTCATATGAATCTAAATATTTTACAGAATCAGAGAAATATTTACCATCATCAAATGCGATTCAATTCTAATTATGCCAGAAATTTATATTGTAATATATGGGTGTGTGTTTGTGTGTACATGCCTAATTTGTTTTATTTCTTTTATCTTGTGTACATATCCTATTACTATGTAAATGAGATATTTCTTTTGTATAGCGTGATGTTTTTATAAACCATGATAGTAATAATCAGCCATTAAGCTAATGCACATCCACGTTGTGGATTTAAATTTCACAAGTGTCATTCATTGAGGCATAATAAAGGTAATTTAAAGTGATTGCTTAATATCTTCACACTCTCATTTTCAAATGCTTAAGATTAGCCCATACATAAACATTTGAGTAGAAAGGATAGATGATTCTATCTTTTCACAAAGACTTTATCTTGTGTTTGTAAGTGAGAGTATTAATTTACAGTTAAAAATCCAAAAGCACATGCATTAGCTTAATGGCTGATTATTACTATTACAGTTTGTAAAAACATCGCACTATACAAAATAAATATATCATTTAGATATGTTTGATTTCAATTAAGAATGACGTATCATAAATTCTAGTAAATTTCACAAGTGTCATTTATTCAGGCATAGTAAAAGTAATTTAAAGGGATTGCTTAACATCTTCACACTCTCATTTCTAAATGCTTAAGATTTTTCCATACTTAAACATTTGGGTAGAAAGGATAGATGATTCATTCTATCTTTTCACAAAGACTTTATCTTGTGTTTGTAAGTGAGAGTATTCATTTATAGTTAAAAAATCAAAAAGCACATGTGCATTAGCTTAATAGCTGATTATTACTATCCTATTACTATGCAACTTATTTTAACACACACACACATATAACACATTTTGGCAAAAATTGAACAATATGACCAGGGACTGCTAAAGGAAGCTATAGAGATTTTTAAAAGACCTATGAACATAAATGAAAAGTGTGAATTAAAGAAAATTAACAATATTTAGCAAAAGCTATTGGAGGATAAAATATTTTTTAAAACTTCTCAATCAATAGAATTTGTGAATGAGGACAAAATAAAAAATAAAAAAAATAATGATTTTAACTCTCACCACACACATTCCTATGATTTGAAAAAGAAAAAGCTCTGAGGAAAGTATTTGTTATTGTACTGATACATCAGGTATTTATCTGTTATATGTTTATTACATAGAAGCTTCTGGAAATAATACTATGAATTCATTATTTATCCATGAGAATATTAGAATATATATATATACTTTATGTATTTCTTTTTACATGCATCCAAAGCAATCTATTGAAAACAAATTCCATATATATAATAATGGAGATCCTCCTGCTGTAGGCTGATCAATATCCACACCAGAGACCCCACTAGGCTTATAGTCTAGAATATCTTCTCAACAAACATTATATTAAAGTTTTACTGGTGAGAATCTTAACCTATAAACACCTACACAATCACATACTATTACTAATAGATATTTTAATGCCTGTAGGTTGCAAAGAACAGAGATTCTTTAAAAGCATCAATTGGCAAAAGCAGACAACAATAAACAAATGCTAAGATTGACCTAATAAACAAAGAAAACACATTTATTAACAATTCAATTATAAAACATAAATATATATTACTATTATATGTTGGCATACATTTCATTTGTTGAAATCAGGTAGACCTTGAAAATTACAACAACAAACCATTATCTGACTATTAATTTAGTACTACCATTGAAAATCATTACCTAGTGTTCGTTTGATTATTTTATTTTGAAATATGCTAGCCAAGTTAAAATGTGCACATTTACTTTTTTGTTAATTTAAAAGAATAGGCAATGATAAAAGAGATTAAATTAGATTTAAATATTTACAACACAAAGGCAATTTACAAAGTCACCCTTATACAAAAGGCATTTGATTTTATGCTATCTTAAAAGTAACACCACATAATAAACTTCTTAATAACCTAAAGTAAAATCAGAATCAAATTCATGAAGAGATATGTCTCTCTAAATCCAGAGTAAAATGATCCATGGATGATTTCACACAAAATCAAATATAAGCAGAAAATTATATATCATGGGAAGATAAATAACATTTGCAATATTCAAGGGCAGAAGACAAAATATCTACACAGTTGCTATATAATTGTACACATATATACATTCTAATCTTTAATCTCGGATGTGTATGTATACAAAAAACACAAATTGTAACCTGCTTTAAATTTTAAGTAAAATAAAATTAACATACTATATTTTTTATACTGCACATTGGATTTGGTTCACACATAAATACATTTTAAAAATATTTTAAATTTAAATAGCTTTAGAGATATGAGTTTTGTAAATAAAGCTCAATTATTTTAAGAAAAACTAAAATAAACCTTTCTTATTTGAAAATAAGAGAAATATTCATAACCCAAGATTGATTATTTTTATATTGGACAATCAAACAGTAAACATTTACACCTAACTAAGTTTTAAAAAAAATTTGTCAAAGATAATGAAAATTTTAAATAGTGTCTACACCTTTAAATATTCAGAGGCCTACCGATATATATATATATGTCAAATACTCTGAAAAAAATCAAGTATTATAAAGCATAAATATTACAACTAAATTAATATTGAAAAATAAATACAGCAAATACACAAAACCGCATAAATTAAATTATAAATTGACAGTTATACATAAGTATTACTGGCTTGTAGTAACTAAAGTTTCTTAAAGCATACTAAATCGTTGCTGTTTGTAAAATAAATAAATTGGTTATCTTAGATATGAGAAGAGATCATTTCAATATGAAGTAAAAATTAAATTTATGTACATATGTTTTAACTTTGGACAGATGGAGAAGAGCTCTTTTCATAGTTCATTAGTGAGGTATAGATACTTTTCAAACCATTTCATCAAGATCAGGTTTTCACATTCAGTACAGAATTTGTAACAATCTTTGTTGACTTTTACTGTGAAAAGCATGTTAGTTGTAGTTGCAATATATATATATATATATATATATATATATCCCTCTGATTGTCTCTATATATATATATATATATATATATATACAGAGACAATCAGAGGGAGGGACAGGAAAAGCTGCTACCCTTGGCCTTGCAATAGTAGCGGTCTCAACTTGACAACTCAATATGTTAAACAAAAAAAATAGGAGAAAGCAAAGTGATGTTACAGTTCATAAAATGATCTTAATTTTACAGTTAAATTCCCTAAAGAAAATATTTGAGAAAAACTTTTCCAAGCAGGCATACCACAAGTCAAAAATATAAGTCAGCTTAGGAATGAGGTGCCAATTTGATGACTCTGCAATGAAAGCAACTGCAGTGCTTGGTGACCAGCAAAACAAATAGTCAGTTCTGTGCTAACAGTGTTTTATAATACTGACAGTGCTAGAGTGAATCTACACTATCCAAGTGCTATGTGGATCTGATCTGCTTGCTTGTTTCTGATACTTGTAACTAACTGTTCCCAGAGTCCTGTTTTTAGCCATGTAAAAGGTCTCTAAAATATTAGTTGCCCAGGGTCTTATATTCTCTCTGAAAGGCCCTGTATATATATATATATATATATATATATATATATATATATATATATAAATATATATATATATATATATATATATATATATATATGAAGCTGTTGGCATCAAAATTTGATTTAATTCAGCAATTGGAGTTAGATATTTTGATTATGGGATTTATGCCTGATATGAAGTTCTTTAGTGGCTTTCATCACTACATGCTTATTACTTCAATTGCTTAGACAGGTTTTTTGAAATTCATGGTAACAACCAAAAGTCAATTCTGATGAATGGGGAGCAGGCAAAACCCAAAGACAAGATTACTTTCTGAATTTGTTGCAAAACGTACTTTTTAAAATGTAATTAAAACAAGCCAGTAATCCACATTTATAAAAATCCATAGATTAAAAAAAACATGTTCACAGATAACAACTAATTATCCTAATCCCTAAAAAATAAGTTCAATTAAAATTTGTTTAAAAACATTTGCAAAACATGAAACAGAGACTAATTTTTTCTTAATAACTGAGATAAACTATTTTACCAAAATTATTCTTAATTATTCTGATCCTTTAGTTGTATTAAGTTAAACTTTGTTTCTATAACATAACCTTTTAAAACAAATTTATCTAGTTGAAATAAATTAGTTTTTTTTAATTATCTTTTTAAAACTAAATTTAAAATTAACTCTATTTTATTTAAAGCACATGTACCTTTATCGATGCATGTGTGTGCTTATAATAGAAACCTAAATTCAATGGAAATAATCTGTCTGACTTGTGAAATATGACTCCAGCTCATGATTACCAACTGCTTCTATTTTTTAATTATAAAGTGAGATAGGCAATCTATCCCAATATACAATATTATCAGTTGGTTCATATCATCATCTCCCACACACACATAGGTTTATATTAAGATAGCAAATCTTCAAATTTTAATGGACAAGCTTCTTTCTACTCCACCATTCAATTCTTCAGCCTTTTGTATTATTGAAAATCTGATGATGGAACACCCAAATCCCTTGATGATGCCAATGTTATTGTCATGTCCATGTTGATCTTAATTCATTCGGACCCCTGCCATGTATAGTACCTTGTCTATTTAAATAGAAATTCCTACAATTACATATGAACTCGAGGAATGTAAAGTATACTTGTATTTAAATACTACAGATTCAGTCTGTATCCTGCTCATTCCTCTTTTGTGTACATAAGAGACCAAAATGACTTAAGGCTAACATGGGCATGACAATAATATTGGCATCATTAAGAGATTTTGGTGTGCCATCATCAGATTTTCAATGGTGTGAAAGGCTGAAAAGTTAGACGATGATTAAAGCCTGTGCATTAAAGTTTGAAGATTTGCTATCTTAATATAAACTGAGCATTGATTATATATGTGTGTGGGAGATGATAATCTGAACCAATTGATGAGTGATGGTTCAGTGTGAAATATGTATATTGAAAATCATTTATCTTTTTCATGTGTGTGTGGTCATGTGTATTTATTGTATGAGATAGATTGGATAGCTGAAGGGAGATTGAAAGTCTGAGTTCAAATTTCCTATAATTATATATATATTGAAATATTTTATTATGTGAAATAAATATATATATATATATTGAAATATTTTATTATGTGAAATAAATATATATATATATATTCATATTAAATCATCAGCAGATGTTAATAGGCAAATATTTTGCGCTTGTCTATTAACATTAATATAAAAATATAAAATATACTTTTACAAATTAAAACATTTCAACAGTATGATATATTAAAAATTATTAATTTATAATATATGTATATACACACAAACGTGGCATAAATATAAAAAATATATAGATAAAAATATGTTATATTAAAAACCTAATGTAATTAAATATGTTATATTAAAAACCTAATGTAATTAAATATCTTATTTTAGTATTGTTCATGGTCAGAAATTTTTATGTGAACATTTATGATTGTGGACTTTTTTCGTAGGGAAATTTTAGATTACAAATTTTATATGAGTATATTTTCCAGATCATAGAACATTTATCCAAAGAAGTTCTGTATTGATTGTATTTATTGATAGAATAAAAGGAAAAGACAGAATATAATGAGGAGCTATAATTAGGTGAAATGTTAAAATCTTTTAGAAAAAATCTTTGCAGCCGAAAAAGTTGTCAACAAGTTAAAGTAACAATTTAAAAATTATCATGTGATATTTTCTAAAACATATTTTATAGAGCTCGTAAGCAAGATTTTTATAAAGAAGCAAACGTCATTCACATTAAAAAAATGCAACATTTTTTCCTTTCATTGATAAAATATTCCGCATGATTTATTATCCATATTTCATAACTCAGATTTATCTCTTTTGGTGCTTGAATATCAAATTCTAAGCATTAAATTCTTCGATTATATATTGGTAGAATGAGAATACAATACAATAAAAAGCAACAAATAAAGCAAGATGCTAAAATCTTTTAGAAAAATTATACAGTAGAAAACTTCAAATACTACATCACTGGAAAGCAAATAAGAGACCAAAATAACATAATATAAATAGATAGATTAGTGATTTGCAGGTCAGTTTAAATAATACAGACGAAACTCATCTTCAACTCTTTATTCTTGGTCTTTTTTTCTATTTTTATTTCTCTTTTGAAATTACAATGACTGATAGTCGTTTACAGACACTACAGTCGCTAATGGTGATGCTTAAACAAGAAAGCATTGTACCGTAATTTAGTTAGTTGCTTTAAAAATAAAATCTCCAACAAACTTATATTACTCAGAAAAAGTTCGCTGACACAGACGTTCGTCCCCACTTTAATTCAAAAGCATTGTTAATATTCGAATTCAATCTTTAAAATTATATACTATTAAAAAATAAAACAATTAATAAATTTTGAATAGTTTGAAAATAAAAATACAAGCATGTTTTTTTAAAACTCATAAAATACTAATTTGTTTTGCACAAATTATATAAATGACTAAATTATTCAGACTAAGAAAACAAAAAAGATTGAATAATTTATACGCATATAAAAACACTTTAAAACTAACCGCTAATTATAATTAATTAAAAATATTGATTTCCCTTTTTTTTTCATAAAAAAGTTATTTTTAAATTTTTTAAAAAAGGCACATAAAAATAAATAAATTAAAAAAAAACATATGTTTTATAAATTAATAATAATAATAATAATAATAATAATAATAATAATAATAATAATAATAATAATAATAATAATAATAATAATAATAATAATAATAATCTAGGAAGTTGTTAAATAAAATAACAGCGATGAAGAGCAAGAGCAAGTAAAAAGATAACCTTTGATAAAGCTAAAAAAAAATATTTTAAATATTTTTTTTATGCCATCTGCAGTTTAATAAGGAATGACATTATTCACTATCTTGATTTATTATTATTTTTGACCTCTCTCATTAAACAATTGACTTAGATTTTATCAAATATACATGTTAAAATCTGGAGAACATTTTAATTAGCATAAACCATGTGCTCATAGCATTATAATACAAAAATTACTTCATAAATCAAGTAAATTTTAATCGTAAGTATATACATAGGTATACACATATATTAATTACATGTAGATTCAGATCTCAACGTGAAAAACCTAAGACTATTAATGTAAATACATATAGCAACAAATCTCAATTTTCTTATTTGTAATTATTTTAGAATTGTATTTGACTTTATATTTTATAAATAAAGACAGGCTCTAAGAATATAGTAGTCAAGATATTCAAGCATTTGGAGATCATAAAATTATGTCTGTAATTATTATAATACTTAATTAATACATTGTACAGGCTTAAATCTGCATTTATGGATGTAATATATGCGGAATTTGAACTCAGACTTTCACAAGACCCACTACTCTAAGTGTCATCTTATATTGCTGACCCACCTGATTACATGCATGTTGAACAGATAAATTAATCACCAATACATGTTGAACAGATAAATTAATCACCAATACATGTATTTCATGCTAAACCAGCAACCACCAGTTGGTCCAGATTACTATCTCCACACATATATACAATCAGTAATCAGCTTTATATTAAGATAGACAATCTTCATAGTTTAATAGACAGACTTCAAACTACTTCAACCCACAACTCTTCAGCCTTCCATTTCATTGAAAATCTGATGATAGAACATTCAAAGCCCATGTTAGTGCCAAGGTTGTCATCCTACCGATGTTGACATATTAGTCATTCTGACCCCTCATGTACAGGAGAATAATACATATTGTGACAGTCAGATGATGTATGTTGGCTTAACCCAGTTCGAATACTAGGCGAAGGTACCTCGGGGCCACTCATACGCGAGATATTAAATCAAGAATACTATGACCTCTGCCCTATTCGTCTAGTCTCGAAGCTATCATCAACCGAACAACACTATCTGAGACACGCATAGATATTTTCTTCCCGAGTCACGAGCTTAGCATCAGCGGGAGACATGGACAGAACCACCTGCGGAGCTTAAATAGTTAAATTGCAAAAATACTTAGAAATATGTGTTCTGCGTGCCTGGATCATTTAAAAGTAAAACAAAGCATTGAAAGATAACTAGCAAACTCAAGTCTTTTTAGTTAAATAAATATCTTTAATCAATGACATTTGAAATATTATTAATAATTTAATGGCCTTCGCTATTCCCCCAAATTTATGAATAACATGAGACAATGAAAACCCGATTAATATGGTTGCGGTCTAAATCTTTCCTCCCCAGTTTTATTAAACATTGTCAACTCGAATCTGCTCGATAAAGTGTAATAATAAAAATCTTTCGCAAAGCAGTTTCTAATTGCTTTGCACTAAAATAGAGTTTAAAATCATTTAAAGTGTATATCGCTAAATCTGACATACGTAAGAAGCTAATGGCGGACAAAAGAAGCGTTATCGAGGAGATCAAATTGACAAACAAAAAAAAGAAAGAAAACTTACTCGTACTAAATTTTACAAGTATGAATAAAACTGGAAAGGGATTTTTATATGAACAATTAACTAATAAACTTAACCGCAATAAAATTAAAATATTTACACATGGGGAGTAATGAAGAATAGCGAAGAAAAAGGGGTTAAGTATCTATGTAGATGATCACATATACATATATCTAACTAGTCTAAGAAAATTAGTTACATTATAAATATCATTAAGCAAACATTTCATAAATATTCAAGAAAGCAATTATAAAAAGTATGGACAAAAAGGGTAGCATAATGAATAGTTCATGAGGAGAGAAATGATTACCGTCCTTATTCCTTGGTCATGTTCCATCGACGGGCGTAGCTTGATCCGTCTGATGCGATGTGTTTGACCGGACAAGGAAAGTGGAAATCGGTAGCATGGTTTCACAAAAAGTCCTCCAGACACGGCACAGAGTTCAGATGACGATTGAGTACATACTACGGCATTTTTCTGGTATTGAGGAACCCTCGGCGGTAGACAAAGTTATTCTTTGCCTAGCCAAGCATGGTAGACTCCATCGAATTCATATAATAAAATCACGACAGGCAATAGCAAAATTTCTAAAGTTCTCCACGGAGCAATCTGACAGCCCGCAAGAATACTCTGAATGCACGATCTTTTTTCAAAAAGGAAAATCTGAATGACCGCTCTTTCCCAAAAAGGAAAATCTGAATGACTGACCTCTTTCCAAAAGGAAAATCTGAATGCACGATCTCTTCCAAAAAAGAAAATCTGAATGACTGACCTCTTCCAAAAAGAAAATCTGAATGCCTGATCTTTTGTTCTCCCTTTTATTTATACCCTCTCTGTCAGCTACCTTCTATTGTTTGTATGATCTGAGATCTTGATAAGCCTCCCCATGCTCCTTTGTTTCAAAGTAACACCTTCTAAAAATAACTTTTACTTTTTTACTCTACATTTCTTTCTTTAAACTTTGGGATTTTATTAATTAAAAAAAAGAAAGAGAAGGCCATCTTTAATTTGACTTGAATGGGCTTAACTAATTAAAAATATACATTCTTTTAGAAAATGTTGGTGGGCTTATCTCAAAATCAAATCATACTAAATATTTGAACAAGATTTAAAAGTAAAATACATTCTTATTTCTTTTAATACAATAAGCATTTTATTTCAGTAGAATTTTGCATTAACTCATATATATATGCTTGATGTATATATATGTTTGACTAAACGGTTTTCACAAGTAATATTTTTAACAGCAATTTAATGTTACAATGGAATTTATTTAAAAGAAAATATTTACAAGCAAATACAAATTTAATAAACGTAATTAATTTTAGCTGTAATGCAAAACCCTGCTGATATTGGCCTATAAACTTAATTTAGGTTTACAATATTAATCAAGCTTATAGGAAGGTGTGAAGCATGGATTGGATTTCAGATCCATTGCTTCAATATAATACTTAATATAATTTCCAATGATGTTTATTTGTAAGATATTCTACAACCTGATGATTTAATAATCTAATGTTAAAAAGTATTGAAAAGTAATTAACACATTTTATACATATTTGTTTAATACAATACAGTATTAGCTACTTTTTTTGTCTATGCATTTAGTTGCAAGCACTTTAATAACATTGTAGTACTACAGGGACATCATATGCAATCATGAAATTGTTACTGTAAAAAAAAATCTAATTTGCAATACATTGCAATCACAACACTTACAAAAAATGTTTACTGCTGTCTTTGTAAGTAAGCATACTAGAAATTTGTGAGTTGAACATTGCTTAAACATTGTATCAATTTTATTTTATTATTATTAACCTCAATTTTCATTATAACAAGAATAAAAATGAAACTAAATTTTAAAGGGGAACATAAGCATAATTTAAGATGTAGCCAGGAGTTAGTATAAAATCATAATTTTGAAATATTGGGATGAAATACTTTTCCTATTTTAGCAGAGAAAATTTGCTCCATCATCATCATTACAGATGGGCACCATCAAGTTTGAAAAAAAATCTGGAACTCTAGAAATAGGGTTCAATGCTAATCATTGGTTCATTTTCATAATTTAAAACACAAGTTGAATATATGGCTGGAATATATGATCAAAACCATAATTTAGAATTTTGGCTTTTTTGTTCTTTAACATATACTCCATTCCCACAAATGGCACAAAACCTCCTTTATATGATACATATTTATATAACACAAACCAATACATTACTCATCTTAATTACCTATGCCACATTGGATTCTCAAGAATTTTTTGCTTCTTTCAGGCTTTAAACAAAACAAAAGCTAAAAAATATTAATATAAACTCAGAAGAATTTGTAATGCAATACTAATAAGTTTATTTAGATTGCAAATTAGAAATTCATGACTTATTATAATTATAAAATTTAATTAAAACCATCACCTTAATTAATAAATATTTAAATATGAATAATAAAAAAGATTTATTTCATGAGTTTGTTCCATCAATATTAATTCATTATTCTCATCTCAAATAATCACTAACTATTACATATAAATTAATATATAATAATGATACTACAAATTGATGCCTGTATTTCTTTAAAATAATAAACTTATAACTAAATATTAGAAAATATAGTAATTAAAATTTGTTAAAAAAAAACAAAAAATATAAATGTCACTTAGGAACATTTTTAACTATCCTTGTAGTATTTGTCAACTAATACGTTGAAAGATCAACTTTTCCATAATTCAATGATCTTAATGTTTGCTGCCTGCCTATTGATTAAGTCTTGCTAGTATTTTATATATTAACATAGCTTCCTTGAGTTTTCTTTTATTATTATTTCTTTCAGTTTGAAATCTTTTTACATTATTATAATTGAAATCAAAACCATATAGACATAATTTATTATGGTCATAAAAAACAGAACCTGATAAATTATCATTATTTTTAGAATTTTGTTTCGTATTTTGAACTTTTTTTAATAACAATTGCTCTTTTGTTCATTTCTCCAATGTGTATCTTGACTCACCTATATATCCACTACCACACCTACACATCCATTTATAAATGATATAATTTTTATTTGTAAATAAAGTTTTATCTTTACAGTTATTCATTAATTTATTTAATGTATGTGGTGTATAAAATGCAATGTCATATATACCTTTATAAATTTTTCTTATGAAACTCGCTTGTTGATTCGAAATATATGGTATTGATATCCAAATTTTATTATTAGAAGAATTAACATCATTATTAATCTTATTTTTGCTTTTGTATTTATATTTTGAATTAAAATTTTTAATAATATAATAAATATGAAGATCATAATTATATCCAACATTTAACAATTCATTAGAATACATTTCAATATTTTTGGCAGGCAGCAAATGTTAAGATCACAGAATTATGGGAAAGATGACCTTTCAAAGTATTAGTTGACAAAGGCTACAAGGATAGTTGAAAGCACTCCTAAGTGATGCTTATATTTTTTGTTCTTTTTAACAAATTTTAATTACTGTATTTTCTAATATTTATTTATAAGTTTATGTAAATTAATATATGTAGTTAGTTGTTCATATTGTGTGAGACAAAACTGATGATTTGAAAGAAATTCTGTATTGGAGTATGAATTTAGCATTATTTAAAGGGTCAAATTTTTTTATATAAGTAGTGATTTTAGCAATCTGTGTAATTCAAAAATAATAGCTAATATTAACAAATAAAAAAATTTTATGTAATAAAAAAAAGATAATTATTTATTCAATATAGAAAAATTCTTTTACATTTACTTTTGAACATTGATAGAGCAGTACAGAGCAATTACAGTTTTAATTCATACAATTATTAATTATAATCATATTCCAATGCACATTTAAATACAAATATTGTAATCATATAGGTTTCCTTTTATATGATTAGTACTAATAAAAGGTCACATCATATATTTACAGATCTGTTTGTCTTATGCACATGATAAATTATTTTCTAATAGCATGGAAATCAACTTATTTAAATCATGACTTAAAATAAATACATGATTGGCAAAGTTATGCAAAGAATAAATTCAATTGCTGTTAAAATACAGTATGCCTAATACTCCTTCTTTGTGGGCTTATGGCTTACATAACTCATTAAGAATGTTCAAAATTCTATCCACAGAGTACTTTGTACTGTACAACTATCTGAAGATAATTTTTTTTTATAATCATAACACTGTGTTTAAATCTTTAAAAAAATCTGTATTCACATTAAACAGACATTGCATTTAAAACATTATACAATTCTGCCCACACAGATTTCTCATATCTTTTCTAATATCTTAATTACAACAAAACAACTCTCATCATAAATTTTGTTTTATTAATTGACTCAAAATTAATTTCATTCGTCTGATTTCTCCTTTTTCTTTATTCAAATAAATGTATACACTATCTTAAACATTAATAAGAAAATATATAAAAGTCTCTTAAACATTTTTTATTTTGTTAATAATGTTTAAAATTTGCTATTGACTTAAAAGAACTAAGATGGTATTTTTATTTAAATTTTTTACTGAATATTAAAACTAACGATTATAATTCTATTTAAATATTCTAATTGCAATAATTTGAAATTTTATCTTCTAGTTTTCTTTTTAATTTTGATAAATTAAATTTATTAAATTGAATATATTTAGAACCTATATGTTGTTTCTTATTCAATGAAACAAAAGAAATATGAGCAATTGAGCATTTCAGTTTTTTTTTGTACAAAATAAAAAATAAACTATAGAAAGTAATCATTCTTTCCCCACAAGTGCTGTTAAACACTAGTATTTAATCTGCAAGGATAGTCTTGCTCCAGCAACAAGATAAAGTATTTAAAAAATAATAGTAGCCATCTTATTTCCAAACTCAAATGTAATTATATAAGCCAATCTTAAAGGTCTAGAAGTGAGACCATGAATTTATAACTTATTTACTTTAAATTCACTTCTTATTAGCACTTCTGAAATTTTCAAATTTACTTTATGCCAATATTAAACAATGTTAAATTATGTAATATTTTACAAGCACTCTGTTTTAGATTGCAACAAACTACAGAAGCAATCATGCTTTCTTCACAAGTGCTGTTACACAGTAGTGTTCAGGCTGCAAGAATACTCTCACCCCAGCTACAAAATATGTTAAAAAAACAAAAAGTGACCATCTTACTTCTGAAAATTCACACTCTCACTTCTAGAGTTACATTTGAATTTAGAAATAAGATGGACACTTTTATTTCCTTAAAATATCTATCTTGTGGTTGGAATGGGAGTATTCTTGTAGATTGAACACCAATGTTTTAAAGGTGCTTGTGAAGAAAGAATAATTACTTCCTATAGTTTGTTAAATCTAAAACACAGTATTTGTAAAATTTATAAAATATTAAAATAAAAAATAATAATTTAGTCAAGATTTATTATTTTTATTATCTAGATATAATTTTAAAACTATATCAACTTTAAAAACTTGATTACATTTCTGTATATTATAATTTATATACTTTAAATGTAATGCAATACATTTAAAATTTTTTAATTTTACATTATGCAATAGAATTCATATTATCATTCCCTTAAATTTAAAAATCTAAATCGCTTTACAGTTTATGCTTTCCTTGGAACTCATCCTAGGTTGTTGCTGTTTTTAGGAAAATGTTTAATTGTAAATGTTTAATGTGGATATAGTCACTGATTTTTTGATGATTCTTGAAAACAAAAATTTGATTGAGGGATTCTAGCAAAACTTTATTCTAATGCATAGAGATAATTGTCAAAAGTTTTGCAATTTTCAGATTTACATAGTTGATTCATTTAATCATTCATACTAATATATATTGTGCTCATTCCAATTTAGCCTGTGGATAAATTGTAGTAATGTGCATAAAATAATAACAGAGAAAAAAATCATCATCACATTTTCTTGTGGTAGAAGGGAATCTGTAAGGTACCCAAATTCAAACCCTACATGATAAAGTCCCAAAAGCCTAGGACAGAAAAACAGAAGGGAATATTTATGCTATATGTTTGTTTTGTATTGATAAAAAACCAAAAGAATAGGATATACCTTTAATTATTTAATAGTTGTCTTTAAAAGTTAGGACTAGAACACATATAAACAGTTGTCTGAGAACACAAACTATTCAGTTAATCGTTTTCATATTTTGATTCTTAACTTTCTTCAAAATTGATCTATACTTACTAAATTCTGATATTCTTCCTATAACAATAATTTAAGTCTAATAGTTCTAATAATTTAGTTTTGAATATTAAGTTATAGTTTCAAAAATCATTCAGATTATTTTTAATAGGCAGGTTTTTCTGAATGTCTGAATATCTGAGTGGGTGCTTGTATTTTACATAAACTCACAGTTACACATATATTAAAAGAAAAAAATTCTGTTGAAATCATTTTAAGATTTCAAAAGCTATATTGTTATAAAAAATTATATTGTTTGTAATGTTTTAATTAAATTCACAAGATTAGAATTTCAGTTGTCCAGCTGACATTCTTTAACTCAGAGCTAATCAAAAAAAGGAAAAAAAGATTAAGTTTATAAAGCTAAACCTAAGAAAAAGGTGTGAGGCCATTAAGATAATGGATTCCTTCCAGACCAGTTAATTATCAAGAAATCATATTAGTCTGGGTTTCTTACAGTAAATTTAAAACAGATGATCAGTTTTAAATTATATGGTTTAACTAATAAAAATCAGGTGTTTATATCTGTGTGGTCTGTACAAGACTAAATGATATAAAGGGCTGGCAATAACTTAGAAAAAAAAAGAAATATTAAAACTGTTGAGAGAACAAGTTAAACTGTGGAAAGAAATCAGACTGAATTGCTGTCATTTTATATATATATATATATTTGTTTGGAAAGTTTCATATAGCCTAATGGCAGGTTAAGCAGATATATGTTTCATTTGTGCTGGTTCAACTATCTGATAACCAATGCACATCTGAAGAGTCTGAACCAAAAGTATTACATACCTTGTGACTGATTGTGAAAAATAAGATAGAAGAAACTGATTGCTCACCTGGGTTTTAAATAGAAGAAAAATTGCTCACCTTTATTTTTAAATCTAAAATAAAATAAGTAAAATGCTGAACAAGTGCCAAATCATGCTATTTCAGTTATGCCATTGCCTGAGTTTAAACCCCAGCAAAATGATAAAATATATGAAAAACTGCAAATATCCTGAGTCTATTAAAATAATTATGCTGAAAAAAAATGAATAAACAATTCCAGTACCAAATATTCCCATAGAAGCAAGTAACTTCATCATCATCACAGTAAAAAAATTGCAAGCCCAAGCTAAGAAAAGAATAGGTCTGTTCCAGTAAACCACTGAAATTGGTAAATATACCTGTGTTACAGATTGGTGTTTGTAGTTGCTGCTAAATTTATAAACATTCAACAAGCTGAATTTGAAATCTTGGAAAGTGAGTGCCTCAAGAAAGTAAAAGGACAGGTAATATGAATTTTAATTATATATATTTTTTTTGATTATATCAGTGACTATTAACCAAATTTTTAATAAGAAATTCTTTATTTTATTTTTTTTATCTCTGAACTTTAAAATCAAAATCGAGTAAAAAGAAGATTCGGTAATAGTAGCTAGTGCTATATTAATGATTTCATGTATTCTAAAATTATTACATGTATCCACTTATTGATGTATTTTATTTTGGGAAATGTATTATTATGGGTCAATTCAAAATTATGTAATATGTTTATATGTTAAAAGGTTTTTTTAATAATAATATTTTATTCATAATGGAGATCTATGCATACACACACAGTAATATAATTATACTTGCCACAGGTATAGCTGTGTGGTCTGGATGTTGAGAGTGATAGAAATGCTAGCTAGACTTGTTAAAATAATGATTAGTGACTTCAATCACTTAGAGGAGACAGATAATTTAAAGCTCAATTCTGTAAATGCTTTTACTTCTCTAGAATCTGACTAACCTTTTTTTCTAATTAATCATTTTACTTTATATGTTAACTTTAAATTTATAAGATTACAAAAGTATGTGTGTGCAAAGAGTGTTTATTTTTATGAAATATTTTTCATTTGGATATAAATTTTTAGTTATTCACTCACTATTTAAATTGATGCACAACATCATTACACTATAATAAGCATTGGATACAGTCATTAAAGGGAAAGGGGAAGAGTTTAATATCATTAATATTATGATTTAAATGTAAACAAATTATCATTAAAAATTTATATAAATTTTCAGATATATCTTTAAATAGTATGTATATTTTAATAGTCCAGTAATAAATGTTAATTTGTTTTATTAAAAGAGGCATATATCTTTATTAAGAGTATTTATTGCTTTATTAATTATGATCGTTCATCAACACTGTTGAATAATGGTTAAGTTCTAATTTAAATATGATAAAGTTAGGCAAATAATTATGAAGTTATAAAAGCTAAATTTTATGTTAGGTGTTAGTTCTAAAGCTGTGGCTGGAAGTATCATTGTCATCATTATCATGTTTTAAATTACTGATCTAGATCAGTGTGTTTAATGGCCATAGACAAATAGTGATTTTCACTGTATTTGTTTATTATTTGTGAGTCATTATAAGATAATAACCACCATTCTGATCCTCCACATCATTCAAGGATGAGGGAATTACCACCATAAATCTATAGTGTTTGATATGAGCTAGCAAGACTTATGAAAATATTGAAATGCATTTATGATAATAAAATCTAAGTGATAATGCTGTCTGATAAATTTTATAGACACAACTAAAAAATAAGGATGTTTTTTGTTTTCCTTAATGTTAGTGCAAATGGTCCTAAAATACAAAATTCTACATCCAGTTATAAATAAGGTAGAAAAAAGGGTTCAAACCTGGAACATTTGTAAGTAGGTATAAAATATAACTTTGACTAGGTTTAGCTAACCTAGTGGCACCCTGATAGACCATATTCACTTAATGTTCACTTAGTATGAAACCTATATAAGGCCATAGTCAAGTGTAATGCCATCCATAATCAAGAACAAGATAAGATACTAATGCTGCCCCTACCTATTCTCTTGTAATCTCAAAAAATACTACATATAACATACTAAACTATGAACTCAATATACAAAATTTGAAAATTATATAAAGTAATCAATAGTCAAATACTTATTTATTTATTTTAAGTAATTTATGGTAATTATATAAAATCGTGGGATGATGGATTTTCTGAGAAAATAGGTTTATGTGTTTAAATCAGGACATTCAGCCCAAACTGGGGCAGATGGCCACCCTGCTTAAATCAAGCATCATAGATATAGAGAAGTTTGATGCTGTGCTATGCAAAGTAAATGCATTTTCATAGTGCTGTAATTAGAAATAGAGAATCCTTCAGTTAAAAAGACCATTAACTAAAAGAAATATGTTATTCATATCATACAATTATTGCCTTCATCAACAGAAAAAATTATAATTTTTTTTGACAAGAAATTAATTATAATAAAGGAATTAATGATTAATAGTCTCCATATTACCATCTTATAAGTAATACCCCCCCCCCAAATGAAAATAATTATCTTAACTGAAAATATAATCATCTTATTTTTATCATATTAAAATGAATCACAACAAAAGAAAATAAAGAAACAGATGTAAATTGTGCAAATACTTCTACATGAGAGTCATAGACTACAATTATTAAAAATGACTATATGATATTAATAAACATCAAACCTATCAAGTATCTAGTATACTTTCTACAAAGAGAGATTTCTTGTTTTTAAATCTTTGAGGGCATAACAAAATAAAACTGGAGACTGTCTTCAAAGTAATAGAATGACAATAATTTGATGTAATAATGTTTTTTTTTTTAAATTTCTTGAATTCACAAATAGCTGAAATATTTCTTAAAATGGGATATATTTATAGTTTAAAACTTTCAAGCAAATAATAATTTTTATTGAAAATAATTCAAGAAATAAAGAAATTATTCAGATAAATAATCTCAAATATCACAGTAATTATTAAAGATATGCTATTGAGAGTAAAGCATGCACACAAATTCACCTAAATTATGGCCCTTTTCATGCATCATTGATTTTTTTTTCTATATAAAAATTTCTAATATAGGTTAATAATAATAATAATAATGATGATGATGATGATGATGATGACGATAACGACAATAATAATAATAATAGTAATAATAATAATAATAATAATAATAATAATAATAATAATAATAATAATAATAATAATACCCCAGAAGGCATCCAGCCACATTTGAGAATAAGTTGAATAAAATGCAAGTTAGAGACAAGTAGATCACCAGTCTGGATATTTATGCAGCTACTTGGTCCCTGCTCAGACAAACAGCAAAGCTGTAAAGAACAAAAATTAAAGAAAGCATGGTCCATATTATGCTCCTATTGGTCAATAAGGTGATTAATTAACATTGCTAAAGTGGATAGAATCATGTAAATTTACATATATAGATATGTATTTTTAAAAAAATGAATATTATAGCACTTGAAATTGAACTGACAATAATAAGATTCAACATGTATCTTGCTATAGCATGGTAATACTATGTAACTATTGGATCAATAAAGTTTATGATTGTTGAAACTTAATAATAATAATAATAATAATAATAATAATAATAATAATAATAATGATGATGATGATGATGATGATGATGATGATGATGATAATAATAATAATAATAATAATAATGATGATGATGATGATGATGATGATAATAATAATAATAATAATAATGATGATGATGATGATGATAATTTTTTCCATACAGAAGTCCCAATTATAAATTGTTGTATGCAATCATCTTCATTTGAACAATAATCTAAAACCAATCTATTGCTTAATAATATAATCAACCTTTATATTAAATAACATGCACAGATTTTATAATAAATCTTGATTTATGTTTTGATTTAACAATAATAGCTTTTAGAATCAACATCACCATTGTTAAAAATCATCCTGTCCTGATAGGGAAGTTACAAAAAGTGGATTAAAGTCAACACTCTGTATATCTTGAAAAGAATATTAAAAGAATCTCATTCAAAATCTCTTTCTACAAAAAATTTAAATAAAAACATACCAGCTGCCAAAGGGCCCATTTTTGAAAGTTTTTAAAAAGAAATATGTTTTATATCGAAATAAAGTCAGCAATACTATTTACAAGCAATATTTGTTTAACAAATTCTAAAAAACTTATAAAAAAATTGCTGATACAAAAAATAAAACAGAGAAAGCCATAAAATAAATGCACACAGATATATATTTAACTGAAGCAATGCTCAAACTTTAAAAAATTAGCTATTGACTAAAAATTAATTAATTTTACACACATGTTTCAGGCTTTGTCTTCAGCAGCCATTCTAAAAATAATCAGCAACCCATCAACATGGTAACATTATTTTAACTTAAATATAATTACTATGTTTAATTTAATGTTTTAACAACTTGATATTTGGTTACAAAAGTTATTATTTACAAATAGTGAAAGTTTAGTAAGTTTACCTTGATGCCCCAAATATAGTAGTTTTATGGTACTATGAAAAATAATAACGGATTAGCAAAACCATGAAAGCAGGGACTGCTAATTGTCTTTTTGTTTAAAAAGTATTGAATAAAAAAATGAAAAATTAGAAAAAAGCCAAAAGATAATTAGACATAACATTTTCCGGAGAGAGCAAGTTCTTAGATATGTCTTTGGTGATTATATTTTTTGGTAATGTAATGATCACTTAAGATGTAAAAAAATGGATCCTAAAATTTTTTATATTGCAATGGTAATCTATGCAAGTTTCAGATTTATGCTATGATTGCTTTTAAATGTCAATGCAACTATTAAATAGTAGCATTTTTAGATATATGTGAAATTTAGATGAAGGCAAACTATCTTTCACACATGTGCTTTATTATTATTAATGTTATAGTTATGAATTTTAAACTCAGCTCTAATGAAACCTGCTTTATTTTTAAATAATATTTGGTCTTAGATCTCATTACTAAATTATATTTTCCTATGAATAAATGTAAAGTTAACATAATGTTATACCAGAAATTGCAATTGACATATTGAAAAATATTTTCATGAAACAGTGGCCATTAATATATTTGTGTGCGTATGTTGTCAGTAAATCTCTTGCTTATAGAAATATTTTTTAATGGAGTACATCTTTTAAATTTACTGTATTTTCAACAAATGGAAATTTTTTTTATGATTGTAAATCTTCAGGATAAAAGACATTTAATTTTTTAAATTGTGATAAATTGGATACAATTTTAAATTATAATCTTGTGCTTTTGCAATTTACCATGTATTTTATTTATTTATATTATGCACATGTGCCAGATATATTTTATGAATTTTTTATCAATTGTAATATCCAGATATTTTTAGAATAGTTGCTATTTATAATACTCTATTATTTTTAAATGTTGGTTTGTCCCCTATTATAAGTATTTTATCTATTTGAATAAATACATATATGCATTATATACATAACCACTGAAGATGTGGTATATTCTTATTTTATTGTTTATTTCAGGTCATATTTTATTAGGCCAGATTTGTCAAATAATTTTGTTATGGTTTTATACATCAGTTAATAATTATAATATTTGTTTAGAAGATTGTGGCATTAGTCACTCTCTTGTTTTATTGTTTATGCTTCTCTTGCTATTATATTTTACAAGAGATAATGGTTTTGGAATTCTCTTGTGGGTATTTATTTTGCTGGCACATATATTTTTATAGAGATTATAGCTTTGGCTTTCTCTTATTATAGAATTTTCCATGAGTGATATTTTTCATGATTCATATTCCACATAAATGCTTTATTTAAAGTGGTTCATATTGTTCCTAATATTTTTGGTGGTTCATTCTCATTCTTGTCATAGTTCAGGGACAACAGTTCTAGCATTTTTGCTTTCACTCAAAATGTAGATGCTTCTTTTGAATTCATGCCATCATTAGGTTGACTGACTTATATATCTTTTCTTCTTGGATATAATATATTATACATTTTGTAAGAAGCCATGTGTGATGTACCACCATGACTTTATTATTCTTGGCAATTGATATTTTCATTTCTTTTTGAAAAACATCATCTTTTCTTTGGTTGCATACTAATCTGAGAGTATGTTATAAATACTTCTGATGTGTAGATCTGTCTTGCTATGCTTTGCCAGTATTGCAGAACATAAAACCAATAGTTATTTATTTAAAAATTTACAATTGTATTTATAAGCCTAAATAAGTAATGCACATCATTTCTAGCATTGATTTATCACTGGATTTGTAAGACATACTTAGTATTAAAATGTACTTATTGTTATTATTATGTCCTAGTTATTATGATTATTATGTAAAAATGTAGAACTTTTTGTGACAATACCCTCATTTAATAAAAAGCTTTTATTATTCAGACAAATTCACAATATTCAATGACCATTTAATGTGTACTTATTTATTTATTATCATAAGCTGTAAACTTCTAAAATTTACTTCTATACAATAGAGTTTATGGTGTAATGTTTGAATAGCTTAATTTGAAGATTGTAGATTTCCAAAATTGTTGTTTATTTGATCATCCTTATTGTTTAAATAAATGTTATATTTTATTGTTAATTTTGTGTATAGTTCTAATATCATCTCAATCGCATATGCCTTATCCTAAAATCTTAACATTATATAATCAATGATACAATTATATTTTATTTTAGTCATTAAGAATACATGCACATAAAATTGAAGATAATCAATTTGTTAGAATGGTTTTCAGATGTTAAAAATGCATCTAAGAAATAAAGTATTCATTCATTTTCTTAATCTTCAATGTTCACTTTAATCCATCTGCAATTATTAAAAAAAATTGCTTTTGTGATAAAATTATTATTTGCATATTCATAAGATTGTAATTGATTATCCACCATAAATTTAATGCCTAACTTATTTATCTTAAAGTTATAAGAAAGATTTGGCATCCACTCTTGGTATTTGAGTGCTATCCTAGTAGATTATTATTTTATTCTAAATTAAGGGTTTCTATGTATCTTATTTTCATTAAAATATTTTCTTTTAAATTTGTTATTATAATTGTAAATCAGGTAGACATTATCTTAGGGATAAGAATATGTTTCCTCATATTTTCACAAGAATGCCATTCATTGTTTTAATAATTCACAACTAAAATAAAAGAGTGAAAATTTTAATATTACAAATATTTAATAAAGAACCATGAGATCTTATTATAATCAATGATAAAAAATTGCTTTGGTAAAAGAAATTATTTTGAAAAGTGGCACAAATAAAACCTAAGAAACATTATTATCCTTTATCAAGAGTTTTGAGTTGTGGATCAGATCATTGCAATGAAATCTTAGAATAGTGGTTGTGAGGTGTATTATTATATTGGGAAAGGGGGATATAAAATATAAGAATGAATATATTATAACCTAACTACTCTTTGATATATGCTTTTAATATTAAGAGTATTTGTAGTTTGTAAAATTAAGTTGAGAGTTCTCTTAAAATTTATTAAATGTTAATTAGAATATTTACAATGCTGGGTTATTATTATTCTTACCCTATGGCTTTTTTATTATAGCATAATCACATTTTAAATTATGAAATTTCAGTGTTAAAATTTGTCTATAATGTTGCCACCTATATAATAAAATTAAAAATAATCATTATTTACACAACATTACAATAAATTTAATTATTAAAATACATACATTAAATATAATTAGAAAATATTTATATGTACATAAAAATGATTAAACTTATTACAATTCTTTTTTCTTCCTCTCATAATATATATATTTACAAATAATCTTTAAAAAACCAATAATAATAATCCTTTTCTTTTATTTTTAAAATTATAGCTCTAAAATTTCTATTAGTCTAATAATGTCAATTTTCCTCTATATTGTGTTGGACCTTTAACCATATTTACACATTTGTTTGAATTTTCTTGAATATACAAAGTTTCATAACATTTTCTTTCCTTGTAATTTCTAACATACTATTTTACCTGAATATTTTTTTACAATTCATTTTATGTCCAATATCCAAAAATATATATATGGCTCTGATCTTAAATCCTTTCTGTTAATTTCTCTATCATGCTCCTTACCTCTTTACATGGTAGACTTTCCTGTCTGACCTATATATATATATATATATATATATATATATCATATATATATATATATATATATATATCATATTGCACAGATCATAACTAATTTTATACATATAGGTCAGACAGAAACATGGCCATGGAAAGAGATAAGGAGTATGATACAGCATTTAACAGACAGACATGATAAAAGATCAGGGCCATATATACATTTTTTTGGATACTGAACATAAAATGAATTGTGGAAAAAAATATTTAGATAATAAATTACAAAGAAAGAAAATGTTATGAAACTTTGCATATACAAGAAAATTTAAACAAATGTCTAAACATCGTTAAAGATTCAGAACAATTAGGGGGGAAATGGGCATTGTTAGATTATTGGAAACTTTAGAGCTATAATTTTAAAAATAAAAGAGAGAAATTATTATTATTGTTTTTTTTAGATTATTTGTATATGTATATTATGAGAGAGAGAAAAGGATTATAGTAAGTTTAATCACTTTTATATACATATATATTACTAATTATATTTAATATATATATATATTAATAATTATGTTTATTGTAATGCTTATGTAAATAATGTACATTGGGGGAAATTGCTATAGAGTAATTGGTCATGTGATTGTATAAAAAGAAACATCTTAAAAAGGTTCTATTAAGGAATAAAAGCTGGGCTGGTATATAAAAAAAATTTTAATTTGTAATGAGTTGTCTGTTTTAAATGGATTATTTTTAATTTTTAGCATATATCATGTATGAAAACACTGAGTTTAGCCTATGTTATCATATTGCTTGAGTCAAATTGTGTTATTTGGTGAATATGTGACTTTTGATTACTTTATTGTACATTTTGTATTTTTTAACATTATAATATATATGTGTGTAGCATTTGAATGTAAACATTTAATTCAAAATGTTACATGATTATATCACAAATTATTGTTAACAATTTAATTCTTTGTGGGAATTGTCATTTGATAATTTAATTAAAATTTGTAGATATTTTCCTCATAATTGAAAATGTGGATCACAGTAGAATAATCTAAACAATGTTATTTATTAATAAGTTCTCCAGTAATATTATGGCTTTAACATTCTCTTATTTTGGATGCATAAATTCTCACACTGTTGTTTTAATAATTGAAGTAGAAAAATTATAATTCAAATTTTTACCTAAATTATTTTTTCTTAGCAACTATATAATTATTTAGAATATGGGTTGGCAATCAATTGTCTAAAGATTATATAACTAGTAGCCAGTGGTTAGATATCACTGACAAATGTTTAATAAAAATTTGTTCACAATTATTAAATTTCATCACATTACTGTATCTGCAGATACATTTGTTTTTATCATTTTTTATTTCACCATACTGGATTGTTTTTTCTTCTTTTTTTCCAGAAGTTCTTTTTTCCTGAGTAAAACCAAAACCATGGATACTAAGAAAAGAAAGATAGATCTTGAGTTGCCAAAACAATGAGCAAAAACAAGTGTCACATTAATTAATTTGCCATTTCTAATTGAAATTTGTTTAATAGTAAGGATTTTGAATTTTTTTGTTGTATTTGTAGTAAATAGTTATTTTACTGTTATTCCTACAGTAAAATAAGTAACCTTGTTTAAATAAAATTACATTGAATTTCTTGTTTTCTTTAAATATCCAGACCAAGTCAGCTTTCTGGATAAAGTGGTCTATGGTCAAGATGATTTATCTGTAATGAATTTTATATCATGGCTTTCCTCCAAGACACTACATAGCAGCCTGGCCCTCTTTCTCTAAAAGATTACTGACCTCTGGTTTAGAATATGGTTATTATATAAATTAATTGATACATATTCTGCACAGAGGCAGCTGTATTAATCAATGCAATATGATTAGGCTAGTGAAACACTTAAAACCAAGGATGGTAAATGGCTATTGGTTGCAACACATATAATTTAGAGTTACATATATAAAGTTATACTATAAATTTTAATAATTATGATCAAACAATCTGAAAAATAGATGAGCAAATAAATAAAATTATTTTTTTTACATTATTATTAATTCTTTTAAATTAAATGCAGGTAGAATGTCATTAGTCTAAATGATTATTATTCAAAAACTTATCCAGATAAAATTTTAAAGTGATCTCTAATTTTTTACAATAAATAAATTACCTTATACACATATTTATGAATATATATTTTTTTAACAAAAGCATTCAGTAAATACCTATAATCAGGTAATTTGTTGGTATTTATTGGTGATCTCCCTTATGTACAGGATTTGATATACTTCATGCAAGAAAACTTCAGAACACATTTATAGCTATGAATTTTAACACTGGGAGATGACCCATTTTTTCCTGCAAGTGAATTCAAACTCTACCATTATGAACTATAGACCAGCCTTCTTCTGTCTTGATTTCAGCTACCTCTGATCCATGGCCGCTATCTGTATAGCTCTGGAAACCACTAATCAACTCTGCCAACTACAGCAAAGTATTAATCAACTGCTTCTCAAAAATATTAAAACCAAAACTAAACTAATCTTTTCATGAACTCCTTAGTCTGATGAGGTGATAAAAAAAAACTAAATTAAAAAAAGTGTATTTTGTTATCTTTCTTTTCAAATCTTTGCCTTTTAATTAAAAGTTACTTATAAAAACAAATTTGAAATTTTACCAAAGATGTGATCTACATGTTTTTATTAGATAAAGAATGTATACAAGCATTAATTAAAAGACTTAAAAAATAAACCATGTTTGTTTTTTAAATTCAAAATCAGAATTCAATAAAAATATTATTTAGACCTTTTTAAATGTTTATTTACAATAAAATTTTATTTTAAATCCAAAATTATTTAACATTTTACTAGGATTATTTTATTCTAGGAAATGTAGAAAAATATCTATAAAATTATTGTCAGTAATTATTTCTACTTTTCCTTTCAACTTTATATATATTTGTGCACACACACTATATTATTGTGTGCCATATAACAACAGTTATAATACATATGTGTGTATGTGTGTGCATAATTAAAATTAAAATGACAAATTCCAAGCATTATTCAAACTATGCTTCCTGAAAATAAGACTATGTCTTATATTAAATTTTGCTCCAAAATTCACTGTAAAGTTTAATTTCAGGGAATGTCTTATTTTTTCATGTACAAAAATCTACATTTATTCAAGTAGAAATATATACATTTATTCAAGTACTTTCTTCTCTTTACAGAAAACTGTAACATTCTTATCCCAGGAGTCTCCCACAATTCCTTTCTTGTACTTTCCAGAATAGCTCTTTCTTTTTGCACTCATCCTATCTGGCAATCAGAATATTATTCCATTTACTTATGAGATAGGAGTGGTGACAAAAATGATTCTAGTTAAGAATGATTTGTTCACATAAAAGCAATAAAAAAAATGCAAGCACAAAAATTTAGAAAATATTTCTGTTCTTATAACACACGGCATATGTCATTTCACATATGACAAACTACCTCCATCCATAATCAAGTGCACAACTTGTAAACACTTTTTAAATTACTTGTAATAGTAGTGCTTGGATATTCTTTTTAAAAACATTTCTTTAGGAGAAAGATTGATGATTTAACTTAAGCTAAACTTTGATTATCAAAATCACTTCTGTTATTTTAATAAAATCTTTTAGGAAAAAATGTTTAAGAAATCAAATTAATTTTTCTTTTATCTTGCATATTTAAAAGTCACCATGATGAAACTCTAAAACTAAATCAAGTATTCTAAATCAAAGTATCAAATATAAATAAAATGAGTACCTAAAAATATATAAATGAAATTGTAAATTGTCCAATATAGTGACTTGTGGTAGATAAATTGTTTCTTGATACAGATAGACTTACATTTGTTGAAAATTGTCAATAGGAAAATACAAAAGAACCTTATAATTTATATTATCATTTATTTAAAGCATTAATATCAGATATATTTATTTATACATTCATTATTTTATAATTTAATATGCTCATTGACAGTTGATTCCAATCTTAATTAGGGGCTTATATTATAGGCATTCTGAAAAATCATGCTAGACATGTTTTCTGCTTAGGTTTTATTTTTGGGGAAATATGATATTTTAAATACACTCTTTACAGTGAGAAAACGATTTTTACTTATTGTGATCAATGATTTTATTACTGCAAAAAATTTATTGAACACTGCAGCAAGAGACAGATCAATTATTGATATTAAAAGTGATTGGAGTTTTATGTTGTAAACATGATGATAGAAAATGCAAAAAATAGAAGGCATGATTCATTTCTAATAACTTCAAGCTATTAGCAAAAAAGAAAATAGCGTTCCATTGTCCAAAAATTGGAATATTTAAATTAGTCATTTACATAATGTTCATCTTATTTAAATCTCACAATACACCCTGCAGATTATGAAAGCATTCTCAGTTTTATAGATTTTAATACTGAACAATCTTTTCTTTTTCAAACATTCAAAACATCGACATATGTATATTATAAATATATTGTATATAAATCACACATTAATGTAAATAAGTTTTCTTGAAAGCAAATTAATTAAAATATATATATATTCTTTTTATAATAATGTACTGCATATTAATATTCATAAGATCTTTATTTTTTTATCTTTTTTTTTTTAATAGAATGCTTATTAATGTTTGCTTCTCAGCTTTCTAGAGTGTCAAGTAATAGAAGAAGACAACAGACTAACTGATCAAAGGCCAGATTTTATTACCTTTGCTTCAACATACCCAGAAGGCAAAATCAACGCTGTTTATCTGAAGAAAATAGTGCAAAAAAGCATTAGAACCTTCAACATCGGGATTCTGTCATCTTAAATGTAATGCATATACTTAAGATCTTTTTAAATTTAATTTTACGAATAAATAATATTATTTTGAATTTTATAAAAAAATTCAATTTACTAAAAATTAATTATATTAGTAAATACATTCTGTGTGTATATATTATATGTAATATTTAAATACAAGTATATTGCCTATACTGAACTTAATGTAATTAGAAAGGATTTGAATTCAGGCTCATGATTCCTATAGCTATCCACTTCAGCCTATACAACTGACACACATGACCACATACACGTGAAAAAGATAAATGATCTCCAATACATGTATTTACTGCTGAACTGACATTCATCAGTTGGTGCAGATCATCATCTCTCACACACATATGTAATCAGTGCTCAGTTTATATTAAGATAGCAAATTTCCAAACATTAATATACAGGCTTCAATCTTCTCTACCATCCAACTCTTCAGCCATCCATATCATTGAAAATCTGACGATGGAATGCTCAAAATCCTTGTTGATGTCATTATTATTCTATGTGTATGTTTCTTGTATAATTTTTTTTTATGCTCATATATCAAGTATATAAAATAATTACATTTTAGACTTAATATCTAAATTTTGATCCAGTCTTAGAGTTATAGATTTAAGAGGTAAAAATTTCTGAATTAAAGCTTAACCTATCATTTCTGGTATTTGAACATCATATGACAACCCTAGGGAGTAACCATTCTTTTGTAAGATCTTTTTTTTTTTTTAAAACCCACATTGAAATTGCATTTTTAACATAAAATAAAAACAGCTTCATGGTCAAACATTTTAATATTTAATCTGGCATGGCTATGACCTGGGTTCATGTCTTGATTGTAACTGGTATCTAAAAATTTTCATGTTAGCATATGTTTGTTTTTCAGGATATAAAACTATAATCAACTTAACTAACTAGTCACCAGTAGCTGGCAAATAAATATTTTTTTAGTTAGAGTCTGTAATAAAGAAAAAACCCATTAACAACAATTAATTATCCTGAGAAATACAATAATATCTATGGAGAAATACTAAAGAAGCTTTTGTTCTTAAACAAAGTATTTAAAGTCAATAATTAAATTGAAAATAATCAATTGATTTGTTGCTTGGGAGATCACAAAATGTTCAAAAACCAAAAGATAGAATTGAGAGCTGTGATTCATAAATCATGAAATTTAAAGTCTACCATTCTACCAGTACACTAAACCACTCCAGGGCATTGTTGCTGCAGTAAGTTGTCATATTTAGTTACATAAATACTTATTTAAACTAATATTCTTAAGGATTAACAAAACAATATAAATACATGTCATATAAGCACTATATTTTTGACTTGCAAATCCTAAATTAGAACTATAAAAATTGTGAAGAGATCTGTCAGAAAATAAAAATCATTTTTACGAGGTTGTGAGAAAAAATGTCAAATCTGCCTCAGATTTAGGAACCAAATTATCTATACATATTTAAATTTAAGCATACTGCCAATGCAGTGATCACTGTATTCATTTTACATATGGCTAATGAAACATGTCCAAATCAACTGTGATCAACTTCAATATTTATTGAAAGATATCAATAGATGTTACAAAACAATGAAACTAATAATTGAAGAAATGATATTCATTTATCTATCAAACAAGTCAGACATATTTTAATGTCACTGTTCTTCAGTGGGATTTTGATAACAGAACTATTTTGATTTGGGAAGCTATATTATGTTATTCTTTTTGATTCAATCATTATTGTGCAAGAATATATTGCAGATACAGGCTATCTAAATATTTTGAGTTTCCATGTCTCATCTTTTGGTATTTTTTAAAAACATTGCAGCTTCAAAAATAACAATGTTTCAATTTATGCAGTTCATACCAAATAATCATTTTCCACCACCCCCCCAAGCAATATCTGCCTTAGTAAATTTGAGGCTTCTATTTATAAAAATGGCTTTATATTCCCATGGATACTATTAGCATATTATTATGAATAAATGCATGTAAGTAGCTTTTTATTAGTTCACTGCAAAACTAAGATAAATGATGAATATAATAATATCTTAATATAAATATGATTTAATCCTATACTTATTTGTGTTTGGGCTTTGGCACAATTAGTGAAGGATGTTGACTGAAACTAATCTGGTAAACCTTGTATTACCATAATTTCTAATTTAGAAATTGGTTCTTATATGTAATGCTTTATATCTTATTTCACAAAAAATAGAGAGTATTTAAATACAATCATTTATAATAATATGATAAGATGTAGTTCTGTAATGTATTAATACATTTATGATTATTCATCTAATCCTTGTATTTATAATATATAATGATAAATATGAATAAATGTGTGATATATATGAGACAAAAATGTAAAAGTAAAGATATTATTATTTGTTATATTTGAAGATATTTTTCAAAATAGTTTTTTGGAGTTTTATATATTTTTTCAATTCACAAGATTTTAATGGGAAGAATATTATAAGTTTTATTAAATGTTATATATTCAATTACTTTCCAAACAATATTTTTTCAGATTTAAACTCTTCTAGTTAACATATGTTTTCTTTTATTTATATACTAATTTGTACAGTGCTATTATTCTTTTCTGAATTTAAACCAGATTGACAGTTTTTATTTTTAAAAAATATAAATACATTTTTCAATAATGATGCAATTAGAGAAAGAAAATTTCATGCTTAGGTATGGCCTAATTAAGTTCAAAAGTAATGTGAGCATAAAGAATTTTCTGAACTTTGTTAGAGTATTATTAATGGATAGCTTGGTATTGACATTTTATAGCTTTTTATTTTTCCTTCATCATCAGCAACTGTAGGAATGTGACATCTTGTTTAACAGTAATAATAGAAGTATCATATTACTATTTTAGTATTTATTATAATAACCACATCTGCAATAATTTGGCCACTCCAACCTGGTTAATCTAGAATTTTTATTCTTTAAGTCAGTATCCATAGAAGTGTGATAATTTCCTATCGTAGTAAAAATTAGACCATTTATTATAATCTTATATGTTATTTTTATAATGTCCATTGATACTCATTTAACCAATCCCAGAATTTAACCTGAAATCTTCATACTCTAGCTAGGATTTCTTAATGCCCATTTTCAAATCACTGATGGATGGTTGCTTTAAGTTGACTAATGAAAATATATCCTAAGTCTGTTTATTACTTAAAATATTTTAAAGTTATATCATGATTTAGACTTGAATATCAGATGATCATTACAAAAGGAAAAATGTGGCAACTAGTACATCATAATAAATAAATTTACATATGGTTACAACTTCCTTTAGATTATTAATTAAGGAATATTTTTAGTAATTATATATTGATTGTAATTTTTTCACATATGTAAATTATTCATGAACATGTGATCAAGTTCTAAGTCTCATCCAAAGCTTTTATAAAACAATCAATAACTGGGCTAAATTGTTACTTTTTTTGTAAATGTATACATTATATTATATTTCCATGCTGAGTCATATATAAATAAATATAGATTATGTCATAAGAAAATATGGTCTGTATATGTTTGTCTTAGCTATTGATCTTTGTATACATTAATTAATCTAGTATATATAACAATTTGGAACAATAAATCTTTTCTTAAAGCATATGCTATATATTAATGTAATATTCTTTAGTATCAAAATAATTCATTTTGTTACTTCCACTCCAAAATCTTATATGAAAAGAAAATTAGATAATGATATTTAAATAATAAATCCAATACTTTTGTTATTATAAAACATAAATCATAATCTAACAATACAACTATTGTATAAATCAGAGAAATATTAAAATAAAACCGTATTGCCAAGCACTTTTAACTTGTATGAGTCCTTATCAAGGCTGTCTAAAAACTGTTATACTCTACTAAGTGATAAACTCAAACATTTCATTATATCAGCCAATATAATGAAATGTTTTTGCTTAATAGAGTATAAAGATTTTTATACAGCATCGATAAGGATTCGTATGAGTTGAAAGTTTTGAAAATAGTGTTTTATATTATTTTAATGTTTCTCTGCTTTATACAATAGTCGTATTGTTAGATTGTGATTTAGAATGATATTTATTAGAATATCAAATCATTAAAGATGGCCACACCCTTTCATTTGAATTAGCTTATAATTTAAATTAACAATATAGACTTTATTTCTACTCATTTTAATATGTAAACAAACAACCAATATCAAATTACAAGCTGATTCAAATGAGATTATCTGGGCATCTATTCTGCTATGATATTCATACTAAGAAATATCATTGACTAATCTAGTGTTTATAAGATCTTAGATCTCAAGTGAAACTGGATTCATTTTTTATTTGCAAGAAGTATTTTGATATTACAAGTCATTACATTAATATATAGCTAGTACTTTAAAAGGAAATTTAGTGCTCCATTTTTTTACATATTATTTAGCACTATATAATTTAATATATACATATGCACACTAAAACAAACAGATTGTTTAATAGCAAATGCAAGATATTTTTTTTTATTGTTTGTTAATATTTCCTTTTAAATAGAATATTTAAAATAAGAAGTATAATAGGGTCAAAATTACTAATTGCTTTAGCAGGGAAAAAGTTTAATTATGTAGCAAGTTTTCCAAAATCAAGACAATGACTTTTGATGTAATCACAGATTTCAATAAGTCTTCTTTTTTTGGCAATTGATGTAAATTTCTTATGCAATGAGATTTAAATTTAACCTGCATGATTTAATGCTAAGCTTGTATTAACTTTTCATACATATAATATAATAGAAATTCTAGTTTACATATTAATCAACAAAAATTGATTAGGGACTAAAATAAATATAAAAATAAAATTAAATGATGAAAGATGGGCAAATGTTTTATGCTAAGAATAGCATTTGATAATATGAAATAAAAAATCTTTGACAAATCTTATTATTCAGTGATATTATTCAAACAGAACTCAATCTCTGGTAATGTGCTATTTCTTAAACATTATAAATCTCCATGGCACTCTCCCACCACTATTATTTTAAAAAACTTAAGTGAATCACTTAAGTTTAGAGCATACATTCTATATACACCAACACTTACAGACCATGCTTAAATCAGGGCCTGAGTCTATATGTGTCTGATGTTATAATCAAATATTCAATTGTACATATCTACTTAATCCATCGCTGGAGAAAGACAGTCTCATTTTTAACTACCTACGATTAGATAAACATGACTTATAAATAGATATGACCAATTGAATATTTGATTATAACATCAGACACACAATAGACTCAAGCCATGATTTAAGTATAGTCTGTAAAAGTTGGTGTATATAGAATGTACACTCTAAATTTAAGTGATTCACTTAAGTTCTTTAAAATTCTTACCGGCAGGAGAATGCGCAGAGATTTATAATATTTAAGAAATAGTGCATTATCAGAGATTGATTTTTATAAAAATAATTTCAAAGTTTTCAGTGCGTTATAATAATAGGTATTCAGTGATATGTTTTCTGTTTTATCTGATTTGATTCTAAGTAATTAACAGTGATGATAAATTGAAATTTTTTTTATTTCTAGTGATCTAAATCATTGCAAATATAGAAAACTTTTCTCTCTTTTCTTAGTTCTCTTTTTATATATGGATTTGCCATGAAATTTATAAAAGATGTTTTGGATTTAATGAAAAAAATAAAGAAACAGAGAAGAGAAAAAGTTTTTTAATGAATTAAAAAGCATTTTAATACATCATTTTTTTTTTTTTTAAAAACTAACCTGGCAATAATTAGTGATTTACTTATATAAAACTTAAGAATTATTTACTGATTAAACTTTTTTTAAAAAAAATACAAACATTATATTATTACAATTCAGAAATTAAAAAATGACTGTTTCTTTTATTATAAGTGTAAAAAATGTATAAGATTTCAATAATGGAACTTGGATATTTATTTCTGGTTTAAAAAAGTCTTAAGGATCTTATGATATGAAGATTAGTGTGTATTTATTTGACAAATCTACAATCTAAGGTTCAAGACTATCTGGATGGATCTTGGAATTCTTTCAGAACATAAACAAGTTAGGATTTTTGGTTTAATTAAGTGGGTGATTTATAGCCACATCAATAATTATTGTAAATGAATGTCCTTACTTAGAAGTAAAAGCCAATATTTAATGAGCTTATGAGATAAGTTTTGCTACACTGGCCACAAAAATGAAGTGTTGATTGCTGATCAGAGAACTATCATACTTTTACTTTTCAAAAGAAAATTATAATATATAATTAATATTCAATAACAAATATTTTTCTTCCATTCCAGTTCTATCGCCATAAAACATTGTAATCAATAGATGCCAGATAGTAGTTTTCCAGAAATTTCTATTCATGCTGAGATGCTCATGTTCAAGACCAGTTTGGAATTTATGGTTTTAATCAATGAGAATGGAAATGGAAGAACTGAAATAGCAGAAATAGAATGGATAGTTAAAAATGCTTGAATATCTTAGCACCTCACTGAAGAAGTCAGAAGCATAAACTGATCTGGGGTTAGAGATATTCTGAAAAGCTTGTTAAGAGCTATTGGCAAGTTCAGTAGATAATAATGGATAATCAAAAATATTGTAAAAGCAGAAATCAGGTGTTATTTTGTTAATGTTATAGCTAATATATAGACTCAATACAAGTTGCACTTATGATAATTAATATCATCATCTGATATTAAGCATAACATGATCACTATCTCTTATACTAGCACATAATTGCACAAGCCTTCTGGCATTCATTGATTACTCTGGTTGGCACAGGATGGCACTACTGTATGGAGAGTTTTGCTTTGTTTATAAACAATTATGTGCTAGTATAAGAGATAGTGGTGGAAATGGTTGTTAAAGAACCAAAGGCACCAAAATGTATGGGTGCTGAACTGAGTTCAGACCCATAGGATCATATAAGCTATTGAGTTTAGATTGAAAATATTTTTGTGTTTTCAATTTCATTCTCATAGTTTGTAGTTAAGTAGAGATAAAAGGTGGGTGATGGAGGGTTGCATTAGATCCTAAGATCTAGGTGCAGTGCTCTCAGATCCCAAAGCTCCTCACTGACGATGGCCACAAGCTAGAAACTAGTCTGGGGATATTGGATAAATAGGCATTAGATAGGGATTTTATGTACAAGCCTTCTGGCATTCATTGATTACCCTGGTTGGCACAGGGTGGCACTACTGTACAGAGAGTTTTGCTTTGTTTATATCATCTGATATTCATCATCATCATCATCATCAACCATAATCAATCCACTGCAGGATGAAGGTCTCTCCAAGTTTAATCCCATCTTCTCCGATCTTTAGCTTCTCTTTTCCACAAACACCCCTGCACATTTTCTTATTTCATCCATCCATCTCACATGTGGTCTCTTTCTGGGTCTTTTACAATCTCTTGGAATCCAGTTTAAAATTTCAATTGTCCATCTATTATCATTTCTTCTAGCAATATGTCCAGCCCAACTCCATTTCAATCTTTTAATTTTTTCAATAAGGTCAGTAACACCTGTTTGTTGTCTTACCCATACATTGCGTTTTCGATCTCTTCTTGTTACTCCCAACATACATCTCTCCATACTCCTTTGAATGGTCTGAAGTCTCTGTATTGCTCTTTTATTAAGTGTCCAAGTCTCAGATCTATAAGTAAGAACTGGTAAAACACATTTGTTAAAAAACATTCTTTTCAAACACATAGGCATATTTCCTTTTAGTATCAAGTTATTTCTACCAAAAGCACTCCAACCAAGTTTAATTCTATGATTAATTTCCTCCATTATGTTTCCATCTGTATTAATAATCTGACCTATGTATTTGTAACTGTTAACTTCTTCTAATTCTTCATAATCAATCTTTATTTTCATATTTTGAGCAAATCGATTAAACATTACTTTAGTCTTTTTAACATTTATCTTTAGTCCTACTTTTCTACTTTCATCTGATAACTCCTGCAACATTTCCTGCAGCTCTGAAGCATTATTTTCAAAAACAACTACATCATCTGCAAAATCTAAATGACTTAAATACTCTCCATTTACTTTCATTCCTTTAGTTTCCCATTTTAATCCACAAAATACTTCTTGCAGCACTGCTGTAAAAAGTTTTGGAGATATGGAGTCACCTTGCCTTACACCTTTCTCAATGTTGATTTTTCCAGTATCATTATGTAATGTAATTGTTGCTGTTGCATTTTTATAAATATTCTTTAAAATATGACAATATCCTGGATCTATACCTTGATGATCCAATGCTTTAATCACTGAAGAAATGTGTATAGAATCGAATGCCTTTTCATAATCTACAAATCCAAAACATAATGACAACTCATATTCATTTGTCCTTTCTATGACTTCTCTCAATACCTGGATATGATCTATTGTACTAAAACCACTTTTAAATCCAGCTTGTTCTCTTGGTTGGTGGAAATCCAAAGTTCTCTGTAGATGAGTTGTAATTATCTTGGTAAAAATTTTATATAAAACTGATAAAAGGCTGATAGGTCTGTAATTTCTAATATCTTCTTTATCACCTTTTTTAAATATTAATATTATTACTGCATTCTTCCAATCTTCTGGTACATCTTTATCATTTAGACATTTGGTATATAACTTTGCTAAAATTGTTTCTATTTCTTCACCTCCTTCTTTTAATATATCAATTATAATTCCATCATTTCCTGGAGCCTTTCCTTTCTTCATACATTTAATTGCATGTCTCACTTCTTCATTTAAAATTCTGGGCAATTCGGAAGATGTAATAGATATAGGAGATACTTGTTCTTTATTACTATATAATTCTTGATAAAAATCTTCTACCAATTTCATGATGTCATCTCTTTTTTTAGTAATAATTCCATCTTTTTTTCTTATTGCAGATATAAATTTCCTACCAATACCAAAATGTTGTTTAACATTCTTGAGACTTTTATTTTCTTCTACAGCTTTCCTTGCTATTTCACAGTTATACTTTCTTATATCATTTTCAACTCTTTTCCGTACCATTTTACAAAATTCGAGATATTCAATTCTTTTTAATACATCATTTTTGTATATCTTCATATTCCTTCTTTTCTTCATAAATTCTCTAGTCTCAGTAGAAATTTTATTAGTCAATTGCTGCTTTTTTCTACCAGCTATCTTTGTTGCAGTTTTTAAAAGTGTATCAATTATTTTCATATTAATTTCATTCAAATCTGAATCATGTTCAAAATCTCCTAACACTTGAAACCTATTTGTAAGTTCTAATTTAAATTCATTAGAATGTTTCTGAAAATTAGGAATATCAACTGTAAATATTGTTTTTCTCAATAATTTTTGTCTCTCTAGTTTTACATTAACACGTAACTTACACCTTACTAATCGATGATCACTTCCTGTGTTAAATATATTAAGAACATTACAATCTTGAAATATGTATTTCCTGTTAGTCAAAATATAATCCAATTCTGCTGTACCTTCATTTGGATGCTTCCATGTCCATTTCCTTTTAACATTTTTCTCAAAAAATGAATTCATAATATAAAGTTTTTCTTTTTCTGCAAACTCCACAAGTCTATGTCCTCTCTCATTTCTATTACCATAACCAAAATTACCTACAGCAATTTCATCTTTCATCTGTCTACCAATTCTAGCATTAAAGTCTCCCATAACAATTTTAAAATGTTGTTTACTCTGATCAAAAGCCTTTTGTACATCCATATAAAAATCTTCTACTACTTCATCACTATGAGAACTTGTTGCGGCATAAACCTGAATTATCTGCATTTGGTATCTGCTATTAAGTTGTATAACTAATCTTGCAACATCTGTCCGATACACCATCAATCTCCACAATATTGTTCTTCCACTTTTTATTTATAATGAATCCTACTCCACTTGTATTTCCAATATGTGTGCCTTTATAATAGAGTATATGTCCATTTTTTAAATCAATTGTTTCTTCACTTTTTCTTCTAACTTCACAAAGTCCAATAATGTCCCATTTAATATAAGACAATCCTTCTTCTAATTCTTGCAATCTTCCTTCACTCGAAAGTGATCTGCAGTTGTAAGTACCTAAATAAAAAGTCGTCATCAAATGGCAGCCTGGGTCCACAATCAGGGGATTCTTAGCACCCTCCGCCTTTGGCCACCAAACGCTGCCTTGGTTGGTGACTTTACAGCCTCCTGGAAATAAGGGCCATGCTTTATTTTTGTTTGTCATAATTGTATATATGTATTGGAAAAATATTTATCATTTACACAAACATTCATTCTGCCTTATCAGGCACTGAGAAGAAAGACCATGGTGTTTCTTGATCTTAAACTCAGAGGTAAAAAGCCAATAAACTCACCACGCTGGCTAATGCGTGTTGGTGAGCAGCCCATCCATGTTCGCATACTATATGAATAATCACATAGTAATAACAGCTGCAACGACAAGAACTTATGAAGTGGACATTAGGAATTTGCCCTGCTCGGTTCCTTTAAGGCCTCCAAGAGGAATCAAAGGGTCTCCTTTCAGTTAATAGCAAACTCCTTTCTGCAGCCCATCTGATATTATAACTATATAAATACCTTATTATGTTTATCCATTATATGCTATTATTTATTATAGAACTGATGCTTTTCTAAATTTACTAGCAGTCATTACCTGCATATTAAAGGTGACTCAATAATTGCTTTGAGATATATCTGCAAATAAACCATAAACAACCACATCCATTTTCCATGCCTATAAACTGAGTTTGAATTTAGTATTGTGGAAAATATAAACTTTTCTATCCTTATGCAGAAAAGAATTATTAAATTTAGTATTTTCCTATCTAGTTTAAGACAACTGATTGTTTTGATTTTATTATATATTTACACGGATATAAAGTAATTAGATTTTTCTTTTTAATTTTATAAAATAAACATTTAATAAATTGCATTTATTAACTTCGATTTTAATTTTTTTTAAATATATTTTTTAAAATTATAATAAATATTTACTACATTAAAAATATTCAACAACTAGCTACCTGAGAAGGTTTTATTTTTTACTGGTTTAACATGATTTTCATGTTCTGTTTAATGAAGCTGAATAATTTCGGTTAAATTTCTGTTTTCATTTAAACTGAACTTTAACAAATTGTGAACGATCTATTAATAATATTTATAACATTTGATCTGCTTAATTAGTTTTGACTGGAATTGTAATTACAAGCAGTTGTAGTCTTTCAAGCACAAAGGAGATTTAACTTTGAAATGTGATTACTGAAAGAGAAGTAAAAAAGAAGAAATGAAAAATAACTTTATTATAATAAACTATAATTATGAATATCTTATTAACTTACAGCTAATTTATAAGGAATAATATTTAAATGCAGCACTTTTAAACCCTGAGATCATGCTCATGAAATATAAAGCTTACCAATTGCTAGTGAAGTTAGAACTTTCATATTTTAAATGATAATGATAGATAAAGTGAATTACACTTTTTTTTATTAGCTTGAGTTAATTAAGTGCCAATATTCTGAAGGAAAAAATTTAAATTTGCTTGTGATAAAAAATTACAAGATTTTCTCAGCTTAAGTTTGAATCCCAGGTCATAGACATGGAAAAAGACATGCTAAGGACTATACTATAATACGTTTTATAATTTAGTTACACTTATTAATATCTCTAGTAGTAGGTGTTGAACCTTATTCCCCAGATTAAAATAACTGGGATCCATTTAAAACATCAATAGTAATAAAATAATTTGCAACAACACACATACGGATAAAACAAAAGTAATATTCACACCTGTGTGTATATGTTTTAATATAATTTTCAGAATTTCTTTATACGTGTAGTTGCTAATTATTATCATAGCACTGATAGTTTAGCTAGATCTGATGTGCCATTGTCGGGATAACATATGTGGCTCAATAGTTATCATGTTTGTCATCATCATCATCATTAATTAATTATCTGCCAAAAATAGGTTGCATGTATTAAAACAGATATCTTCTACAAGCCTTTTTTCTTTTCAAATAGCCTTAGGTATTCCTTTCTTTAAGACCACCATTCAACTTATTTCTTTTTCTTTATTATAATAACTTTTGCAACTATGCTTTCCAACATTTCTAACATTGATCTTATATTTTCATATTATTTTTTCAATTTTTAAAAGATTCTATTTTTTACCTTAATTTTTTCAAACTATCCATCTTTCTGTTTCCTACAACCAAAATATATAACAAGTCTTTACTTCAAATTTAATTTCAGGGTTTACAGAAAAAAAAAATACACTTTTATTAAAAAAATATGTTTTAACTATTGTAATTCTTAATCTAATTTATTTACTGCTGTTTCCAAGATTAGTTATCAGAGTAGATTAATATTTTCAAATATGTAGTAGATATATTAAATAAAATAAAACAGGTGATATCACTACCTTGCAGTTTTCTATCTATTTCTTCTATAAAAATAACATATAACCTTTCAAATAATTAAAATAACTAATTTGGTTTTTAACTGCTCTCAATCCTTTTCTTTCTCTCTCTCTCTCTCTCTCTCTCTCTCTCTCTATATATATATATATATATATATATATATATATATATATATATATATATATATATATATATATATATATATATATATATATATATATTTAAAGCTTTAGCTTTATTTACATTGATATTTATCCCAAACATATTGTAGAAGCCTTGTCAATATGGCATTATGTTTAAATGAATTCAGTCTTAATTATTTTCAAGTGTTGGCATACCATAAGCAAATCTGATATATAATTAATAACTCTTTTAGTCCCAATGCTAGTTCAATCATAATTTTTCTAAATAAATATTAAATAAAACAGATAGTTGATATTATCCTTGCCTTATATCTTTTCCTATCTAGCTCTTATATAAAAAAGATCAACCTTACACATAACGCTTCATGTACAGAATTCCCAACAAACATTTCCATCCTAATCTGTGAATTTTGTTTCCAATATATTCAAAAACTCAAAACAAAAGTTTTTTCAAAATCAATAAAATTAACATTAGCATCTTTTTTATGTGTCATAGCATCGGCCGGGAAGCGAACCCAGGATAACTGCTTGTAAGGCAGTTATGCTGACCTCTTGACCACCAACGCTTGACAACATTAGCATCTTTTTATCTTTTACATTTATAAACAATAGTTCTACATTTTCTCTTGCCCCCTTTCCATTTTTAAATTCAGCTTGATTTTTATACATAAACATGGGTAATGTATTTATCTATTTAAGATCCATAATATGATCTTAGATGAAAATTACTCAAAATCTTTACATTTCAAACAAATAGACATTTTTGAAAATGAAATCGTAATTGTTGATTAAAAAACATTCTCCACTCTAACATACTCATAAATTACACTACAAAAATCAAATATGTTTTTGAAATTCCTTTTCACCATAACTTAATTATTCAACTTGATCTCCTTAATTTTCTGCATTTTGCCAATTTTTATTTGACAATACTTTACTTTTATATCTCATCTTTATCTGCATGATTTTTTTCACTTAAGACAAATGGAACCTTATTAATTATATTATATAAATCATGAAATATTTTTCTAATCTTTTCAATTCATCTTTTTAATTAATTTTTTTTTTAATTTTCAACCATTATTTCACTCCTCTGATTCTGCTTATCTACTCACTTGCTGTATTATTCTATTAATTAAATTGAACTTGCTTTATTTTAGTAGACTATCTATTTCCCTATATTTCTTTTTGAGCTACTTTTTTATATCTTCAACTACTTCATATCTTCATTATATGAGTAGGTGTATGTCTGTGGGTATCTAAATGATTCTCTGTATAACTTTAATGGGTGGCCCAAAAAATAAAAATCTATAAAATCCACATACTTTGCTTTATAGATTTGATAATTAGTTTAGTGATGGCTAATACAATTATAATACCTATGTATTCATGATGCTTGATGGTTCAGAGCATTGATTATGATTAGTATTGATACAATGATGTCATAATTTTGATGTAGAAATATTTTTATAATTATTTTTTAGAACTTATGAATGTGTCTGGTAGTTGAAAAATTGATTGTCTTTATAATATGCTATAAGTTTGGCATTGACTAGTTAATGATTTAGAGTTTATAATTTGTTATTTAATTCCAGTCATAAAGGATGACTCTTGATTTTTGATGATTATTGCTAGTGATGTTACATTTATAACTTATATATTATTTATATTGGATTCAGATGCTGATTCATTCATTTTTTATGCCAGTAAAAATAATGGTGATGATAATGATTTCCATAACACCTGTTATTTTTCTATTCCATACTATATATATTGTGCCCTTGTCTGTAGGTCATAGGTAGGTAGAAAGGTCAAATGTGAAAAAAATTTTAAATTTTAAGTTATATTTAGGTGATATAAAAGTAATAATAGTTTTGTAATACAATTTTAAGCTAAAATACCTAATAGATCATAGTGTAATAAAGTATTTTAAAAGTAAACAGTTAAATAAAGTTTTAATATCATTGCTTATGGTTGTGAAAGCTGGCCATACAAAATAACACAGCTATAAATAGCTAAAATTATTGTAATAATTTTAAAATAATAGTTTCAGAGAATTAATAGATTAAATAAATGAAATATAATTTTATAGTTAGTCAAAATTAATAGGATGTATTTTTTTTTATTAATAAACTTTAGGATGGTGAGAGTTATATTTGGTTCTATAAGTTTCAATTTATTTTCCAAAATTTTATAAAGTACGTTAGTTTTGGTGATTTAAACCGAGACATAAATAAAAAAGAAATTATTTTATAAAGTTGATAGACACGTGATCGTATATTAAATGCCTTCACGCACACACACACTTGGTAGATAATAATAAAGTTTGTGAATTTAAAACTAGATATAATTGCCATCCATCATTAAAATTAAAAGTTAAAAATGTTATAAGATTGTCTTAATAATTATTTTAAAGATCAAAATAATAAGTTTATCAAACTATAATTTAATTTAATAATATTAAGTTAAAATAATATTCCAGACATTACGTCATAAATATTTATTTAAAAGTACAATTTATTATCCCAAAATAGAATGACTAATATTGTTCGCGCTAAAAACAAATATTGACCAATCAACGGATTTAAATTGGCAAGAAAAAAATCTAAGATAGACAGAAGCGGGAGACGGAATGTGAAAGTTGAAGAGGACGGTAACCTTTTTGAATTGCTTGTAACATCAAAGCTGAAAAAGTAGTTTAAATTTATAAATTAATAATTATTCTAAAGTTAGTCTTTAACAGATAATATAATCTTGTATCCAGAAAGATGATTTGCTAATTTCTACGTGATCTTACCAGTGGATTTATTCAAATTTGACCATTCATACTACAGTAAAGATGGAAATACCAAAAATAATAATTGAAATAATTATTGAAAGAAAAATGAGTGAAAATTGTATAAGTTTTATGTTATTCGTGCTCAACCAGAAACTAAATCCTATAACGCTAAAAAAGAAAAGTAATACAAAGAAGACGCTGTGTGAAAATATAAGAAAGAAAATATTTACTATTGAGAGAATCTTATGACGAACATTTGTTTTATAAGTACTTAAAACTAAGTCATATTTCTCTATGAGAAAAATCATAGTATATGTTCAAGTAAATATAAAGAGAATGAGGAAGAAAAATATGTTATATTCAAGGAAAACATTATTTAAAAATATAATTTCCAAAAGTAAAAAGTAGGAGAAAAGCCATAGTCCTGTATGAAGTGCTATATAAATTTACTAAGAGGAACCTAGATTTTATCTCATAATAGAAAAAAAGAAAATATATTTAAATGGAAGAAATATTGTTTAAACAGAGATAAATTAATCACTAAAGGAGGAAAATGGATCCATGGAAATAAGGAAAAATTTATTGAATTTTCTAAAATAAAGTACAAGATGCATCGAGGGAAAACCAAGCGCGCGGGGGAAAAAGCTAGCAGACTATATAAAGGAGATATCAAGAATAAGTGGGAAAATATGAAGAAAACTAAGGATCATCGTCTAAGAAGAATTAATAAACATAATTAAAATATTAAAATAGAACATTAAGTGACTAAAGAAAATAAAGTATATTTTTTTTATTTAGCTTTGCAAGGAACGATTTTCCAAGCGAATCCAACAAAGATGTATCGTAAATATAATTTTAATATTTTTTTTTATTGTATTTAAAGTATAAAATTTGAATTAGCTTAGGGAAACATATAAACATAAATTTTATAATAGTTATAATTAAAATATGAGCTAATGGAATGAGAGAAATATTAATAATAAATAAAATGTGTGTATGGAAAATGTTAAATACCTACTAGAAGTCCTGGAATGGAGAAGTTTACAAATACGATCCAGAGGATAGAGATCGTTGGTAATTTTAATATTATTGGTAATATGTAATGTATTTTTTTTTATAGGTCATCTATTAATGAATGAGGTATGAACGATGTTAAAAGTTATAAGTACACATTTATCCAACATCAAACATATATTTGAGAGAGTAGTAAAACTTTAAAAATGTGCATGCAATAAATAATTTAAAATAATTAATAATAAGTAACATATTAATTATGTGATTCTTTTGAATTTTATATTGAAAATATCCAAATAGTTTAGAACAATAGAGATAGAAATGTACGAGAAGTATAGTAAAGAATTTTCTTAAGAATAGCTGTATAGTTATATTAAAAATGAATTTTATTATTATTAGCAAGGTAGACAAAGAATTTGTCGATGTAATGTAGAGATGAATCTGAAGAAATCAGTCAGATAGTGACTTGGGAGTACTGATATCAAAGGAAACCAAGAGGATGTTTTATTAAAATATAAGGAATGAAATATGGGGATCATAATAATTTGTGTGACCTCAGTATAGATAACTTTGCCCTATAACTGAGCACATATATTCTGGACAGTGTCTTTACATATCTTTGAAACTTTCTGATGTGATGAAGCTGAAGAAATAGCTTTAGCATCCTTCCAATATTAGAGGCAGATAGACAGATAAAAGTCACTCCTCTATGGCGTCCATAAATTCACTGTGCCATGATTGTTGAAGTTTTATAAAGGATAATATCTTGTTTATTTTGATCCAATGCATCTATATCTTCGCTATCTTGATTTCATGGAAATACATCGTCAGGGAGATAATTTTATAGAAATGATACATAAGATAGAAAGGAAGCTAGATATTAGTTATGTAAGAATAGTTGTTTACTAGAGTAAAGTAGAATTGTATAAGTCCAAAGTGAAAGTATAAGTATTATAAAAGATGGAGAATCATATGATATAATTTATAAAAAAAAAAAAAAAAACTTTAGAATTAAGTTTTAAAATAATAATAAGATTTTAAAATATTGTACGTGATATTTTAATAGAAGAGATTGCACGTTTTGTGTGGCGAAATGATTTAAAATGTATAATAAAAAAATGTGTATTTGTACATGGTGTGTGGATGACGTTAATTGCTATATAAAACTAGGAATAGGATCAATAATTTGACTAATAATTATTATATGATCGATGATAAAACTGAACATCAAATTGTCATAAGGATTAAATTCTGTAGGATTCCATACTAACAAGAATATAATTAGAATTTTGTAATCTTGTATAATTTTACATAAAAGTAAAGATTTTATAGAAATATAAACCTGAAATTATAGGGATATAAATGTCAATAGAAAATTTTAATAGATAGAATTTTGTGTATTAAACTAAGCTCAAAACATGTATCTGAAGATAATAATATTGTGAAATATATTTTTGTAATTATTAATGGTAAAAAGGGTAAAATAAAAAATTAGATAATAATAATGTTAAGACATCAACGGGTAGAAATAAAAGAGTTTGTAATAAGTAGATAGGGATATCCGCTGTAAATAATGTACAAATTGTTACTTGTTATAATGTTAATAAAATGTTATAAAATTTTATTAGTAAGCTTTGTGTCTTGGTTGTTGTTTTTCCTACACATGAAAATGCATGAAATCACAACGCACGTTTATAATTAAACGTATTTAAGATTTGCACAAAATAAATAAACATTAGAAATTTTAATAATTTATTTTATTTTATTTACGTAATGAAATGAAAGAAGTATAATTAGAACAGATATGGTCATAACTTGATTGCCACAGTATTTAAGTAAAATATATGCGAACGTTACCACATAACTTTTGATTATCGGATTGATAAATATTACCACGAAAATATTTAATACATCTAGAAAGAAAAGAGGATTGTATTACTCTATTATTGTCATTGTTATTATTAATTAGTTATTCTTTACGTAGTGAATTATGACATAAAATTCCCTTATCATAGTTTACTATGGCAATATAAAATCAGTTTTAATTACAATTCATAAACCTGAGATTTAATTATTTATTTACTTATTGATTTATCTATTTGATTTGATATGATTAGATCAATTTAATTCTATTTTATTTAATTAATTTATTTTATGTGAGCTAGATTTTGTTTTAAAAGTATTAAGATATGATACTTCGTCTTGTTCCTTTGTCATTGCTCCAGGTCTCATGGGAATAATAAAAGATATTTGTGTTGATTTATTTCATAGACACGACTAGATTTTATAAAATTCTGAGCTAGTAATTGTTTTATTTAAATCATAATAATATGTTTGATAGACTGAGCTAAAGAACCCGGAATTATTATTAATATTAATTGTTATTGACCGGAAATAAATAAGTAACGAAAATCCGGAATAGTTAGTATACTCTTGGCATGTTGTTGTTGTTATTATTATTATGGAGCAAGAGAGGGAGGTTACAGAGAATTTGGCGCTAGCAACGCGTGGCCCGATGTGCAGTAGGGACTACAATCGAAAAGCTATGAATATTGGCGATGTCAACGCATAGTTCGATGTGTAGTGTAGACAATAATTGAAAGAATATAAATTTATTTTCCAACGTATTGCACGATGTGTAGTTGAATTATATAGTTTAATATTTGAATTTAAATATGTAAATTCAGAGATTGTCAACAGACATATTTTATAAAAATAGATCGTTTCAGATTTAATTATAGAAATAATATTTATTGTTGAAATAATTATAATTTTGCGTGGTAGATAATCTGATTATTTAGAAAAACGTATTCTATTGTGGTGGTTCGTTTGACAAATAAAATTTAAAATATACATATGTGGCTAACAATTATTAATAGTTAATGTGACCATTTAAATTTGTGGAAATATTATTGAAAAATGTATTAAGAGTGTTATGATCTGTGCAAAGTGTTTGTGAATCATGCATGTGGGAAATAATAACTTGACACATACAATTTAATTTGTTATTGTTATTATAAGTAGTTAGATAAATATAAAGGAAAATGTAGAAGGTATTGCTGTATTTGTTGTGGGTAGTGGTTAAAGGAGATAGTTAACAAAGATATTAACTTATATAGTGATTTGGCAGTAGAAAATCTAGATTCTATTAAATTAGAAGATAAAGATAGATATAATGATGTATCACTTGTTGGGATAGTAGATAATGAGTTAAGAAAAGATGAGCCTTATGTTAAAATAGCCAGGAAAGAAATCAAAATATTTATTGAAAAAACTATTATCAATAATGAAATGATTTATGAAGAAAAGAAGTTTCATAAAAAATCTATTGAAATAGTTAATAGTAGTAATGAATTATATAAAAGAATACTGAACAATCCCAAGGAATATTTTAAATTAACTAATGAAAGGATAGAAATGAGTAAATCCTATAAAAGATTAGTTGGTGAAAGAAACATAGATCAAATTAATAGTTTTAAAAAATATTATAGCGATGATAAAAGATTTGGTAAATTTACAAAGATAAGACCAAATTATTCAGAGCAAAAGTATTTAAAGTTATTGGAACAGGAGTTACCAAAAATTATCGATAAAAGTAGTAATAAATTTAAAAATAAAATAGAAGAGATGATATCTAAATGTAGTTTTAAGGATAAAAATATTCATTTACAATTTAATATTTCTAAAGAAATATTGTTTCAAGGAATTAGAAACTTAATACCTAATAGTGGCTTTATAAGAGAAAAATTTAATAAAAATAAAAATTTAGGTAAGATAAAAGTAAGACTGAAATGTCTAAAGCACGAGAAATTTATCCCAGATTTTCTTGAGAATAATTTTAATAAAGAAAAGAAGATAGGAAAAGCTAAGGTGAAGCTTAAGGAAGGTGAGAAAGAATTAAAATTTAGATTTAAAAAAAAAGAGAATACCTAATAATTAAGACAAATAATTCCTAAAAAAAAAAAAAAAAATGTATAGTTAATAATGTATTATAACCTTATTTTTTTTTTTCAGAACAAATATAAGATTTCAAACAATAGCAACCTACAGAGAAACCAATTCAGAAAGTTTCTGGAATTGTATGAAGGTCCATACAAAATTTTGAGAAAAATAGGAGAAAATGCGTTTGTCCTATCTACACCAGAAGGTGAAAAAGGAACCTATAACGCACGAAGTCTAATACCATACCCATCAGAAGAGTAGGAAAATTTTACAAGTAGTAAAAATCCAAAATTGGGTATAATGTTTAAATGCTGTATTAACCTGTATAAAAAATAGCGTATTTTATTGTATTAAGTGGTAGGATGAAATTTGGTTGTAGCAAATAATAAGATAAAGAATGTTAATAAATGAAGTAGATATTAAACTGAATATTTAATTTAAAATTTTTTATTCGAAGGGGGAAGTTATGTGCCCTTGTCTGTAGGTCATAGGTAGGTAGAAAGGTCAAATGTGAAAAAAATTTTAAATTTTAAGTTATATTTAGGTGATATAAAAGTAATAATAGTTTTGTAATACAATTTTAAGCTAAAATACCTAACAGATCATAGTGTAATAAAGTATTTTTAAAAGTAAACAGTTAAATAAAGTTTTAATATCATTGCTTATGGTTGTGAAAGCTGGCCATACAAAATAACACAGCTATAGATAGCTAAAATTATTGTAATAAATTTAAAATAATAGTCTAAGAATTAATAGATTAAATAAATGAAATATAATTTTATAGTTAGTCAAAATTAATAGGATATATTTTTTTATTAATAAACTTTAGGATGGTGAGAGTTATATTTGGTTCTATAAGTTTCAATTTATTTTCCAAAATTTTATAAAGTACGTTAGTTTTGGTGATTTAAACCGAGACATAAATAAAAAAGAAATTATTTTATAAAGTTGATAGACACGTGATCGTATATTAAATGCCTTCACGCACACACACACTTGGTAGATAATAATAAAGTTTGTGAATTTAAAACTAGATATAATTGCCATCCATCATTAAAATTAAAAGTTAAAAATGTTATATATTGTCTTAATAATTATTTTAAAGATCAAAAAATAAGTTTATCAAACTATAATTTAATTTAATAATATTAAGTTAAAATAATATTCCAGACATTACGTCATAAATATTTATTTAAAAGTACAATTTATTATCCCAAAATAGAATGACTAATATTGTTCGCGCTAAAAACAAATATTGACCAATCAACGGATTTAAATTGGCAAGAAAAAAATCTAAGATAGACAGAAGCGGGAGACGGAATGTGAAAGTTGAAGAGGACGGTAACCTTTTTGAATTGCTTGTAACATCAAAGCTGAAAAAGTAGTTTAAATTTATAAATTAATAATTATTCTAAAGTTAGTCTTTAACAGATAATATAATCTTGTATCCAGAAAGATGATTTGCTAATTTCTACGTGATCTTACCAGTGGATTTATTCAAATTTGACCATTCATACTACAGTAAAGATGGAAATACCAAAAATAATAATTGAAATAATTATTGAAAGAAAAATGAGTGAAAATTGTATAAGTTTTATGTTATTCGTGCTCAACCAGAAACTAAATCCTATAACGCTAAAAAAGAAAAGTAATACAAAGAAGACGCTGTGTGAAAATATAAGAAAGAAAATATTTACTATTGAGAGAATCTTATGACGAACATTTGTTTTATAAGTACTTAAAACTAAGTCATATTTCTCTATGAGAAAAATCATAGTATATGTTCAAGTAAATATAAAGAGAATGAGGAAGAAAAATATGTTATATTAAAGGAAAACATTATTTAAAAATATAATTTCCAAAAGTAAAAAGTAGGAGAAAAGCCATAGTCCTGTATGAAGTGCTATATAAATTTACTAAGAGGAACCTAGATTTTATCTCATCATAGAAAAAAGGAAAATATATTTAAATGGAAGAAATATTGTTTAAACAGAGATAAAAGTAACCACTAAAGGAGGAAATGGATCCATGGAAATAAGGAAAAATTTATTGAATTTTCTAAAATAAAGTACAAGATGCATCGAGGGAAAACCAAGCGCGCGGGGGAAAAGAAGAAAAAATTAGCAGACTATATAAAGGAGATATCAAGAATAAGTGGGAAAAATATGAAGAAAACTAAGGATCATCGTCTAAGAAGAATTAATAAACATAATTAAAATTTTAAATAGAACATTAAGTGACTAAAGAAAATAAAGTATATTTTTTTTATTTAGCTTTGCAAGGAACGATTTTCCAAGCGAATCCAACAAAGATGTATCGTAAATATAATTTTAATATTTTTTTTTATTGTATTTAAAGTATAAAATTTGAATTAGCTTAGGGAAACATATAAACATAAATTTTATAATAGTTATAATTAAAATATGAGCTAATGGAATGAGAGAAATATTAATAATAAATAAAATGTGTGTATGGAAAATGTTAAATACCTACTAGAAGTCCTGGAATGGAGAAGTTTACAAATACGATCCAGAGGATAGAGATCGTTGGTAATTTTAATATTATTGGTAATATGTAATGTAATTTTTTTTATAGGTCATCTATTAATGAATGAGGTATGAACGATGTTAAAAGTTATAAGTACACATTTATCCAACATCAAACATATATTTGAGAGAGTAGTAAAACTTTAAAAATGTGCATGCAATAAATAATTTAAAATAATTAATAATAAGTAACATATTAATTATGTGATTCTTTTGAATTTTATATTGAAAATATCCAAATAGTTTAGAACAATAGAGATAGAAATGTACGAGAAGTATAGTAAAGAATTTTCTTAAGAATAGCTGTATAGTTATATTAAAAATGAATTTTATTATTATTAGCAAGATAGACAAAGAATTTGTCGATGTAATGTAGAGATGAATCTGAAGAAATCAGTCAGATAGTGACTTGGGAGTACTGATATCAAAGGAAACCAAGAGGATGTTTTATTAAAATATAAGGAATGAAATATGGGGATCATAATAATTTGTGTGACCTCAGTATAGATAACTTTGCCCTATAACTGAGCACATATATTCTGGACAGTGTCTTTACATATCTTTGAAACTTTCTGATGTGATGAAGCTGAAGAAATAGCTTTAGCATCCTTCCAATATTAGAGGCAGATAGACAGATAAAAGTCACTCCTCTATGGCGTCCATAAATTCACTGTGCCATGATTGTTGAAGTTTTATAAAGGATAATATCTTGTTTATTTTGATCCAATGCATCTATATCTTCGCTATCTTGATTTCATGGAAATACATCGTCAGGGAGATAATTTTATAGAAATGATACATAAGATAGAAAGGAAGCTAGATATTAGTTATGTAAGAATAGTTGTTTACTAGAGTAAAGTAGAATTGTATAAGTCCAAAGTGAAAGTATAAGTATTATAAAAGATGGAGAATCATATGATATAATTTATAAAAAAAAAAAACTTTAGAATTAAGTTTTAAAGTAATAATAAGATTTTAAAATATTGTACGTGATATTTTAATAGAAGAGATTGCATGTTTTGTGTGGCGAAATGATTTAAAATGTATAATAAAAAAATGTGTATTTGTACATGGTGTGTGGATGACGTTAATTGCTATATAAAACTAGGAATAGGATCAATAATTTGACTAATAATTATTATATGATCGATGATAAAACTGAACATCAAATTGTCATAAGGATTAAATTCTGTAGGATTCCATACTAACAAGAATATAATTAGAATTTTGTAATTTTTGTATAATTTTACATAAAAGTAAAGATTTTATAGAAATATAAACCTGAAATTATAAGGATATAAATGTCAATAGAAAATTTTAATAGATAGAATTTTGTGTATTAAACTAAGCTCAAAACATGTATCTGAAGATAATAATATTGTGAAATATATTTTTTGTAATTATTAATGGTAAAAGGGTAAAATAAAAAATTAGATAATAATAATGTTAAGACATCAACGGGTAGAAATAAAAGAGTTTGTAATAAGTAGATAGGGATATCCGCTGTAAATAATGTACAAATTGTTACTTGTTATAATGTTAATAAAATGTTATAAAATTTTATTAGTAAGCTTTGTGTCTTGGTTGTTGTTTTTCCTACACATGAAAATGCATGAAATCACAACGCACGTTTATAATTAAACGTATTTAAGATTTTGCACAAAATAAATAAACATTAGAGATTTTTAATAATTTATTTTATTTTATTTACGTAATGAAATGAAAGAAGTATAATTAGAACAGATATGGTCATAACTTGATTGCCACAGTATTTAAGTAAAATATATGCGAACGTTACCACATAACTTTTGATTATCGGATTGATAAATATTACCACGAAAATATTTAATACATCTAGAAAGAAAAGAGGATTGTATTACTCTATTATTGTCATTGTTATTATTAATTAGTTATTCTTTACGTAGTGAATTATGACATAAAATTCCCTTATCATAGTTTACTATGGCAATATAAAATCAGTTTTAATTACAATTCATAAACCTGAGATTTAATTATTTATTTACTTATTGATTTATCTATTTGATTTGATATGATTAGATCAATTTAATTCTATTTTATTTAATTAATTTATTTTATGTGAGCTAGATTTTGTTTTAAAAGTATTAAGATATGATACTTCGTCTTGTTCCTTTGTCATTGCTCCAGGTCTCATGGGAATAATAAAAGATATTTGTGTTGATTTATTTCATAGACACGACTAGATTTTATAAAATTCTGAGCTAGTAATTGTTTTATTTAAATCATAATAATATGTTTGATAGACTGAGCTAAAGAACCCGGAATTATTATTAATATTAATTGTTATTGACCGGAAATAAATAAGTAACGAAAATCCGGAATAATTAGTATATTCTTGGCATATTGTTATTGTTATATATTATTATGGAGCAAGAGAGAGGGAGGTTACAATATATATATATATATCTCATGGTGTCTATCAAATCTCATGTAAAAATTGTAAAGCTTCTTACATAGGTATGAGTAATCGTCGCATCAGTGTTAGGAGAGATGAGCATGCTAATGCAGTTAAACAACACTCATCATCATCAGCACTCTCACTCCATACTATAGATTCAGGTCATAAAATAGATTTTTCTAGTACCAGGATCATATCCAGATGTGATAATCTCTACCAATGCAAAATCAGAGAAGCCATTGAGATACTTAAAAGGCCAGATTGTATCAATAAGCGAGATGATACGTGCAAACTTCCTCCTATTTGGAAAGATTTCTTTAAAAAACATTCTTAAATTTAACATTTTTGCTATTGGTGGGATTTTTTAATGTTTTATTCAAACCAGTGATTGTAGCGCCTCTACAACCGTCTTTCTACCTTTTTATAACTCTGTGGATGGCTTGTGTGACCAAGTCGAAACGTCAGTGTATTGGTATTAAAAGTTTTTAACACGGATGAACCCGCAAAATATGTATTTTATATATATATATATTGTGCCCTTATCTATAGGTCATAATAAGGTAGAATGGTCAATTGCTAAAAAAATTTAAATTTTAAAATACGTTTGTGTAATATATTGATAATTGTATGATCGATTAGATTTTATAGTACAATTTAAGGCTGAAAATTACCTGGTATGTAAAAGTGTAATGGATTATTTTAAAGAAACAGTTAAATAAAGCTTAATTATATCCTTGCATATGGTTGTAAAAGCTGGCCATATAAAATAATACAGCTATAAATAGTTAAAAGTATATTAACAATCCAATTGTAATATTTTAAAACTAATAAATTAAATAAACGCTATATGTAATATTATAATTATATTCAAATTTAATCTAATATATTTTAAAATAAACTTTAGGATGGTGAGAATTATATTTAGCTCTACAAGTTTAAATTATTTTCCAAATTTTTTATAAAATATATCAGTTTTGGTAATTTAGACCGAGACGTAAATTAAAAAATCATCTGATAAAGTTAGTAATCATGTGACTGTATATTATATACCTTCACACACACGCTTGTTAGAATATAATAATAAAGTTTGTGAATTATAAAACAATATAATTGCTATCGATCGTTAAAGTAAAAGTTGAAATATTAAATGTTATTTTAATAATTGTTTTAAAGTTTAAATGATTTTGATAAAATTATAATTGAGTTTAAAAATACTATTCTAAGTAATATTTTAAATCATTACGTCATAAATTCTTTATTTTAAAAAGGTTTAATCTATTATAAAACTAAAATGTGTAAATTTGTTCGCGCTAAAAAAAGTCATTAACCAATCAACGGGGGTATTTTAGCAGACAAAATATAAGAATTAGACGGAGCGGGAGAAAGTAATGTGTAAGTGAAGGAGGGAGTAACATATTTTTTTAGCTGTATAATATCGTAAGCTAGAAAAGTAATATAATTTTAAAATTTTGTATTTGTTTTAAAAGTTTTTTTAAATATAATATTTTGAACTACCTTTACATGGAGGGCTAATTTTAAAAAGTTTTCTTACCAGAATATTTTATTCAAGTTTAGCCAAAACCTTACAGTAAAATGGAAATACTACAGAAAACAGTATATAGAAGTTATGATAAAAGAAAAATATTTGTAAAGTGCCTTAATTACAGTTTATATATGCTCAACCAGAAACTTATACTTGTAACTCAGAGGAATATAATTTGGACGTTATACGGAAAACTTAAAAGAGAAGTTACTTGCCGTCAGAAAAAATTATGACGCACAAATTTATAAGGCTACTCTGAAGTTATTTTATTCTTTTCTATGGAAAAATTAAGATACGTATATCATAAAGGAAAAATTATGTAAAAGTTATAACAGAGAAAGAATGTTGGTCCTTTTTAAAGGAAACATTACAAAGTATATAGTTACCAGAACTTTAAAAGAAAGGAAAAATTACCGAATAATGATAGGAAAGAGTCATTATTTTTTTTAAAAAAAGGAAAGAAAAAACTTTATCTAAGAAGAATTAAAATATTATAAAGTGTTCATTATAAAAATGCCTAATAAAGATAGAGATTAGGAAAATGGAAATTTAAATTACTTAATGAAAATGGATCCATGGAGACAGAAAATTTTACTGAATACTTAAATAAAAGTACCTAGAAGATGCATCATAAAAGTCGCACGGGAGAAAATATTAGCAAGAAATATTAGCAGAGAATATGTAGACGTTTTCTTTACAGGATTAATTGATATCATAATTAATAATTGTATTAAATATTATAAAAACCAAGGATTGTCATATATGAATATTATTAAACAGAGCAATAATTGTTTTGCCTTAAAATTGAACAAGAAGTGACTGAAGAAGAAATAATAAACATTTTTTTTAGCTTTAATATGAACGGTTTTCAAGGAAATTTGATGAAGAAGTACAGTAAATATAGTTTGGAATATTTTTTACTAATTTATTTTTAAAATATAAAATGTTATGTGAGATTAGGGAAAACATATAAACATAAATTTAGTAATATTAAAATTTAAATATAATAACTTGATAAAATTATAAAAATATTTGTTTAAAAATAAAGTGTATGGATGTGAATCTTATATCTACAAGGATCAAATGGATGGTGAAGCCTACGGAACGCGATCGAGAAGATAAAGATCGTTTTGGTAATTTTAATAGTTGTTTATAATGCATAATGTATTTTTTTAGATCATCTATTGGCCTAAGAATGAAGTGTGAAAGTTTAAATTATATGTACACATTTTATACAACCTTTTTTAACATATTATGAGATAGGAGTAATTCGGAATATGCATGCAATAATTTATTTAAAGTATATTAATAATATAATTTAACAGAACAATTGTGTGATTCTTTTGAACTTTCATGTGATAAAGTATTCAGATATTCAAATAGTTTGTATATGATTAAATATACGGAAGAAAGTAGTAAAAAGATTTTCTTATAGAACAGTGGAATAGTTTTAAAATAAATGAATTTTATTATTGTTAGTAATGCAGATATGTATTTGTCGATGTACAGTATAGAAAAAATCTTGAGAAATAAGATCGGATAGTGACTTGGAAGTACTAGTGGAGAGGAAACCAAGATGATGTTTTTTTTTAAGAAATAGGAAAAATAAAGGATTTGGATCATATTTAGTTTTGTGTGATTTCAGTATAGTTAACTAAGCCCTATGACTGAACACATATAGTTTGGACAGTGTTTTTGCATATCTTTAAACTTTGGATGTTATAATAAAGCTGAAGAAATAGCTTTAACATCGTTCCTATAATAGAGGTTGGTAGACAGATAAAGGTCACTCCTCTATAGTGTCTTTTAATTCACTGTGCCATGATTGTCAAGATATATGACGAGTAATATTCTAGTTGTATTTTGATCCTATGCATCTATCTTCGCTATCCTTATTTCGTGAATCTGCATCGGTCAGAAAGATATTTTCAAAGAAATAATGAATAAAATAGAACTGAAGACATGTTATCTTTTATGTAAGAATAGTTTATTTGCTGGAATGTATAGAATTGTGTAACTTTAAAATTGAAAGTCCAAAATATCATAAAGATAGAAAGAATCTTATAATACATTATAAAATTAATTCAGAAATGAATATAAGATTTTGAAAAGAAATCTAAACCAAGTATTGCAAAAGTGATAATAAAATTTGAATGAATTTTTTTTAATAATATTTAGAAAATAAGTATTGCATATTTATTGAGAAAATAGTTCAATAATGTATAATAAACATATACTTGTGCATGGTATATTAATAGTTGTAATTATATCATCTGAAGTAAGGCTTAAATGAGAATATTAGGATTAATAAACATCGGATAATGAACAATAAAAACCTAATACCGAATGTAGAACAATGTTTTGACTTTGTAAGATTCCATACAACCAATATAAAACTAAAATTTGTTATTTTGTAGAATTTTACTACGAATGTAAATTTTGTAAAAATATAATTTTAATAATATTAGGGATGCAAAGTGTTTGTGATAATCATATAAGAAATGCATTTTGTAATAAGCTAACCATAATAATAAATCAAGTAAAAATACTGTATTTTCTTAAGTGTTAAAAAATAAGATTTAACTACGAAAAGTAAATAATATTTTGATTTCATTTTATAAACTAAGTTGAGATATGAGAGTAAGGGATATCCAATGTATATAGTGTAAAAATATTGTTAATTTATTTATGTTGTTAATAAACTTTGTTTTAAAATTTATTTTAAAGTTTTTGTGTCCGAGTTGTTATTTCTCCACATAGATGCATGAAATCACGATACATTTATGATTGAAACAGACATATAAATTTTGCACGAAAGGTAAACATAAAAGTGTTATAATAATTTTGAGAATTTATTGGTATGTTAAAATTAAAATATCCTAATTTTATATTATTTATTGGTCATAAGTCGGTCGCCACAATATTACATTAAATTATATGCTAATGTTGCCACACGTATTCTGTTGTCAGATTATTAAAATACTACCACGTACGTATTTATTTATTTCATTTAGGAAGAAAGAAGATTATATTATATTATTATTGTTATTATTATTTTTATTATTATTAGTTGCTGTGTAGTAGATTATGACATAAAATTCCCTTTTCATATTTTACTACCGTAATTTTAAATCAGTTAGAATACAATTTATGAACCTGAGATTTTATTTATTTTACTTCATTTTATTTAATTGAGCTAGATTCTTGTTATAAAGAGGATTAAGATATGATTATTATTTTAATCGTAGTGCATAGAGCTAAGAAAGTCGTAAGAATACTATGAGTTAGTTATTTGGTATAGTAAAAAAAAAGAGGGGATAGTGTTCTTATGCCATTGAGGTAGTATCGTGTGGATAATGTCTCAATGTAGTCTATCTCGTTCCCCGTATTGTCACTCCATGTCTCATGAAAATAGTAAATATTTGTTAATTCATTTTAAAATTGAATCGAATTTGTATTTTAAAATTAGAGCTAGTAATCATTTTAATTAATGCTGAATATTTCATTTATTTATTTGTTAACTGAGCTAGAAACCGTAATATTAGTAGTAAACAATATATTTTGGGGTGAGAACGCGCGGGGGGAGGTTAGAATATATATATATATATTGATATTATATATACATATATTTACTTTTATAAAATTACAATTTTTTATTTTCTTTTTTCTATCTTTTTATTCATCGTCTCATTATTAAATCACATCTTTGTGTGCTTTTATTTTATTATAACTCATTGATTCTACTGCAGCCTATTTTATTTAAAATTTCCTTAATCAATTAATTTATTAATATTTACTTTATTTTCTTACATAGTTTTTATTGATGTGATTTTACTTATTGCCTCTATATATATTTTTCCTAATATTTTAAATGACAATATTTGATGAAAAAAATCTTACTGGGTGTATGTTCTATCAATAAACTTGATGTTACTAGCAACACAGAAAACAAGTTAAGATTTCAAACACAGCAATATAATTTCTACCTAGATATGTTCACAATGTTCAGTATTATCTTAAAATTCATCTGGTATCCATTCTATTAATAACCTGTTATTGACAGAATCACATATATAGCAAAAATTATCTGATTTTTTCATCAAACATTGTAACTTAAAATATTTGAAAGACAGTAAGTACAATAACATTAATATGTATTTATGTGTAATTAATTAATTACATTATATATATATATATATATATATATATATATATATATATATAATGTAATATATATATACAATATATATATATATATATTGTAATTATAATTGAAATAATAAATTTAACAGTTTACAAACTATTATAAACAATCCTTAAATCTGCAGAAGTACTTTTGGTTAATTTCTTAAACCTGCCTCAACTGCCATTAAATTAAAAAAAAACACCAAAAAACAGAGCAGAAGCAAACATCATCAATTCAAATCCCATGAATCTCATATTTTAATATTAGCAGCTTGTCTATTTATTAAATGAATTTTATTCCTATTTATAAAAATTGGCTCTTTAATTTTTCTTTTATTATAGTTTCTCTCTTCATGAAGAATTTTCACATTTTCAAAATCAAATTTAAATTTATATTTACATGTTATTTTATGATCAAAGAAAACTGAAGGAGACATTAAATCATGATTATTTTTACTTTTTACATGCTTATATAACAATTCATGCTCCCTCAATCTCTTCTCAATACTTTTAACATTCTTAAAAGTTTCAATTGTAAATTAGGATCTTAGCATTATTTGATCTTCTTATAATCAATTAAGAATGCGTTAGTCAAATTCATTTTTTGCCATATATAAAAACAATTCAACTGTTGGTAAAAAAATTGAGTGAATTTTTAAATTGAATTTTAATTAAAACTTTTGAAAGTTTTAGTGAATTTTTCTATGGAATCATTTATTTCATTTTCATTCAATACATGGACGCTTCATCCCTGGTATATATATATAGTCTTATATATACATGGACGCTTCATCCCTGGTATATATATATATATATATATATATATATATATATATATATAGTCTTAATTAGTCTGTTAATGAAGACCAATAATTTTCTGCTAGTATTTTAATGCTTAATTAAATAGTGAAAAATCCTGACAGAATAAAATTAAATTCTACAACTATTTTTTTTATCTAAAATAAACAAACAAAAAGAAAATATATAAATTACAATCAACAATACAAGTTTATATATAAAGTTTTTCTATCACTAATATTATTATTTGAAAATAAAAAGTATAAATTAGAGCTAAAATATATGTTCACATGACACAAAATTTTTGAAAAGTCAATATATGACTCCACACAGTCACACTTTCTCTTTTCAGAAGAAATTAATTATTCAGCATAAAGTTAACTCACTATCATTCTGAGAAATGGAAGTTCAATGTTGTGTAGAGGTTCTAATATCCTGTGCTATGTCTATGGTCTGGTAATAGAGTGTAGGCTGAATGTAATTAGTAATTTTGTTCAATATTAGGGAAATAAGTGTAAGAGACATTAAAAATCCCAATTTGAGATGGTAAGATGATAATCATTATGCTGACTGAAAAACAATTAGTACAAATATAATAGTAGACCATAATTTACTTTACTCCAAGTAGTAATAAATATTATAATAATTACAATTTCTGTAAAAATAACTACAAAAAAAAATAAAGTACAGATTTTTTTTTGTTATAGATTTTTAATATAATCAATCATATTTTCAAAAAACTATTTAAAACTTTTTTTTCATTATAAGTTGTTTATTTTATTTAAAAAGTTCAATTACAAAAAAATAAAAAATATTATTAGTTAACAAAACGGCAATAAATTAAGACATAATTATAACTTACATTTTTAGTTTTTGGTTCTTAATTCTAAGATTTTGTATCCCTCATCTGTTTTACATAATAATAAAATAGATTAAAATACATGTGCAATTTAAAACATATATAATTTTTTTAGTATAAAAATTTTGTAGACTTTTACTACATACTTATAATCCAAATAGAAATACCATTGAACTGAGATAAATTCAGCTATTAGTAGTAGTGCACAGATTAATGGATAACATAAATTTCAAATATTAATATTATTCTCACTTTTTTTTAGTATCACAGGCCTGACCCAGTGATACAGGAATTGACCCAGGGACATTTAGATTCATAAATATAGAATTTAAGGTAATGTTCTAATCAACTGTGCTATTATGTCAAAGGCAATAAGCAGTAGAAAGTTTGTATACTTACCTAGATACTTACTTATTAGACCTGTTTCCCATGTTTGCAATGGCAGAAGGACATATTAAAAAGTCACAATTACTTGTTTTATTTAGTACCATGTTTATAATTTTTGTGTATAAATTTATAATTTTCATATTGCTAAAAATTTGACTTTTTAATACAGCATTCTGCAGTCACAAATACACTAGAAAAAGATACAGTATTCTACCATCATAAATACAGGCTGCAGATTTAATACATAAGTACCCTTATCAATAAGGATCCTCCTAATTTCTCTACTATTTATTATTTAAGAAAAAGATATTAAGTAGTTTCCAAACATTATGAATTATCTCATTAGGTTGACTTATAAGATTATTTGCCATGATCATATGAGCAGCTTCTTTAATTTTTTTCTTTTTACATGATTCTAATTGGTAGCTACTTTAAATATAATTATTTTTTTCTTTTCTAATAATCACTTTGTGTTCTCTTAAGTGATATTCAATGTTCAACTGGTTTTATAAATATATATCTTTCCAAATCTCATGGTATTTTATAGATGTGGTTTTGATTTTCAACATTTTGAAGGGTAGGTTTCACTAAAGGTTAGGATTTCTTACAGAATTCTATGGCATTGGGCAGCTGTTCTGATGTTATATTGATTGCAGATTTTCTTTTGTTCATCCACTATTCCTAATATACCTGGATATACTATAATATTTATGCTGTTCTTTTTTTTTTTGATATTTCTTTTTGTTTTCTATTTAATGTTTTTTTAATGTCAGTGAATAAATAACCACTCTTCATGAGAATTTGTTCTATGTAGATTTTTTCCCCAAATCATTTATTTCTGTTCTATTCCATAGTGATTATATAATTCTGTGATTGGATTTATAGGTTAAGCATTTTTCTATATATGAGGTTTTCTATAAATTATAATTTTGATTTTTACATGATGGAGTCCTGTCCAAAAACACCTATTACTATTTGTTCTTGTTCTGATTCTATTGTCAATTTAATTGATGGACATATGCTACTGATGTGTGGCCAATATGTTTGTAATAATGGCTCTCTATGTGGCCATGCAATAAATATATCATCAACACAGTGTAGCCCTACTTTAAATGGAGATAAGGTAGTATTTATGGCTTTCATTTGAGTTTTTTCATGAAAATGTTAACTTTTCAGGGGTGATAATGGTGAAGCCAGTATTTCTTGATTTTTTAAAGAATTCTGTGTTGTATTGAAATTATCTTATCATTATACAGAATGTTAAAAGTTTCATTATATTATCAATAAGAAGAATTGCTCTGGTTTGTAAGCTATTTTTCTTATTTAATATTACAATAGACAGTGCTTCATCACAGAGTATATTTGGGAAAAAATTTTCCACATCAAAACTTTATATGTCAATCTATCTATTTTTATGTTTTTGACTAATTTATAATATGCTTAGAGTCTCTGACAAAAGACAATGTCTTGTTTGCCAAAAACTAAGAAATGAGAGAAAAATTTTTTGCCAAGGTTTAAATGAATTATCAATACTATCCTTTAACTCTCACAAGCACAGAGTTTTCTTTAAAAAATTTATAAATTAACAATAAATTGATAAATATTTATTAATTTTCAACAATTGAGAATTTCTTTATAAGTCTCACAAAATTTGACATATTTGCATATAACATTATATATTAAAAAAGATTAATCACATCATTGTATTAAGAATTAAACAGTCTTTTAATTAGAGCATTAAATATAAAAGTATAGAACATCTATAAATAACAGTGTCTTTTATAAAAACAACTTTTAATCTGAAGACAAACAAACAAAAAAAATGCATATAGCTTTATTGTCCAGGAGTTTATAAGAAGTTTGAGCACCAGACCTGTAATCAATCCTGGGATCTAATAATCCCAAGTCAGATGCTCTACCAACTATGCCAAACCATACAGGGCAAAAAAACATAGGGCATTATCTCTTGAGAATTCATAGGCAGTTTGAATATCAGACCTGTGAGCACCATAATTGATCCCAGAATATTACAATCCCAAGTCAGATGCTCTATTAATTATGCTAAACTGTTCAAGGTTGAAAACAAGTAATTATTTAAAATAAGTAGTATCATGAGATGACAATATATTATTTTTCTTAATATAATGTATTGATCATCAGTTTGATTCAATTTTTTCCATTTCAAACATTCCATTTTATCCATTATAGTGTTGGAATTATCAATGTCATTCATAATTTTTTTTTTAAACTTGAATAAATAATATTTGTAATTTCAAGCAGAACTTTATTTTTATGCAAACTAGTACTGAAATCCTATCAAACAATCTATTTTTGCCTTTTTTTAAAATAATATTGTAGTGAATTAAACTTATACATTATGAATGATAAAACTTTACAGAATAAATTAAAGATAAAATTATATGCTTCCATGGCTAATTATTTGGCAAAGCAATTTTTCTGATGTTCACTTTCTCAAAGTTTAATAAAAAGATTAAATTTAAAAACTAATATATAATTTTTTTTTTTTAAAATAATGCTTTTATGTAAACAGTACTAGCCAACTAAAAAGTAGAAAAATAAAGTAATCTGATTAAAAAGTAGAAAAAACTGAATCTCAATTAATTTGCTTTTCTTGAAAAATGACAGAGATCTTAAGAATCTAGACTTGTTATAAAACTATTGAAAATTGCAGGAATATTGTTATTTCATTAAAGCATTAGAGGCCTTTTTGATTTTTATGATTTTTTGCTCAAATGCGTTTTTGAAATGACAATATTCCTGCAATTTCCAATTTTTTTTATAACAAGCCTAGATACTTAAGATTTCTGATAATTTATAAGAATGACAAATTAATTGAGATTCAGTTTTTTTCTACTTTTTAATCAGATTATTTTATTTTTCTACTTTTTAGTTCGATATTTTTTTTTCTATTTTTTAGTTGCCTAGTATTATTTCCATAAAAGCATTATTTAAAAAAAAACTTTTTTTTACATGCTATTTTATTAAAACTAAAAACAAAAATCTCAGCAAATTTCAATAATGTAGACATCCACACAGAAGCATACACAGACAAGACAAGTTAATATAAAAAAACATATAATAAATACGTTTTATGGTACTGTGGTATTAGAGCTGTGACCTGAAGAATTATAATCATTTAATCATTAAATTAATTAGATTATTAAATCAAAAACACATTTTAAAATCTACATTTAAAAAAAAAACCAATTTAACAAAAAAAAAATATGAAAAGCATTAATGTGAAGAATAATTAAAATGCTTGTTTAAATAAAATTGGGTATGTGTTTGCATGTGCATATTCTGCATAATCTATTTTAATACATTGTACAGGCCTACACCTGCATTTATATATGTAATATATGTGGAATTTGAACTCAGATTTCACACAACCTACAACTATCAGTGCCATCTTATATTGCTGACTCACCTGATCACACACATGTTGAAAAGATAATCACCAATATGAGTATTTCCTGATAAAGCAGCACTCATCAGTTGGTTCAGATTACCATCTCCACACATATATACAATTAGTACTCAGCTTTATATTAAGATAACCAATCTTCATACTTTAATGAGTGCTGGTTTAGCTCAAAATACGGATATTGGTGATTATTTATCTTTTCAACATGTGTGTGATCAGGTGAGTCAGCAATATAAGATGGCACTGAGAGTTATAGGTTGTGTGAAAGTCTTGAGTTCGAATCCTGCATATATTACATATATAAATGCAGGTGTAAGCCTGTACAATGTATTAAAATAGATTATGCAGAATATGCACATGCAAACACACACTCAATTTGATTTAAACACGCATTTTAACTATTCTTCACATTAATGCTTTTCGTATTTTTTTTGTTAAATTGTTTTTTTTTATGTAGATTTTAAAATATGTTTATGATTTAATAACCTAATTAATTTAATGATTAAACAATTATAATTCTTCATGTCGCAGCTCTAATACCACAGTACCCACTTTACAAAACAATATTTGGTATTTTTAATTCTACATAAAAATATTTTATTTAAGGTAAACAATAGAAGTGTTACAGTTGTGAGCAATAATAATTAAATACATTAGTTTTAATTATTTCTTTACTCATCAATGCCTAAAAGACAAAAAAAAAGATTGAGTTTTGTTTTAATTAGATAAAAATGTTCAAGGTTGGTGAAGTTAATACAATCTGATATAGCACTTTATTAATACTTTTATTATCATTAATATTTTTTCAAGCATAAATAAGACAAAATTTTATAACATGCATACACACATACTACTACTTCAATATCCCATGAAATATAAAACATTATCAAGATTCACTATGATTTTTTACTAATATATATATATATTCTGCATAAATGAATTTTTGTAAAAAGGAAGCTTTGTAGTTAATGCATGATATGTTAAATACAATGACTCAGTTTCTACAAATATAAGACTTTATATTTTCATCAGAAGGAGAAAAAAAACCAAGATTAAAAAGCTGAATTTTAAAAATAAAATGTTAATTAGCTATCTAAAAAAAGAAGCATGCAATGCGTTTTTTTTTTAAAAAAAAATCTATTTATCTTCAACATTATAATAAAGTCAATTTAATGTCAGTTCCATGGTATTCATATTCAAATTTCTTAAATATTTCCATAATGATGGATGATAGAATTCAAATTTTATTTATTTATTTTTCCTCAAGAATAAAAAAGTAAAATAATCTATCAGGTAATTTTATGACAAAAATTGGCAAAAATTTAAATTATACATACAGATATAAATATATACATATAGCAATAAAAATGAAAATTCATTAGATGAAAATATCCAACAAAATTAATATAGAAGAGAAGTGACACATGATAAAAAAATGATTTATAAATGTTATCCGATTTTTTTAGCAGTTTTTCTTAATTTTTATTGATTTTCCTAAAATTCTATAACTTAGTAATTTTCAAGGACCATTTTCATTGAATTATTAATTTATAATAAATCAAAAATTAGATTTCTTCTATTTATTTCATCACTGAAAACAAATTATTTAATTCTCACCTAATAGTTTCAATATTTCAAAACTCATAAAAAATATCAGTTGTTATATTGTTCAAAAATATTATTTACAGCGCTGTATATTTTTAATATGTTGAGATTAACTCTCATACACCTGTATAGAAAATCGAAATGCCCTTTAGTTATAGCATAAAGCAATGATTATGAAAAAACACATTCTTTTACCTTTTTCTTTTTTCATTAAATATTTAGAAATAAATTTCTTGATTGATTTAAAAATTGATTTCTTCTAACCTAGATATTTTAAATAATCCTTGTTATATATGAAAATAGGAAAAGGTAAAAGATGTGCTCTTTTACTGATAACCATTGTCTTACATTGTGACTAGAGGGCATTTTTATTATTTATAAAGCTGCATGAGAGTTAATCTCAACACATTGCATAAAAATATCAATATTGTAAATAATATATATTACATACAGATGCTATTATTGTTGACAAAGTTTAAAAATGAGAAAAATCTCAGAAATGTCAATTAAAAGTATTAACCACTTTAAAATATTTAAAAATAAATTTCTTTATTGATTTTAAAATTCATTTCTTTTAAAAACATTTCTTAATATTTATGAAAGACAAAAAAAAAGAGTATAAGATTTTTATGGTTATAAACAAAAAAAAAATGCCAAAATCTTTATTAATCCATTTCAATTTCTGATTGGATAACCATCTTAATATACTTATGAATGAATTATTTTCACTTCATTCACAATCACAATCTCATTATTATTTGAGACACAAATTTTTTTTATTACAACTTTAGTTTTGACAAAGATGAATGTGATTTCATCAAAACATTGGCAATTCTATGCAACAAAGAAATTTCCAGTTTTTTGGATGAAGATCTATTCAGAAATTTTAAAAAATTTAAACAGGATTATTTGTTTGCTGGAAGGAATAATTTCTCTATATAGAAAACTATTACAATCCAAAAATGTTTTTATTTTCATATCATATACTTAATTGAACAAACAGACACATAAAATACATCTTGAGAAAAATATAAACACATAGTTAGAAGTATTTAAAAAGCTAGTCTAATTAAATTAGGAGTAGTCACCCACAATAATAAAAAAAGAAGTCAATTATTAGCTCAACAATACATATATTTTATTTCATAAATGTAAACTCTGTTTTCATTATTGGTTAAACCATGTATTTCTAATTCAAGTATTATACTTTACTGTATCTATGCTTTGAGAATATAAACACTGAGTTTTCAGTTACACAAAAAATATGAGCTAGTAGTAGATGCCTTTTTTGCAGTAGCTATTTATATATTTATTTGAAATTTGATTAGTGATATATATATATATATATATATATTTATTTGAAATTTGATTAGTGATATATATATATATATATATATATATAATTCTAATATTCTCATGGATAAATGATGAATTCATAGTGTTTTTTCTGGAAGCTTCCATGTAATGAAAATATAACTAAATAGCTGATATTTCAATACAATAACAAGTACTTTCCTCAGAACCTTTTCTCCTGAGGAAAGTACTTGTTATTTCACTGAAACATCAGATATATATATATATATATACTATTAAAAGATAAAAATAAGGATAGAAAGTACATAAGGCTATCCCTAGTCAACATTTATCAAATAATATTGTATTTATATATGAGACAAAGACAAGATTTTATATATTAATTTAATTAAATTTAAAAAAACTATTTAAAAACATAACTTGATAAATAATACTTAGTAAATATATATAATAAAAAATGGAAATGAGGAGATAATATTCATGTAAATAAAAATAACATTTAACCTTTGATATTACAAAACATCAAAGGTTAAAGATTATTTCTATTCACATGGATATTATCTCCTCATTTCTATTCTTTATTATAATAACAATCCATGGAAATATTTAATTCAGTATATATTTATTAATTGGCTTTACAGGAATTCATAAGAAGTTTAAGCACTGGAAATGCCTGAACTGGAATTGATTCAAATATCTTATGCTGCAGAGTCTGACATTCTATCATTACATTAAAAAAACTCGAATATAAAACTAATACAGAACAATTAGATAATAAGATAAACAACAGGATTATTTAATAAAATTTGTAGCGGTGAGATGTCAGTCAATCAAAAATTGGCAAGCTACTCATAGTAAGTATATATATTGTAACCTGTCCACATATACTATATATATATATATTGTAACCTGTCCACACTGACTCTCCACATATCCACTGTACCAATCAACATTACCTTTAGCTCAGATATCAAACTATATTTTATATAAAGACCAATTTTTGAGACTCAAAAATTGACTATAAATATCTATTACATAATATCTAAGGTAGATTTAAGAGACAGTTACAATAGAGTGGTTTTAACATTCAGAAGGCATATAAAATATACCTCCCAATGACATAGTTATTGTAAAAATCTTCCAACCATTATTTTGGTATATTCCTTAGGAAAATCTCCAAAATAGACCATGATTAACATAATCTTTCATTAAAAATAATGCTTTTTTTTTACTTATCTAATCAATTACATAAAATACTGTATAATAAATATTCCTACCTTATGTATATATCTCAAGGTCATCAACTATTCTTTTATAATAAAATAACAATTACTCCATTTAAGACAATTGAATAATAAGAGGGATTTTATTAAGATCCAATTATTTTAATAATAACCACACCTAACATTACAAATAAAATTTAGACCATTTTTTTAAGATTAGCATATTTTTAATATTTATAATATAAGAAATTCCCAATTATTATTTAGTATCATATTTTCCAACAATTACTTTATTTATAAATTAGGAACACTAATTATAAAAATGAACCATTTTTAGAATCATCAGAATCTATACCCATTAATTAAAATAACTTTCCCATTTTTAGTAACTTCATTAAATTAATTAATCAAGTACACTGTTTTAAATTTCGTCTTAACTTAAAATTTAAACTGTCTGCGGTATCCCCATACTAATCACTCTTGCAAACTCATATATTATCTTAAATTTTTTTTTTTTTTAAAAATTCAAATTAATTTTAAGATAAATTTGTTATGACTTTAAAAATATAAATATTTCAGGTTAAGCATATGATGCTCTTAAATAATACCATTTAAATAGTTATAATTTAATTTAATAAACAATTAATTTATCAAGTTTTGTTCTTTATAATATTCCCATAATTTATGTACCTGGATATGACAGTGTGATGAAAATAATTTGGAGTAGAAACAAAGTCATTAATTTACATTTATATCAAAATATTTGTTTATTTAAACAAACAACAATAATCAAAACAACCTATTACAGATCATAATAAACTATAAACACATAATATTATTAACATCTTTATACAATTATTTAAATCAATAAAAACAATACTTTACTCCCATATACTGCATAGAAATTAAACTTTTAAATTGCATCAATATTTTATTATGCAAATTTCAAATTGGTTATTGCTGACATATATTTCTTTCTTGCTAAAATTTTATAATAATGTTTATCTGTTTTGAATGTAGGATCAATTTTCCAATCCTTTTTAGTGAATACCCAACATATTATTCTTTTACTATCCTTATATGTAAATTCTATTAATAACTATACTTAAACTTGACAGTTATGTTTTTGGTTTTTATAATATAAAATCTATAAGATTAAAATAAGTAATCAAACCAAGATTAAATCACCCCTTGATAATCATTCATTCTATTCATTTATTCTTTCTTTTTATTTTTATCATTAATCTCATTTTTTTTTTCAATATGGTATCAATTCAAAAATTATTTAAGTATTATAACATTTGTTTTGCATTTACTTCAATTTCATATCAAACAACTTTCTACATCTTAGATAAAATATTATAATCTTTCTTAAAATACAATCAACTATATTTGATGCTAACCTTACTTTTCTTTACTATTTAAAATTTCCATAGATAAACTGATTTTAGTATAGTAAAATACTATAAATATAAAATGGAGGTCTTCTTTTCCTTTTAAATAAGATGTGCTCTCATGGTAAGTAGTCATTTTCTCTTAATGATGCTATCTTAATAGCCAGGCATTTACATTAAGCTCTTATGGATCTTAACATCTCTATTTTATGAAAATTCCTTGCATCATTATGTTTCAAAACTACATATATGAGTAGTCACTTAGACTAACCTCATTATGTTATTTCCATCAGTTCTTCAGGAAAGTATAACTTAAACACATTAATCATATCCAGGAATGACAACTTATTTAACTCTAAAAAGGTATCACTAGCATCCATCATTACTATATACCAGCATAATAATATTATAATATTATCTTGCCATTAATTGTTATCTTACAAATCTAACGAGGATGTGTTACAAAACAAAATATATAATTTGACAACTGTCAATGTTTACTTTATTACATTAAAACTGAGGTCAAAATTGTTTTATTAACCACTTATATCATTCATACATTTAATCCTTTCATATTGCTCTTTAAAATTTCATTATCATACATTTTTTTAATATTATAATTACCACCTCTCGGTTCTTTATCATGACAGTAAATTGATTATTAATTATTTTATACTTTAAAACATATTATAAATTAATTTAAATTCTATTACCTTACAATAAAAACTCAAAGTATTGGCTTATTAGCTTATTATGTACTCATCCTAAGCATAACTTTTAAAGTTATTAATTTAAAACAAATATGAAAATATAATACATATTAATAAATAAAATCATTTAACTTAACTAATTTAATATAAAACTTAACAATTAATATAATGTTGCCAATTGTTTAAAATAATACCTCCCCCCCCCCCGGCCAAAAATATTGTTTTTTTTTCTTTTTCTTCTTCCTTGCGATTCCTTCCCATATATCTCAATATGATATTCAATCCATCCTTACAAACTATTACTTTAAACTGTTATGTTTATTAGTGGTTCCAAGGATCTTCTACCCAACATTTAAAAAATAATCACCAACAATAATAAACAAATCATTCACTGTGAGATGCCCTTATTGAGACATATTTCCATATTTACATGCTAGAATTTTTTTCTAGACATAACTATTATAAAAGTGAATGAAATCGGTAATTAAACAACCAACATATATATAAATGCTAATTATTTGAAGTATAGATTAATAAATTCTTTTCACTTAAATCCGTTTCATCCTTATGTTTTATAAGAATTTCTTTTTCTTATGATAAACATAAATAAGTTTCTTGAAATTAAGTTTCGTAATATAATTTTTAATTTATTTAATAGACTTAAGCTTATCTCTTCTTCATGAATTCTCATCCATTTTATGTTTCTTAATTTAATAAAAAACTTATATTGGCTAAATAGAAAACTTATCTTAACTACATACTTTTATTTACCAATTAAGAATAAACATTTACTATCCTGTTTGTTTGATTAAAATTAATGTTACTTTATAAAATATTACAAATGTTCATCCTTAAATAATAATATTATATATTTAATTTAAACAGTATAAGTTACTTAAAGTTGTAATTATAAATTTATTAAACGCTCATTACGTAGTAATATTTACTGAGGCTATAACCTCGATAATATGCGTATAAAATGTGATAGTAGGGACCTCTACAGGTGTTTTAACCACAAGCTTACGCTATGGAAGAAAAGAGGGACCTCTACAGGCGTTTTAACCACAAGCTTACGCTATGGAAGAAAAGAGTTCCCTCTTTTCTTCCATAGCGTAAGCTTGTGGTTAAAACACCTGTAGAGGTCCCTACTATCACATTTTATGCGCATATTATCGAGATTGTAGCCTCAGTAAATATAAGTTACTTTGATTGAAAGCACTAATTATTTTCTTCAACTTTTCATCTCAATTATACTTTAATTCATGAAAGTTAATTATTCTTATCTCGGTTTGGTTTCTTTTATTAGATAAACTTTCCCTTAAATTATTCAATAAAGTAGAGTAAATTGAAAATGTTTTTTACATAAATGATTATCCATTTTTTGATTACTTGTAATGAATTACTTTTATCCTTCTCCATTTTTCTATTTATAATAATGATAACATATATTGGCAACATTTTCCTAAGTTATAACTTGTTAATTAAATTGTACAAACCTATTTGTTCTATAGAAGAAGATAGATGAAATCTCATTTTTAACTACGTACGATTAGAAGTACATAAATTTTAAATTTACTGTAATAAATAGTCTATTATTATGTAAAATTAAAAAAACAGAGTTTCCTAGTAATTAAAAAGGTGCACTTCAGTTTCTCACTGAGGTCTTAAAAATCTAAGCAGGGCAAATTTATACTGATGAGTCTATATGTTTCTATTGTGGTAGTTATTAATACCTAATGACTATTCACATAGTAAATAAACAAGGATGAATTATCCACCAACACCCATTAGCCAATCTGTTAATATTTTGGTTTTTACATGCAAATTTAAAATCACAAAATATTATAATTTTTTCCCTAAGTTACTAATAGTTCCTAATGGAGTACATATGTTGCATTTTCATGAAGACAGAATGAGTGAATGCATGTAAATATTGATGCATTTTTATATTAAAAATCATAACAGACAAATGCTATAAAATCATGAGCTTGGATAGCAGAAAGTGCATGAAAATAGAGATTGCTAAAAATTTCATGGTTATGGACAGAGGTTACATTTCTTTCAAGAGAAGTGAAATTGCATCAGTTAAAAAAAAAAAAAATTAAATTAAACATTTATGAATTTAGAAAAAGATATGAATAGAAAATTCATCTGAAAACAGATATGCATTTTACTATAAACACACAACTATTCATTATAAATAAAAATGAAGAACATTCTTGAGAATGATGCTTTTTTGGGGCAAAGTAATGAAATTAGTTATTTGACTTAATGAAAAAATGTAAATAATTTAGACTTGTTCTACAAATTCTTATTGTACAAAAAAGGTTTTTATATAAAAATGTAGACTGCTTTTGATTAAAATCAAAGATTTTAAAATTGTCACAGGATATTTTAACATTAAAATGGAAAAATTAGTGAAGGATAAAGATGCTAGGAATATATTTAGTTATCAAATAATAATAATAATAATAATAATGATGATGATGATGATGATAAAAGAGGACAAAAACTAATAGAATTTGCATTAAAAACTATAAAATACAATCTTTTTTCAAACAAAAAATTATCATAAATTTCAAAATAAAAGTTCAAAAGAATTTATTTACATTCTGACTACTATTAAGTCTAGACTTCAAAAATATAATGTGTTTAAAAAAGTCAGCACAGAAAGTTATAATCAGTTAGGAAAAGATAAGATACATGTTAGTGTAAATCTAAGAATAAAAAACTACTATTTAGAAAGATAATATTAATAATCCTACAAACATTCCCATAAATTTAAACTATAATTCTTGCAAGTTATTTTAAAATATTAAATAAATTTTAATGATGGATTTCATAAAATGAGTAAAAAATATAGTACAGTAGAGACCAAACTACACTGTCTCTAAGTATATGACTTCAATTATAAGCTATCCAAAGAAAAGTATAAACAAACAAATGTAAACAAACAAAACAAGACAATAAAATTAGCAAATTTTAACACATTTGAGCAGCGATTTTTTTTCTCTAAGTACCATGAGTAATTGCAATTTTTTTAAAAAAATAAAATTTATATAAATTTTACAATATTCCAGGAGATGTTTTTTTTTTTTTATCTTGGAGTTCTGTACATGATTATATATTAATACAATGTCTTCACTTTATGTTGAAAGCACAAAATTTTATTCTTCCTTCATTATTCTTTCCAAATTTGATATGCAATATTTTGCATAATAAAATATTTTCTAAATGTAATGTCAAATATTGACAAAATATATAAATAATTAGATAGATCCTAATTTCTTGATAACAAGACTACTATTATGTTTCTATATAAAAAAAAAGTTATTGAAGAAATGAAATTCACCCAGAGCATGTTTAATAGCAATGAAAGTCAGAGATTTTATTATTTACTTTTATTTAAAAATAAATGTTTTTTTTTCTTGTTCTTATTGCTTCAATGAATGCATGAATGAACATGTACTCTCCTCAGTTTTTTATTTTTGTTGTTGTTGTTGTTGTTGTTATTATTATTATTATTATTATTATTATTATTATTATTATTATTATTATTATTATTATTATTATTATTATTATTATTATTATTATTATTATTATTATTATTATTTAAATACATATACTATACATAAAAAACCATCTGTGTTATATATTTGTGCATGTAGAAAAGTGCTGTATACTTCCACTTCAATAAACAATATATATTTTATTGTAATCAATGTTTATTAACAAAACCTGAGCTATTATATGCTGTAGACATATGTATATGAGAGAGCTTGGAACAAAATATAGTATAGTTTATGGTTACACTATAATTCAATGACAATTTTTGAACTAATATAAAGTATTGTAGAAAAAAATGGGTGTGATAATATATACAAATGGGACTTTTACAAGAATTGAATTTCTGAAATTCTATAAAATGGTATGAAAATGAATTAATGATAATATAAGAAAAAATAAGCAAGGTATGACAGGACAAATTATATAAAGAGCAAATATATGTCTCAAAAGTATAAAACACTTGAAAAAATATATTTAAAAAAATAGCAAGCATGGAAAATACAATGAAAATCTTAAATAAAATTTTTGCTTAACATGGCTACCCTGAAATTATCATTTCAAATATGGAACAGGCTTCACAACTGTTTTTTTTAAAATATTTTTTAAACAAATATTTTTCCATATGTTGAAATCATCATATCAGCCAAAGTCTAATGGCTTAGCAGAGAAACTGTACATCATTTGAATTGGGTACTAAAGGACTTCATATAATCATATTATCAAAGCTTTAACCAATCCTATGTTCCAACAACATTTTACTCTGTATATTGACTAAAAAGATACCATCTGAGATATTATTATGTCAAAATTGCTAATTCCATCTGTTTGTATTAATGCCAAATAATAATGTGTCGAAGCAAATGAAATTGGATGAGGTCTATAAAGTTGGTGATGTCATCTGGATACACAATATGTTAAAAAGAAAATAATTTCTGGGAGGGATAATCAGTATTGATTCAAGACAATTACGAGAAATGCAAACTATCAGTGGTAGAAGCATGAGAGATACATAAAATATTTGAAAGTTTTTTATCCAGAATTTTTAGAAGAATGTAGTCTAATTTAAAGTTAAGTGATACTACTTCAATAAAAGATAAAAGAAAATAGGATACATTACAAGAGCTTGTTTGAGAAAAAGAATTTATTAAATGAATAAAAAGTTTAATTAGAAATAGATTTATTTCCTTCAAAACAGTCTTCACAGGAAGAAGAGAAAGCTACCATGCATGAGAAAAAAGAATTACCTAGACCTGTTTGAAAATGCAAGAATTTTTTTAAAAAATAAAACGTAATTTTCTAGAGTCAGCGAAAGAAATCAAATGTGTATAGTGTTATAAATTATAGGTATGTTAATGTAAATAAAGATTATTACAGAAAATAATTTCCACACAACATTTACATAATTGTTCTATTATTTATTCTAGCCAAATTTATAAAAAATCACATAAAAGAAAGACATTTTGATTTGAGACATGTCTTAGGTAATATCTGATATAATGAATAATTTAAAAAAATTTATGTTATGTTATTTATCTTATAATATCTGTTGGAGGAATATATAAAAGGATGTAAAGCCACTGCAAGAAGGTAGACTGAGCAGATATATAAAATATTTGAAAGTTTTCTATCCAGAATTTTTAGAAGAATCAAGTATTAGGATAATTCAAAGTTAAGTGATACCATTTCAATAAAAGAAGGAAGAAAGTAGGATACACTACAAGAGCTACTGGTCTTAAGATTTAATAATGATAAACATTTGTTTGAAAAAAATAATTTATTAAATGATTAAAAAGTTTAAATAGAAATAGATTCATCCCCTTCAAAGCAGTCTTCACAGGAAGAAAAGAAAGCTACTGAGCAGAAGAAAAAAACAAATACCTTTTCCTGTCTAGACCTATTTGAAAATACAATATGATTTTTTTAATAAAAGTTAATTTTCTAGAGTCAGGGAAAAATAAAATGTGTATAGTGTTATAAATAATAGGTGTGTTAATGTACATAAAGATTATTACAGAAAATAATTTCCATACAACATTTACATAATTGCATTTACTCTAGACAAACTTACAAGAAATTGCATCATGAAAGAATATTTTGATTTGAGACAAGTCTTACGTAATAGAATTATACCATGTATTGATGGAAAATCTGATATAATGAATAATTTTTAAAAAAATTTATGTTATGTTATTTATCTTATAATATTTATTGGAGGAATATACAAAAGGACATAAAGTCACTGTAAGGAGATAGACTTAAATGTTCCAGTAATATTTTAAATATAAATTCAAAAGTTTAGCAATGGGGAGTTGTTGTTTTTTTTTTGATAAAAGGGGCACAGTATTATTTGTGCACAACAGCAAGCAGTAAACTACAAGCTTTCTAAATATAATTTTTCATAAAAATTCAGATTTAATCATTGATATATGTTAAAAATAAGTTAGACTAACATTAATTTTTATTTATTTAATGCACATTGATTACGTAAGTAATATTTACTAAGGCAATAAACCTAAATCACATGCTTTAAGTTTATTATCTTAGTAAATATTAATTTTTATTGTGATCTTTATTAATCTTTTATATACTCATGATATATGATTAGAAGAATATTTTCTTTTAATACAGAGACATTCTTCAAATATAAGAAGACTTCATTTAATTAAATTAGTGATATAGAGAGCAGTTATTTTACTAATTTATTGTATGAAAATAAGATTTGGATTCAACTTACATAACACGAAGGCATTAGAAAAGTCCACTCTTAAGGATATTACATAATCTTTTAAAAATATAATGACAAGATCATAAGACTAATTATCTTAAGGAATGTAATATCATAGAGTCCAGTATAATAAAATCTCAACTTCATTGAATGAGATAGACAAAATGAACAAACAATACAAGGATTCCTAAAAAAGAATTTTATAGTAGATTTGAACATGACTTTTATGGATGAGACAGATCCAGTTTAGCTTTAAAAATTAACTCAAAAATATTCTAAAGAATTTTAATATTGATTGCTTTCATTGAGAATATGGCTAATGATAGAATATAAGGAAAAGTTGCATTGAACTCTTTCAGATAGAAAGTTTGTTACAGAAAAAGTTAAAAGATAGTATCTAAAATATCAAATAAACCAAATAATGGACCAGAATATTTTAGATATGGATGTATTCGTGGTTCATGGATTGGTTAACAATCATTGTAAAATTCATTTTCATGATATGAAAATGTTTCTATCTTATATATTTGGGGTTAGAATGATCACACTTACTGAAGATGATGATTTTCAGTTAGTAATAGTAGATATTGTACTTAGACAAGAGAATTAATAAATATTCAATATTTAAAAGCACAAAAGTAAAAACAGTAATTGGAGAAGAAGATGAAGCAAAAAGAGTTGGTGTGATTAATTACTTTTATTTATATACTTACTTTTAAAATTATATGTTCATTTGAAATAAATTTGATGTTTGCTTTGTAAAAAAAAATTATTATGTTTTATAACTGACTTGCAATTTTTAATTTTAATAATGTTTAAAAAATTTCTATAAGTATTTGTGTAAATGATGTAGTTTTATGCATGCATCATATTATTATATAATAGTTGCATGCTTTATATTTTTTAATGAATCATTTGTTCTGAATATCAGTTTACTTATTAATAATTTTAATCTTCTACACATCATTGATAATGTGAGGATATTTTATTTATCTTACAAATAATCATGCACTCAACAATAAAACTAGAATTTGATACATTTATCATATAAATATATTATTCTAATAAGATCAGATGATTTAAACAACAGTGAAGAAAAATAACACATTTCACTATTAAAAAGAGATCTTACTCAATTTCTTTAGCATCCTCCAATAACAATAAATTTGCTAAATTAGTTATCTGAAAAAACGTTTCTTAAATCAGTACAATAGTTTTTAAGGATAAGACAACTATGAAAAAGAGGAATTACGTTTTATGAAAATATTTGATAGTTTGTTTACATATAAAAAATTATTTTGATGATTGAGAACCACTTTTCTCATACATATATAAATATTGGAAATAATTAAATTTTATAAGAACATTTCATATCCAAGTCCATCGTCTTTGCCAGATTGCCTTACAAATGTGAAATAGACTAATTTATATTTGCTATTTCAGATTTGTAAAGAAATCAAATATAAATTGATCCATTTTATGTTTACAAAGCAACCTAACAATGGTGGTTGATATGAATTGCTTTTGAAAAGTGTATCATTTTCAAGGTTTATGCATAGTTTGAAGTAGTGCATTTATTAATAAATACGTATCAAAATAGATAACATCTATTTCATGATCAGCCATGTGATCTTGACCATGGGAGTAAGCTGATTTACAGCTTTAAGGATAACTGACAAAAGTAGCATTATAAAAACTTTTAAAAAAAGTTATTACAAATAATATTTTAGAATAAATTATTAGAAATAAGAATAAGTAGCATTGAAATTGTTTTAAGGGATTTTTAAAAATAATATTTCAAAATAAAGTGTAAGTAATAATGTAATGAGTTTTTATTATAATTGGTTAAATTTAAGACAAAACTATATAATACATTTTATAAAAAAAATTGACTTAAAATATATATATGTTTAAATTTATGTTGGTAGAAGTGTTTACTGCAAACACAACATAAATAAATACATTAATATTAAACAAAAATAAATTTAAAAAAAATAATAATAAAATAAGGAGATTAAAAAGATTAAGACTGATTTTTAATTTTAAAGTTGCATTTTTGGTTGGATTTAAAAACAAGGTATCATTACATAAAGATAAAATATTTTAATTCAAGGTAAAAAAAAAATCAATTTTCCTATAATTAAATGTAATTAATTCAATAAATAGGAAAGGTTCACTATACAGGAAAGATTAGAGAATTGTAACTCTTTTACAGCTTAACACTACTTTCAATGGAGCTAGTTATATAATCAGCACAAAGACAGGTGAGTGGGAGAACAGACATTTGGACTAATTAATGTGTACATTTGTAAATGATAGTACAACTGATGAATTTCTTTTATTTATTGGGGGTGGGTGGGTTGTTTATGATAAGTCATGTCTTTTAAGACAGGTAAGTGGGAAAACAAACATTGGATTAATTAATAGACAAGTTTGTAAATTTAAATTTACAATTTGGATAATAGTGCAACTCATGAATCTCTTTTATTTATCGCATGGGTGTTGATTGCAATAAACCACATCTCTTTCTACTTTCTCCTTCAATCATTGCATTCAGTGCAAACCACTTTAATGTGAAGTGGTTCAAAATTGTAGCCTGAGTTGACCTCAAGCTCTAAAAATACCAACTTTATGTTGGGATAATCTAGTAGTGCTGTTGGCATTAGAATCACCATAATAAATTGTGTTGCAAATGGGTTCATTGCAGTAATTTTTTTAGATTATTTGGTAAGTCTGGTCTGGAAAAAACTTGTCTTTAGTATTATTTAATAATTGATTGAGATTAGAAAAATTCTGAAGCTAATATTGAATTCATCTGAGTAAATTATTTAATATTTTTATGATGCACCAAATATAAAAGAAAAGATAATCCACCCATTAGTATTATTGTGGTTCGGAGACCTGGTGTTTGCGGTGGAAGAGAATTTTTTATAGCTTTTGTTAAACAATTGTGATGATACTCTACCTTAATTAAATCTTTAATATAGTTTTTGATGTTATCTCTTCTATCTGCCTCAAACTTGTATAGCTTTTATTTCAATGGAGAAAACAGTTAAATCCAGCTAATTTGTGTGAGTTGAAAGTATGTGAGTGAGGATGAAAAGCATCAGGAACATTGATGGGTTTGATGATCATTTTAAAGTTAATTTTCACATTGAAATACATATCCAGGAATTATATTCCTTTTGATATGTCTTCATGTTCTATTGTCCAGACTAAAAAGTATAGCTGGCTCAGCTCATTTTGAATTTTAATGATGATTTTCTTTTGTGTACATCAGCATATTGTTAATGTAGTATGTGTATAAAGGTGAAATAGCTGTGATAATGCATCTTGCAATATCTGTCTTTTTAAATTTTGCTTAGTACACGGCTACAAACCATGCCACTTAGAGTTAGCACTATATGTCATCCATATTCCATTGTATAAAATCTGCAGTTAAACAGAGAGTAACAACAATAAATCTGGTTTTGTTAATATCAAAGCCTGCTTTGATTAATGTGTCATAGATTATGCATTTGGATTTTAGAGGTGGTATTGAGCTATATAATTCTATTATATTTAATGAGGTAAGCTTATACAGGAGTTAAACATTTATGATTTTAACAGCTGTGCACGATCATGCTAAGATTTGATAGCACATCATCTGAATCCTATATAATCTATTAGACATTTTGCTATTATTTTGGCTGCTTTATAAAAATAAAGTGTTCCAAAGTCTATTAATAGTCTGAAGGAATGATTTTCATTGTGTAATTTCATGTTTGCAAAGATTCATGAGAAGGGGGGGGGGTGACAGCTGTTCAATAATTTTTTTTTATATTCAGATTTATTGATTGATTTCTTTTGGTGTTTTCTCAGATTGATGCAATGCATTTAACTTCTACTATCTTTAAATTATATTCTTAGAGGCATTTGAATTTTTAACTAAAATAAAAACATCACTGTGTGTTAAAACAGGGCATAATAAAATATATAGAGGTTTTTCATAAAAAATTATTGATACTTTGAACCATCATTATGTTGACTGTCGAGAACAAAAGGGAAAATGGCTGGATGCCATACTCTACCTTGGTTAGAACACTGGGGACCTAATATGTTATTTTTAAGAAAATCCATACTTTGAACTTTAAAAAAAGGATTGCTAACCAGCAATTTCAATGAAAGCATTTTTGTCAAAACTGTATATTAAATGAGCAAATCCCCCCCCCCCATCTAAAAACTTGCAAAAGACAATATGGTCATGTCTTGGCAAAGAAAATAAACTAAAATAAATTAAAACAAATAATTTAGGCCATCAAGGGACAAATTTCAGATAAATTGACAATGAATTGGCAATGAACTGCCGAAAAAACTGGCTTGGAAACATATTTATAGATTAGTCTAATTTCCAAAACATTGATAATTTATATTTTCTTTTATGATAACTTCTGATTATATATATTATGTGGTAGTTAACTATATCTTACAATATTAGTTATATATTTAATCTAAGTTATCTAATTGATTGATTAGAAAAAGAAAGTGAATGATGGAGGTTTCTTAGTTTAAATTAGCAAAAAAAATTAAGATCATTTAATTTATATATTTAAATTATTCTTTTCAAGATATCCTTAAAGAATATAGAAAATAAAATTTTCTTCTTGTTGTATGTATATATTATAATGCTTACAAATATATGGGTTGTAAAACACACATATATATGTGTTACATATACTTTCATAATTTAAGAAATTAAAATTAAAAGGAAAAATAGCTAAAGCAATACATTTTAGGAAATAATAGCAATCATATCTTTTAAATAGATTTTTTTTTTTTTTAGTAATTAATAAGGGAGGGGAAAGAGACTCTGATTTAAATAAAGATTCAGAACTTACTCTTCTTATTTTATAATTAAAGAAATAAATGTTGTAAAAGAAAAAATAAATGTTAAAATGTAAATAAATCAAAACAAAACAAATTTTAAATTAACAATAAATTGATCAATAAAGATAATCTTTGTAAACTATCTCATAAGCAGAAATGCAATTAAATTTTGTAAAGATTCCTGACCAATAAGATAGTAGATTTATTTTTAAAACGATTAGATAAATAATTTTTAATTAAAAACTAAAAATCAAAAATTTTGATAAAAGTGAACAATAGGAGAGTTGAGTATAAAAGCAGTGGCTTGTTTATTGTTATGATTATTATTAAAAATTTGTGTTGTACATTTAACAAGATCATCAGAGAAAATCAATAACTGCAGGTTTATCAATTATTTCTAAGTGTGTAAAGAAATAAAAGTACAGGCTGTAAAAGCAATGACATGCATTGCTAAAGAACTTCAAAAGTGTTTGCCTGCCTTTGTGTCCCAATCCCTGGCACCATCAGTCTCTCCCTCTTGTTACCTAAATCTTGACCATAGTGTAAGACTCTGCTGCATACTCTCTCCTATTGCCTCTTAGAAGCATGGAAGAAAATAAAGAAAATCATTGCTGATGACCAAATGTCCAGCTATGAGGAGCATCAGAAATGGAACAGACAAGGGACCATGGACAAAAGATGATATCATCTATGCATTAAGAAAACCTAGGTAAATATAAACATTTTAAAGTTGTTAATTAAAAGTCTAGAAATTATTATGAAGAAATGGACTATTATAAGAAAGGACAATTGATATTATAAAATGACATTTAGTATTTAATAATTATTGTATGTTTACTTTATTGGATTGTTTATATATGCATTATTGGAATATTTAATCCATTGGTGTGTGTATAGGAATAAAAGTGTTTATGATATATTACTTGGTCTATTTTCTCTCCTTTAACTGCATCCCATGTTTAAAATGATTATTAACATGTACTCATTATTAATGCACTGGGTCCCCTATCCAAAATGTTGAAGCTAGTCTGGGTAAATCTTCAAATGCTGAGTTCATTCGCCTTTCATCCAGGCATGCAGGCTATATAAAGTTTATATGGGCAGATGGTGCCTGAGATTTGTCTCAAAACAAATAAATTGCCTTGGATGATTGGTGTTGTCCCAGAAGTTATGGAGGGATGCTATGATCAAAAAAATTGTTGGAACTGTGCATTCATGCAGTCTCAATCTATCATAGGTGTCATAGACAGTTAATTCTCTGCTTGAATGTATGATCACTGTTTCAAAGATGTCATAAACTTAGAAATGAATATAAAATGTAAAGAAATAAGAAAACCTAAGTCATTTAAAGAGATAATAAATATAAAATATGAAATAAATATGTTTCCAAACCAATTAAATTAATATAATTAATATAAATAAATTGTTTCCATTCTGGATCCATTCTGTTATCATCTCTTTCACCTGCCCCATGATCATTACAATATATAGAATTAGTTAAAATTTTGTCCCCTTTCCAAAATAAAATATAAAAAAACACTAAAGATATTTAAAAAAATGAAATTTTTCTTGCAATATTGATGTTATCAGAAAATATTTAAAATCAGATAAACTGAACAGTGAGCACAATAATTATTTTATTTGTATAGACTATGCATGCAAACACAAATGTTTCATATGGAAATGTTCAAGTATTCATATAAATGTCCACTATCAGAAAAAAAGAAGTCTGTAATTTAAAATTAAATTGATTAGCTTATCTTATACATGAATTGACCTCACATTAATTGCTATAAATTATACTTTTATGTGAGTTTGATCACTATGGTATAAAAGCAGTTATTTGGATCATTATTTGTATAATTATATATATTATAATATTTGCAATATAGCACAATTTTATATAAGTTTAATAATTACTCACATTTATTCAACCTAAACCTAAGGTAAATCACATTTAATCCCATTCAATATTATTAATAATAATTTAAATAAAATATTATCTGTATGTAGCATAGTAATATCTGAGAAAACTTTATTACATTAATAACTATAATAATAACTAACTAAGAAAAAAAAAAACGATTTTCTAAAAAAAGTGCATTAAGTAAACCATCAGTCTATCGCACAATTAATTTCGTTTTTGTAATATAATCCTTTCTGGACACAGCATAAAAGATTAATAAATTTTATTTGTCACATTTGTTAATTCAAGGTAAGTTACACTTAAGACATTAATCTGTTTTAAGATTGCTTATAACTTGGACATTTATCATATTCATATTTGTTTTAATAATCCACACTTTAGGAGTGACATTCAAATATTTATCTTCATAATCTATTATCAATTGAATGGTATTTTAATATTTAGCACTGACAATCAATGCAATTCCTTAAACATTGGATATAAATTCATAATTTTATTCCAGTTTGTTCTCTGCAGTGATTTACTTCATATGAATAGATGCTATACTTTTATCTAAAATATTAGCATTCATTACTTCTATAATTTGAGATATAAAATCAATCTATTCATTTATAGATCTTTAATCAATGATGCTAGGGATTCTGATCATATATCTGATGAAACAAATAACTTATTATTCGTAATGAAATGACTTTCATTACCTTTGAATCAAAATTTGTTTTTCTAAGCAACAAGTCTTTATATGAGGTATATTTGAGTTGAAACAAATTATTGTTTAAAGTTTTTCCTTACATAATTAAAGACAATTTACAACATTGAGATGAATATGTATACTCTCTTGTAGTGAACAAAATAATTATTTTTGTAAAAAAATTCTAAAAATAAACATCAGTGACATATGTGAAATTAAGGATAATTTTCCAAAAATATATCAGCTATTTACTATTACTTTCAACTGAAGAAATCCAGCAATTTATTGCTGAAATAGTGAGACAGCATTCCATAAAACAATTTGCCCATTTGTCCACTAGCAGTTGACTATAATAAATGAGATTTTTTAAAGTAAAGAATTAATGATTTATGATGGTTTTTTGTTTATACAATGTTGTTCATTTTTTCCCTAGACCAATGAAAAAAGTCATTTGCCTATCAAAGGCAACTGTCTAGATGAATTAATCTATCCAGTCATGTAGATGGCAAACAAAATGGTTATTTAAACATTTGAAACTGTTTAGGTCCTAAATGCAATAAAATTTTGTGGAGACTGGATTTTTAAACTTAAGCTTTTATACTAGTTATCATATGATGCTGGATTGCAGAATATTCTCCATTAAATATTGGAGTTTTTTCATTTGTCCATGAAATATTAAAAGAAATTGTCATGGCCACTGCTGGACAAAATGTTAGAGTTAAGAATCAATGTGGTAAAACTTTAGATGGATTACAGAATATTCTCCATCATGCATTGGAGTTTCTTCATTTATCCATGAAATATTGAAAGAAGTCATCCTGACTACTTCTGGGCAAAGAGTTAAGAATCAGGGTGGTAAAACTTAGAAACCCTATTTAAAAAGGAAGCAAAATAATAATAATTTCAGTCTTTAATTGCTTCACTTTTATTTCCAGGTTTTAAAATAATTTTACAAATATTTATTTAAAATAAATCATAAAACTATAAAGTTCTCAGATATTTTTGTTAATCAATTTTAAGTTGACTTTAAATTAATAATTTATTATTTACTAAATATTCTAGCAAACTAAATCAATCCTTGCTATATAAAAAATTTAAACACGTAAGCTTACACACATGCACACAAAATTCAAAAATGTAAGAGCTGTTTCTTCTATCCCTTATTTAAATATTTTAGTGTAATAATGTTGGATTTATAATTCTATTCATAATTCTAGTTTTGATTTATTTGTTTTATGTGTGGGAACACTTTTTTCATAACTTTATTCCTCAATAAGAATAAGAATGATATATGAGCATTTGTATTTTCTTTATTAAAAATTTAGAAATCTATTCAAAAATACCTGCTTGGAAAGCCATTCAAAATGCTTTATAAAATTATATTTCTCATAAACATTAGTATGAGAGACTATTTAAACATGCTCATGATTATGTTCTATACTATACAACCAATGACAGTGATAAATGTATTTACTTAACTATAAAAATATAAAGCCAATAAAATTTTTAGTTTTAAATTTATAATAGCCAATTTAAAGTGATACTGTGATGTTGCAATATATATACTATGCCACAGCATTTTGACATTATTCAAAAGGTTTCAATGATTACAAAAATACGGTCGCCATTCAAGGGCACCACCAGTAGCTTGGAACCAGAATGCAAAGGTTTCCACAATCACAGTCATTTATTTATTTATGAATGGCAATCACAAATATATTTTTAAAAGGTAATCTTGTGCAAATTTATTTCAACTAAATGGACACTGAATTAAACAACTAAACTAGTCTAAACAGAGACACTCAAATATGACAATTAATACATTTTATTATGTTCACTTTCAATTTAAAGACAGATTTTCTTTTCCAATAGCATTCAAAACTGACTCGAATAGTTTCTATAAAGAACAAATACAAACTTAATTTTAAACGTAAACATTAATGTTTTTAAATATGGTACAAATTATTTAACTAATATTCTTTTCTTGAGGAAATATGCACAGTCACTTATCCTATGTAAAACAGCAATCCCAAGTAATTATGGAAACCCTGATTAAATAGAAATAAAATACAAGGGTGACTTACTAATAAGAGTGTGCTTAATGGCAACACTCAGACTTCTTCTTTCTAACATTAAACAATTTATTCTAATCTTAATGGATGGCATAAATGTCTGTTGTTTGCTTACAGCCATTGGGGCATCCATTTTCCCCGCACCATCTTTCTAAATTTTAAAATTAATTAAAAAATTTTTTTAAAATAATATATAAAAAAATTATTTTAAACTAATATATACATTTTTAATGAGTTATAATATATACATGTGTATATACATGAGCTGATCTAAAAATACCATCTCAATACTATATCTATGATATGATAAATTTATTAATTATATTATATATTTGCGGTTGGATTCAAAAGCACCAACTCAGTGTATTAAGTTTAAATCATTATTAAAAAAGAGTCAGACATAGACACTACCTTGGTAGAATTAATATTATAAAGAGTGAAGAAGTTTAACAGAATACAGATTTACCAACATTTACACCAAATAGGTATTAGGTATCCATATTTCAATCTAGATATATATGTGTGATTTAGCTATTAGGCTAAAGATAACTGAATGAATGAATTATATTTACAAGTGTCAGCAGCAGATGGGATTATATCCATGGTTCATTAAAGGCCTTGAGACTTATTTAACAGCAAGTATACTTTTTTTTTTTTTCCATGTGTAATCAGCATCGGCCGGGACGTGAACCACAACGTTAACCTCTCGGCCTTGACAACTTATTTAACAGCAAGTATGCTTGATCATACAATTATAGTATAATCAGCAATTAAATGGTCAACATTTTAAAACAAATAAGAATAAACTTTGGGCAATTCAATCTTTCCTATAATGTTTCATATTTTCACGTGTTTGTAAAACTGAAAGATAGTTTTGAAATAACTATTAGATTAATTGATAACTGTAGGTAACCAGAAAGTGCAATTGAATTATAAAGAATAACTTTAGTTATTAACAATATTTAAGTAATACTTGATTGTTAAATAAATGATAATGAAAGTATGGTTATTGTAGAAAAGAATAACATATTTTATAACAATTAATTCCTAAATAAATTATTGGTTATTTATTTATTTAAACGGTATATGTCCAATTTATTTTATATATAGTCTGATCTGTATATTAATTCCATATTCATTTTATCAGGAATAACTCATAATCTGTATGATGTGGACTGGTATTATACATAGTGTCTATGTACTGATGCTTTTATCAACACATATTAAGAAAAAATATGTTTCAATTATATTAATATAGAACTAGAATATGCAATTAAGGCAGACCACTGAAATATTCCCTAATTATGATGCCAGGTGGCGCCAAATATGTTTTAAAATTTTTTATATTTGTGTAAATGATGTAATTTTATGCATGATGTTATTATATAATAGTTGCATGCTTGAGATTTGTTAAAGAATCATTTGTTCTGAACATCAGTTTACTTATCAATAATTTTAATCTACACATCATTGAAAATGTGAGAATATTTTAATTCTTTAACAAATAATCACGCATGCTTTCACAAATAAAATTAGAATTTTAGACATTAAACGTATATATATATATATTTCTAATCAGATCAGATGGTTTAAACAAATGTGAAGAAAAATAATCCATTTCAGTATTATAAAATGTCTTATTCAATATATTATCATCTCCCAATAACAATAATTTTATTAAATTCGTTATCTGACCACATATTTTTTAAATTTTATTTTTAGAAATCAATGCAAGTTTTTAAAAATGCAACAATTACAAGAAAGATGGATTGTTCCATAAAAAAATTTGATAGTTTGTTCTCATCTAAAAATTATTTTGATGATAGAGGACTGCTATCTTGTATATATATATATATATAAATACTGGAAATGACAAACTTTTCCAAGAGCAATTCATATCAAAGCCCCATACTCTTTGTTAGATTATCTTACAAATGTGAAATGATCTAATTTATATTTACTTTTTCAGATATGTAGAGAAATCAAATATAAATTGCCTTTAAAAAATGTATCTTTTCCGAAGTTTATTATTAATAATTATATATATTTCCAGTATTTTTTATTTTCATGATTATCTATCATATGCAACATCAATTAATAACTTTAGCATTTCTATTTAATTGAAATAAGTAATTTTATTCTGAATTTCAATTTAATATATTTTAAACATATACATGTCCATCCCCATCTCACAGCCATATATATATATATATAAGCATAAGAGAACATCCAAGATATGATGATGATCGTATACAAGTTTAATATATCACTTGTTTGCCCATTGACCATGATATGAATAAACTACTTTTTCATTAGCTAAGTTAATATTATCATATTTAAAAAATAAACAATGAGAAATATCCAAATTTGTATATGTAAAAAAAAAAAACATTATTTATTTCAAGGTGTAAAAAAAATTTACTTACATAATTAGTTAAAGCAATACTCAACAGAATCTCCAAGTAATAATTGCACATAATTTTCAAATAAAAATGTATTAATATACATATCAAATATGATACATTTCTGTAGCTAAATGGGACATAATATTACAAGTTATACTGTCTGATGCCCTTGAGTATTGTAAAAAAAATACTGCACTAATTAATATAAAAAAGTCTAATGTACAGAATCAATTGTAAATATGTTAATACTTGTTATCTTAATATTTGTTTAAGTATTTTAAAGATATTAAAATTTATAACGAGAATGGTACAATAGTGTTATTGAATTATTATTATTATTATTATTATTATTATTATTATTATTATTATTATTATTATTATTATTATTATTATTATTATTATTATTATTATTATTATTATTATTATTATTATTATTATTATTATTATTATTATTATTATTATTATTATTATTATTATTATTATTATTATTATTATTATTATTATTATTATTATTATTATTATTATTATTATTATTATTATTATTATTATTATTATTATTATTATTATTATTATTACGTTTTAAAGGTAACTTTATTCAAAAACAAGTGGTTACATTGGTTGTTGATTATACATAGTGTTATACATAGGTTTACACAGTTATTACATTACAGTCTGTATATTTGATTAGAGTCTCTTTGCACTTAAAAACTGACTTTTTAGAACTTAGATAGTGGCTTTCACAATTGATTGTTTCACACTTTATGAAATATTTATTGTCCAAGTTTATGTACAATATAAATCAATGATCATGGTTTCAGTAATTTTTTCATGTTCTTGCAACACTGAATTTCATGTTTGCCTTTGTCCTTTTCTATTATATCCTTTATTATAAAGTGGCCTGAATTTTAAAAAGAGACCATGTTGCTGCAAAGATATCAGGTGGTGCAATAATGCTGTCTCTTTCTTTTATTTTTTGCAATTTGTTTCTATAGGTGTTAGGGTGCCTTCTCATGTTGTTGCCCAGTGTAAAAGTGCATCTGGTACACCAGAATGCATATAGGCTGAAAGTGGCTGCCCTTATGGTGGGTATTCCATTATTTTTGAATGTTTGTAAAACCTCATTTATTGTGGTTCCATTTTTCCTATATCCACCAACCATCATCTGTCTTACTTTTTCAAGTCCTGAACAATTATGTATGAAATGGTCCTGTGTTTCCTCATCCCTGTGACACAGCATACACAAGGGATCTATATTTATATAGAATCTTCTGTATCTAATAAAATGACTTGTAGGTAGTGCTTTCAAATTGACTTTAATTATGAAATCGTAAAATTTTGGTTCCAGGTACCATTTCCTAATTTTTTTAAGTAATTGGCTGTTATCAATTCCCAATAAAGATATTTGGTTATTCTCAGATTGTTTTTGTGTTAGGAAATCATGTATTTGCCAATATTTATATTTTATTGGACTTTTCAGTGTTACTTTGTTTTTGATACTCTCAATGCTTTCAAGCAACGTAAAGATATAATTGTTTGTAGGTGGTGGACGATCTGTGGGTGTGATCTCCAATATTGGTTCAATATCTGGAAATCTTTTGACTATGGCTATTAGCAGATTTATTGTTTTTTGTGTCTGAAACCCTGATATTGAGTGAAGTCCCAGACAATTCCATTTTGTTGGTTGGTTAAGTTGCTTTATTGAAATGTGGCAACTACTTTCCTGTTCCATAGTAGATTGCTACAAAATGAATTAATTGAGGCTATAAATGGTTTTGTGAAATTGATTATTGGTAAATAGTAGCTTATTTTTGACATCATGAGTTGATTGAATAATGATATTTTTGCGTATATTGATAGATATGATCTGGATAATGATTCTTTCTGCATCCATTTTGAGTTTGTTTTGTAGTGTTATTCTCATTTGATTCATTCCCAGATAAAATGGAAAACCTAGAAAACTGCTGGACTTTCCTTGATAAAGTTGTTTGTTTACTTTCCCTGTAAAAATTGTCCAAGCAGCTGACTTATTGATATTGATTTTAAGTTTGATTTTTTTTATATATTCTTCTATGATGTTTTGCAGTGCTTGTAGTTGCTTTTTTGATGTTAAGAATATTGTGATATCATTCATATAAGCTATACAAGAAATGTATCTTTTTGTATTTGGTATTAACACTCCCTGTATTTTTTTTTCAATTTCTTCCAATAAGGGGTTTATGTAGAAGGTGAACAGTAGTGTACTCAGTGGTGACCCTTGTGGTATTGATTGAGTGGGATAGAATGATGATGACATTCTTCCATTAAGTGTGATATGTACTTCTCTGTTTAAAAGTAGGTTGGCTATTGCATATAATATTGATTGTGGTATTTGTGTTTTCTTTAGTTAGTATAGTAAGATTTTTATTAGTGCAGAGTTGAAAGCACTTTCAAAATTTAGTTGTACTGCAATTGGAGCATATTTCTTCTTCTTAATTACTGAGTTAATTATAGTTTTAAAGATTAGTGCTGCCTGACCTGTGGATGAGCCTTTCTTTGCATACTGATGTTGTGATGTTTTTGTCAGTATAAATGGTTCAATTTTCACATTTATTACTTTTTCTAGCAGTTTAATTCCTAAAGGCTCCATTGAGATGGGGCTTAAGTTGGTGATCTTGGTAATAGGTTCTTGTTTTTTCATAAATGGTACCATTGATATGTTGTATAATCCCTGTATGCTATAAATTTTTTGTGATATTTGATTTGCCAAATGACACAGGTATGTATTTGTAATTTGGCTAAGATGTGCAAGTACAAACTGTGGAATGCCTGAAGGTCCTGGATAACATGTGGGTGGGATTGATTCTAACACTACCTTAAAATCCTCGATTTTAAATGGCATCTCATCTTCAGTTCTTCCAAAATAATCTTCTTTGGGTGTGAATTGTGCATGCTTAGTTAGCTTTGTTTTGAAATAGTTATATATAGGTGCAATCATGTTAAATCCTGCTGTAATCTTATTTTCCGATTCCAGTGCCATGGGAACTTTATTTATGGATGAGTACCCCAAAGGCCACCTAATATATCCACATGTCCATGTGTGCGGCTGTGCTAGGCAAATTTTTTTCTTTTTATGCGTAGATATTGTTTTAATTTATTGCAAGTCTGTTTATAGAGCTGGGTGATTTTAATTATGTTTATTTGATTATGTTGAACCGGTTTAAACAGACTGATTCTTTTGTATATTTCATCTGCTAATGTAATTAGCCTGGAGGGAGGAATTGATTTTTATTGTGATATGGTTTATATTATATGAAAGTGTGTTAGTGTAAGCTATGTATCTGGCTATCGGGTCTAATTCAAGCTGATTTATTTTATTTATCATTATATAAATTTCTAAAAAAAGTGACTTCGTAGTAGTCTCGTTTTTTTGCAAATTAATTATTGCGCTGCAGTGTGTGTTTATTTTTAGCATTATTATCTGCGCTGCATGGTCTGAAAAAGGGGTCGGGGAAAGTGACATTTCTATTGAATGATGCAGCATTGGGGCATAAAACATTAGATCTATTAAAGTTTCATGTCTATTGTTATAAAAAGATATAGAGTTAGGTGGTAAAAAATCTTTTCCACTCATGAGTGGAAATGTTAATTGGTGTATCCATTTCGTAATAAATTTCTTATAACTTATGTTGAAATCTCCCGTAAGAATAGTTGGGTAGGGATTTTTTGAGAGGATTGAGTTAATTGTTGTTATTATTCTGTTAATTACAGTTGGCCCTGGTGGTATATATACAAAAATAATATTTATTGAGAAGTTTTTATTATTGAATGTGGTTATTAATAGATTCGCGTCTATGTATATTATTTTAAATGTTGTAAAGGGACTTCTTTGGCTAATAAATATTCCTGTTCCACCTGAGGGCATCAATGTGTCTCTAGAGCATGCGCAGAAACCCATTTTACTCATAAGTTGTGCTGGATTTATCTGCGAACCATTATAGATTTTCGTTTCTACGAGTCCTAATATGGTAGGTTGGAGTTGCTGTATCCAGTGATTGATTTCTTGTATTTTTTTCTTCGAGTTTAATCCCTGAAACTTTATTGCACCTATCTTAATTTTTATTGAGTTTAACTTATATTGCAAGGGAGATTTAAATTGGAACATGGTTTATTCTGCTGTTTTTGTTTGCATGTTTTTTTCCTGTGGTGATTCTGTTTGTGTTTGGATACGTGTGCTATAGTGTGGTGTTTTTTTAATTTTTTTTCTTCTGGTGTGGTTAGTTCTATTTCCATCTCTTCTGCTATGGTTTCTTCTGTTAAATTAATCTGATTATCTTCTTCCTCATTCATTTTAATTTTCTTACTTTCTCTTGTTTTTTTTTTTGTTTTATGTGTTTTCTTCCTGCTTTCAATTGATGTGCTTTCTAGCATTGGATAGTACTGTGTTATTTTATCCATGATTTCTGTGGTCATTTTATTTATTATTATGCTTTCTGATTGCTCATCATTTTCATTCATTTTTCCTTTAAGCTCTTTTGGTAGGTTCTCATTTTCTTTTTCCTCCATTCTATTTAAATTGGGCGGGTTTTCACTGCTTTGATTTTCCTTCTTTGTTTTAATTTCTCTTGTTATAGTGTTTACTAGATTTCTAATTCTTTCATTTCTATTAGATATGTTGTTTTCCTGGGTGCTTTGTAGTGTAGGGTAGTTTAACTCGTCTAGTTGGTTATTTGTGTCTTCGCTTTCTGTAATGTTTCCTGAGTTTTTTGGTGTATTGTTGTTTTTATTTTGCTGTGTTTGTTCATTACATTCCGTTGCAATATGTCCTCTTCTTCCACAACAGAAGCAACCTGGCTTAAGCCCTCTGATGTAAATATATAGTGTAGCTTCTTCATCGGTTGTGTGTGGGGATATTCTCCAGGTCTACTTGTTTATTTAATTTAATTTTGAATTCAAAGCTATTTGTTAGTACGGGAATTGCTGCTTCTTTAATGTATTTTTGCTGGAAGAAAATGACTTATCTGAAAGGATTCATCATTTTTGGGAAATCTTCCATATTGTAGCCAAAATACATATTTTTTAAAATTCGGGAGATATTTTATACTTATTCTCATCGACTGTTATTAGTGCGAAATTACTTAGTGTCTTAATTCGATCTTTAAATTGTTCTCTTTGCGCATTTTCATAAAACTGGACCACCACATATCTGCTATTTGGATGGTCGCCTATGCATTGTACCGATTCAAGCATATTATTTTCATGCAGTGTTTCTATTAGAAGGGATTTGGGGAAACTGTATAGTGTGCAAAGACTATCTGTTACAGTGAGTACTATTGATTTATCAGTGAAGAACCATTTAAATGTCAGGAAAAGTGATCGAGGTATTGTTTTGTTGAATTTCTCTCCAATTTGTTCAAGCATTTCATCAGTCCATTCAATATGAGGGGGGGGGGATCATTTTTATTTTGATCCATAAGATTCATGTTTTCCAAATCATCTGCTGTTGTTTTCTTGAACCTAGGACCTTTTGCCGGGCTTACTTAATATTGGGCTTTTTTTGCTATAGAAGCATATGACTTTCTCATGCCCTGCGATGGACCACCCACCAGGTTAATAGGTTGAGCGGTCGCCATTTTAAGTTTTTCAATTATTTTTCAAAGGTATGTTTAAATTTCTTTTTTTTTAAAACAAACACTAATATATATAACCAATTCAATTCAGTTATCTGCAAAATTATTGAGTTTTGTAGATTTGATATTTTATCTACTCTTATTAAAAAATTAAATTTGCCTGAGATTTTGGCATTAGTTATTAGATCCGCTAGCTTTTAACTATGCGTTTGTCTATTAGCATTAGGTACGACTTTTCGATAAAAAAAACTCTGGATTTCTCTGTCCTTTTTTACTCTTTTTCAATCAAAATAAATATTTGAGTGTTTTAAATTGTTTTATTGGACATTTTTATTAGTTATTAGCAAATAAATTGCCTTTTATTAACAAAAAGCTAAGAGGTTCTTTGCTTACCTGCTACTAGGTTTGTATCCAGGTGGCGCTCTCTATTATTATTATTATTATTATTATTATTATTATTATTATTATTATTATTATTATTATTATCCATTCTTTTATGTAACAAAATTAACAAAAACACATAATTTTTTTAAAAGTTATATTAATTAATAAAATTCACATTTAAATATGATACTTAATTTTTTTTTTATTAATAAAATTTAAGATTTCAAGGCAATAAGTTCTATATATATATTATTTTGAAGTTCGCTATTATTGAGATATAGACTTTTAAACAGAGGACGTTATTTGTAATTGTATAATGATTTATATATTTGAAAAATTATTTCAGTTAGTGTTAATAGTAACTTTCTTTTCATATATACAATATCTTGAAGTGGATGCTTTATCCACTTCATAAGCACTATCCGAAAATCCAAATTTAGAATATACAATTTTAAAGATTTAAAAAAAAAACGGAATTAAAAAATTTTTGTACTTTATTATTTTTATTTATTAAGCGTACGTCCCATAAAACACATACTCAATTAAAGAGAGAAATTGTAAAAGCATTTTAAATTTAAAATAAGTTTTGATTGTGATCAGTTTCTTTTTATTTTGTTGATTTAATTTATTTTAAAAGCTGACAATTATATATTTTTTTAAATTAATTTTAAAATAGACAAGAGCCTGGTCAGACTTTGTTTTTTTTTGTTAATTAAAATTAAGTGGGAGATTAATTAAAATTAAGCAGGAGATAGAGATTAACCTTGGTCAAAACTTTTAATTAAATATTATGCAGGAGATAACAATTCACATAAATAGCTCCATGTTTTTGACTGAGTTATTATTCTTCTTATTCTGATTTTTATCATGATTCTTATTTGGATTGCTGTTCTAAACATTTATATTTGCTAATTGTTCAATGCAGAATGCTGAATTAGAATTTTTATTGACTGCTGATAGTTTTTGCTGCTGGCTGTGTTCTGAAAGACTTGCTTAGCTATTTGCTAATAGAAGAAGTAAATATGTTAAGCTATTGGAAATAGTGACTGTCCATCCAGGATGCAGAAAATACTTACCATAAAGAACCTTAATAATAGTATGCAGTGCTAAATCAATCCAAAGACAAATCCTGGAGCTCCACAATTGTGCCTTCAAGAACATGACCTAAAAACCTAGTCCAGAACTGATTCCAAAGATTGTTTTCAGATTCCCAAATGGAAAATGAAAACTTTTGTAAGGTATCCTATATATCCCTGAACTTTGTGTATCCTACTGAAAAAAATTTGCAAGACAGACCATTATGCATTGAAGATAAACTCACCTTTTCACATCATAGCCATGGCTTAAATCTCTTGTTTAAATCTCTGTTAAAGTCTCAGCTTAATCTAAAAAAATATGTATCTATAATAAGTTATGCAAACTCATTTAAATATCACCAATTATTTTATTATGCATTTTATTTATTATATGTATTAAAGTCTTAATTTTGGATTTCATATTTTAAGTTTATTTGTCTGAAAGTTTTTTGTGAGTTTATATTTTATATCTAGTGTTTTTCTATTATATTACTAACCATTGATGAATGCTTAGGCAGATATTAGTAGTTTTATTTTTAATTCACCTATACCTTATTCTTTCATTGTAGTTAATCTTGGTTTGAATTTTTTACAGATCGCAAATCTTTTGGCTAGAGATTTATTGAGTGTATTTTTCTGTTTTTCTTAGTCAGTAGAGATTTTGTTTTTCCTATGTTTCAGATTATATAATACTGTAATCTTTTCTTTTTCTCTTGTTACAATCAACCTTGAGAGTCCTAAACATGGCTTTTTATGAATATTTGCAGGCAAATGACAATCCTATTATGTCCTGGTGATCTGCAAGGTTTTAAGAAAAGATCACTCTGTGCTATTCACTGAATTCCATACAAGATTGTTCCTTTTTTTTGAAATCTCTAACTAAAGGAAACTCGAATTTGTTTAGATAAATCACTGGCAGGAAGAAATCATTATAGATCCCTTTTAATTCTTAGATGAGAAACAAACTTATCAGTCAGGGTGTTTAATGTTACAATAATCTCGTACACTCTCTGATAAACCAGGTGGAGGAATTTAGGTCAAACTTTCATATTTTGATTAATATTTATTTTTGAATTTAATAAACATTATAATTATTTTTGGCTGGCATTTGTTTATGTGTCATTTCCTCAATTGTTTGAACAATATTAAATATCTCTTTCTCTCCCTGGGTCTAGCTGGTATCATTGATCATCATCATTAATTTTTGATCACTGTAAATTAAATTTTCTAGGTTGACAGTAGCCTAATGGCATTCTCAGTGATCAAAAGAAGAGTGAAGTGAAGAGAGTAAAATTTTAGCAGCAATGTTAGGCTTTGAATTGAAAACCCACATGAGATTTTGTTCAGACAATTAAGAAATATTTCAAGTATGGGAGGCAAAAATTAGTATTGTAGATCAGTTTGTGCTAGCTGTGGTGTATATTGTTGGAGCAGTTTGGAGAGAGTGTTAATTTTTTTAGATGCAAAAAAGTGTTAGATAAAGAAATATTAAGTACTTATATATTTTAAAGTGAAAATTTGTTAAATTGAGAATAAAAGTTAGATATTTCAGGGTTAATCATGTTTTAAAAATTGAAGTCAAGGAAGAAATGGATAGAGGGGTATACTGTTGGAAGAAAGCCCTGTTTCTTTCAAAATCCCCAAATAGTAGAAAAAGAAGAGAGTGATACACAGATGATAATGAAGATGATAATGGAAATGAAACAAAATCAGCAGAAGACAACGAAGGAAAAAATAGAGCAATGTTGGAGGAATTCAAAGCCAAAATGATAAAGGAAATGAAAGGAATGAAGCAAGAAATAATGAAAAAAGTTGAGAAAAATCATGAGGCTATAGAAACCATAGAAAAAGATTTGACTAAAAAAATTCAGAAAGTTGAGATGGTAAAAGAAGGTATGAAAGAAGTAAGAGATGAGTTAGAACAAGATAGTGTTAGGATAGATAACATAGAGATGAAGGTAGTACAGGTAGAAGACATGTGCCAGGAGTGGAGAAACATAGAAAAAATAACACACACAAGAGGAATTAGATATATTAAAGAAAGGGAGCATCCAGAAGGAAATAGAACAGAGTATAGATGACATGATACAAAAGTTAGAGCAGGCATTTCATGATATAGAAGAGAGTAAAAATAATTTAAAAACAGAAATACAACATATATGGGTTGAGATAACAAAGAGTCTAGAGTACAGGATAGTTGGAATAAAAAATAAATATGGATGCTTAACTACCTAGAACAAACAGTCCAAAATAGGTCCTATGGAAAATGAGCATAGAGATTCAGGAAATAAAAGAGAGAAGGGACCAACCAGCAGTTTTGTAAAAAAACAATTTCTTCATAGAAATGTTTAAAGTAGAGGTGGGGGGAATACATTAAACCACCTTGAAGGCTTTGCCAGTTTATTTCAAGTCCAAAACTGGGAAACAGAAGAAAAAGTTACAGTCACCAGTAGCCATCTCCGGGATACAGACTCAGATTTGGTGGCATATTTTATATACAAAGCCACACAGCTTTGAGGAATATAGATGTCTGAAATAACATTTTTCTATTCACTCACAAATACAACAATAAAAACAATGGCATTTGATCTTTTTGGATGTTATTAGAGTCTCATAAACAGATTCATAACAACTTATGCACTTTGCTCTCATTTGCTTCACAAATAGAATTTAACAGCCACAGACCTTTATAATTGTTATCAAGTACAAACTATGATTCATTGATTAATGACTTTCAGAATAAATTGAAAGACTTAATAAATCTATTAGAGAATCTATTTTCTTGTTACAATGTCTAAGAATTCCTTCAAAATGTTTTGTTAATAATTACGCTGGTTAAAAAACAAATACATGCTACATAAATAAGTAAATAGTTCCTATTGTCATAAGATTTAACTGATTATCCTTTATCAAATACTATGCCAATGAAATAAATAAATAAAAATTTCAACAAATATTTTATATTTTCAAAAAATTAATACCGTTTTGTAATTTGTAGTAGTTAATGACAACTTTTATAAATATATGAAGAATTAAAAAAACAATATATATCTGTTTTATTTTCAATATGGCTACAGATGATATTTAAATTCAGTTAAAACATATTTTTGTTAAAATAGTTGTTTTATAGTTATTGCATTTTAATTATTAAAAATAAATAAATATTTCAATTAAAAGCAGAAGAAAATTATGAGGCTTATAATTATTGAATTATCTTCTATTTAACCTTTGCATTTCAATATAAAATTTACTAATAGGATTACCATTTACTTTGCCGAGGTAGCTTAATTGTCACATAAATTTATGATAGATACTGCTTAAAGTCATTCTTACTTTTCCATTAAGTAAGGTGATTATGGTAATTTTAGAATTTACCTTTTACAGTTTTTAATTTTCTTCTGTTTGATCAAATAATTGATAAAAAAAATATTTCAATTTATTTACAATGAAGGTATATTAGAATAGTTAAATAATACTTTTTTTTCTTTTTAAGCAGTTTAAAATTCTGCTCGATTAAAAACAAAGAATAATTAATTACTCAAATTAATCATGCTACAATTTCAGACATAATAATATTATATGATTTAAAACAATGTTTAAAATAATTTTAAATTTGTATATTAAAAATAAATATTTACGTTTTTCAAGTATGACTATAAAACAGAGAAATCATCTAGTGTTTGGGATAGCACAGCATGCTTGTCAATAGCTGCCAAATATCATGTTAAAACTATTTCAGTCTAACTAGATATAGGCTTAAAAAAATCTCTGTAATCCACATATATATATATCTCCATTAACTTTTCAATTATTGGCCGTGAAGATAATAATCCCATTGTTTTTGAAATAATAGAACTAAAAGCCTGTTGATTGTAGCCAATCCATCTGATTATTTAATGCAAAGATTTGTTATTGCTGTATATCCCGGGAGTCTATGCATTCCAGGCAGGTCGCAGTTAAATAACAAACAACAACAATAAAATAAACGTGAGTTTATTATACTCATAAATAATACATATAAAACTAAATTTTGATAATTAGTCATTATAATTATTAATGTAAAAGAAATACTAAGTCAGAGTTTAAATTTAAACAAACTAAATATTAATCTTTGAGGAGATAGCCTTTAAGACAAACATCTTTAGTAGCATATATATTAATTCGGTAAACATATTAGTTGATGATAAGAAAATCTATTTTTGATTTTCTAAGCTTTTGCATGCACGCTTACTGCTTACTCCGTCAGCTGCTGCATTTTAAAAGTGAGTTTTCCATATATATATATACTTAATTTGCATAAAAAATTAAAATTCCATTCATGTTATTTTCCTGTAATTTGCTAAACAAAACAATTATGTAAGTATTGCATAGTAATTATTTTCAGTAATAAGCTTTATTTATATTAATAATATCATATATACACACTTATTACTTATAATATTATACATATTTCAATTCCTACCGTCACTCTACAAAAATTAACTTTTTTTTTGCACAAAAAATAATCCTGCAGACTTGGAGGTTTCTGTTGAATTTAGGTGGGCCTTGCTTCCTGCTGGTACTTTCTCTTTTTCTGAGTGAAGGCTCAATTCATTAAAGGAATCATTTTTTCTCAGATAAGTGATTATTATTATTTAAAGTTAAGTCCGGAAACTCTTAAGCTGTATAAGTACTTCCTGCCTCTTTTAGTGAAGTAATATCATTTATCATTGAATTACACTAACACTTGGTTCTTCTAATGACTCTGGATAGTGAACTATTAACTGATTTCTGTGGCTTCTCAATTTTCTATTTATAATTTGCACTCTTAATTGTCTTGAACAGTGCCTGTTATTAATCCAGAAAACCATTTTCTCTTTAACATGTTACATATCCAGATGATATCATCAACTTTATAATTTTCTATTTTCAAGTTTATTTGCCTCAATGCACTATTATTAGCTATGAATGCAGATAGATGGGTTCTTCAACATTTTTAATGCAATAACATCTCAGCTAATATTTTTTCTCAACATAAGTGGAGTAAAATGTTCATGGAGTATAGCACTGGTTAATGCTTTATTAATATTACTATATGAAGTTTTCTTTAGCACTTGTTTCAAATGTTATATTACTTTCTCTTCCAGATCATTAAATTTAGGGTGATAGTGGACTATTGATATATATATATCAAATTTCCCGAGTTTTTAAAATGTCATTAAACAAATTACATGTGAAACCAGTTCCATTATCTGAAACAATTTTAGGATAGCCATGATACATGAAAATTTAATTTAAAGCTTTTATGGTATTTTCTATATTTGTTTTGAGTGTCTAGCAATATCAGGAATATATTTCCATTAAATGGACCAGTGTTATCAATATAGGGTCTTTCTTGTGGTTTACTTGATTTAATCCCAGTTTCTAACTTTTTTGGGGGCATCATAGCAGAAGACTGACAATCTTAAAAATACTTGACAATCTGCACAATTTGACTTCATCTCTGGCTGCCACAGATAAGACTGTACTAATTATTTTATTTGTACAATTCTCAGGTGACCTTAATATAACAAGTTTAACACTTGTTTCTGGTCTTCTAGGGATATAATCATTCAATCTGTTATTAATATACACTTTTAAAAATAGATAAACACTTGTATGTTTTCCTGATAGCTTTTGAAATGTATTCCAAATGCTTATTTGGCCAGCAATGTTTAATACATCTTTTCAAAGCCAGTAATCAGACCATATTTAGGTCACTATTGTAATATTCAGTGCCTAATTTCCCATTGTGTCTATGTAATTTATTTCTGAAATTTTATTTTTAATTTTATATTTAATTGGTCACCTCAACAAGGTATGTCTGTATGATTAATTTTCTTTCTGGATTTATAAATTAACTCAAGTCATACACAGCTAATGTATTTATCCAAGTATTGTTTGCTGGCTTTGCATGTTCTTGAGTTTTCTTTATATTTACAAATATGTTCATTAATGAAAAATTGTTAGTATAGATATAAACACCCATTCATAAATATACTGATGAAATTTTTAACAGCATATATTATTGCTATAATTTTTTCCTATGGCTGTCAATGTTCAAGAGGCATAAATAATTAGACATTCACATCTCCATAGCAGTGATGAGATATAACCACTCATATACCAAAATTTTGAGACATCATTGGTAATAATGATTTTCTGGTTGTTACAATAATGGACAAGTAAATTTTCGAAAGTAAACAGTTTTTTTGCTTTATTAAAAGCATTCCATGTTCTAAAGTCCACTTAACTGGTATAGTAGCATAGTAATGCATGCTTTTCCTTTTAGAAAACTTTCATAAAAGTTTAATAAACCCAGAAACACCTGCAGTTCTTTAACATTTTTCAGTTTAGAGGCATTTTTTTTTGTTCTAACCTTATCTGAGTTACTTCCAGCTAATATTTTTTAAATGTCCTAACAACTTAATTTCCTTTGCAGACCAAATGCTTTTTGAAGCATTTAACTTTGTACCCATTTTATCCAACTATGTGCAAAATTTTAATACATATGTAACTAATTCATTTTCTGTCTCTGCCGTAAGATTTTCCATACCCTAACACAAACTGTCCATTTTAGCTCAAAACTGATTTCATGTGATACTAATAGCATATGGCAGTTTATTGCACTTGAATAATATGAAGTGAGTGCAAATCTTCAGCAACTCAGCTGTTCTACTTGCAACTGGAATTTGGCAAAACATGGATTTCAAATAAAGACAAAATATTTTATATTCTGTAATAAAGCCATTGTCTCTCAAATGTTCAGCACTGGGTAAGTTCCTTTATTTATATATTTTCTAAGCATAACTCAATAATCTCTGCATATCAACACAACTGGAGTAACCCAGAATAACTCTTCTATTACAGTTAACACACCTCTCTTGATCAAGTGTTAAATAGCTTCTTCCATTTTCAACCTTAGAGTAATAGAACCTTTCAGGATTTGCTTGTAATGGGTTGTGCATTTTTAATTATTTTGCTTTGAACTTCTCTGGTGCTGACTTGAACAGCTGTGAATGTTTGTTTCAGACTTTAAACTTCCAACTGTACTTTCTTGATTATATCTATTCAGATATTCAGTGGCCTAAACTAATTTTTTCTTGGGACTTGAGAAAGGTATCTTTTCACTATATACAATGACAATATTTTATTTTGGCCTTCAGTTGAATTGATACCATAACTTTTCTTCATATATCAATGCCATTTCCATTTACATCCATGGCTATAACTTTCACTTTTTCTATAGTGATGCTCTTGAACATCTTTTTTTATATTAATTTTGCAATTTTTTAGCAAAATTAAGGACAACCCTGTGCTGCTATTAATTTCCATATTGTTTTTGTCCAAAATTTTTTATATATTTAAATGAACCTGGTTATTGTTTATATTGCTTATTGTTTTTTCTTCAATTTTATTATTGATTTCTCTTTTCTGTGATTTAAAATCTGCTCATAACTCCCTGTTTTAATTTTATCTTTTGCATGATAGGCTCATTATAAATAACCAATTTTACCATATACCTTCTTTAAGTGTCCTCTTTCACAGCTCCTGTAGGATACAAAATGCTTAATAGGTTTTTGACAGCTCATGGTCTGTATATCAGATTTATTTACCAATATTTTATTTGTTACTATATCTCTATTATTTTTTTAAAATTCCAGGGCATTTTCCATTAGTAACTCTTGTTTTATATATTTATCCTTTGACTGATTATATGTATAGGCTATTTCACTGAGGAGAACTTGATGTAACTTATTGTCAGTCATTTCCCATAGTTACTGATCAAGGAGCATGTCATCCATTTCAATAATAAATTCACAGAGCTTTACTAATTCACATAATGCTGTATCATATTGTTGACACCTCATTAATTGATTGTCCCCTATCTCTAAAACTTAGATATGACACCCATTTAGACATTTCCAGTTCAAAGTATGTATGTAAGTTTTCTTTAAACTCAATGTACACTACTTTTCTTGAGGCTTTGGGTCACAAAGTATTGTGTTATTTGCATAATGTCTTGTCTGCCAACCACACAAATTTCACTACCTTTAGCTTGTTATCTCATTAATGAGCATATATTGGTTTATGTGCTCTATATACAAACGCCAATTTGCTGTGTCATTACATCAAATTCATTAACATTATTGTGGAATACCATAATTAGAGTTTCTTTGTTCAATTTATATACAAATGTTGCAGTTCTTTCAGTTATAATATTGACATGCTAACTGCCAGTGATATTTTTGTTTGCATAGGTTCTTTTGTCAACTGAAGCCATTTTGCTGTGCATGCTGGAAGTATCCATGTCAACCAGGTCACAGTTAAATAAAAAACAACAATAAAAATCAATGTGGGTTTATTATACTATAAATAACATATATATGATTATATCATTAAAAGTTAGTTACACTTAGACAATCCCAACATCAATAACAATCAACATTTTTAAACTATCAAGGCCACTTCATATATATTGATAAGTGAGGAGATAGTCTCTAAGACAAACATCTTTAGTGTTGTATATATTACTTTTGTATATACATTACTTGATAAAAAAAATCTACATCTGATTTTCTAAGCTTTTGCACAGATGCTTACTCCAACTGCTGTTATTATTTTAATGTATGAGTTCTGCATATATGTAATTAATTTATATAAATAATTAACGTTTAGTTCATACTAATTTCTTGTAAATTTTGCTAGAGTGAATAATTATATGTGTTGTGCTGCAATAATTTTCCACAATAAACTTTATTTACACTATTAATATCATATATACACATATATATCGGCACACTTGTTATTTATAACACTATACACATTTCATTTATATTGGTACAAAATTATAAGTTGTGTTTTATTACAATAAATTAAAACATTATACACATACAAAGTCACATTAGTACATATACATTCATATAAATTTTGACATACAAGTGACAAAGTTTCCGCACTCACACCTTTGACATTATCTTCTTTAGATAAATATATTAATGATTGCTACTCATCAGTTATAAAATATTATCATATCATTTCTAGCCCAGTTCTAAGTTTCATATACAAATAATTTATATAGTAATTTAAATTCAAAATGTGATATTTAATGTTTACATTAAGAGCAATAAATTACACTATTTGATTTATTTGCAAGCATGATTAAACAAAATCCTACTGATTACTTCAACTTACATTAGATGGCATTGGAGTAGTATAAATAGAATGAATTAACCATTTAAATTTAAATGTTGGAACAGAAAAAATCATAATTTTTAATATTCAATTAACTTCTAATATCATTACAAAACTTTGAATTATATAAATCATTGAGTTAAACAAAAGGAATAAATCACCCTCCCAAGACTATGACTTAAAAGCACTCTAAATGTCAAGCAAAAAATAAAATGAATCCACCTATTTTTGGTAGCTCTTATGTTTTTAAAGTTTAAATCACTGAATTTTAAACTTTTTCGCATTAATGGTTTTATATATAGAGAGAATAGGACAATATTTGAAATTATAGTTATAAAGTATTTGAGATAAAAATAAATATTACATCCATTATTTATTTAAAAATTTGTTTTCTACCCCAGATTTACTGTTCTTTATTACTCTTCAAAGAGTAAGTTAACTGTCTAACTTGATTCTCCATATAAAAAGATATTTTATTAGAACACAGACTCAGAACAAATAATGATTGTGAAATTTATTTTGTTAATATATATATTCAAATTATATTAGTTATAATAATAAAAATTATACATATTGTTAAAAGCAGTTTTTTGTTTTACCATTATTTATAGTAATACTAGAGGTACAGCCCCACTCCACCTTTGGCATCCAATCCCCAGGACTTGCTCCACTCATCCACATCCTTTCAGTAGATCTTATGGAAAAAATATTTATTTCTAACAGTTCTTTCCATATAATATATATATAAAGCGTTTTTGAAATTCTTATGACACAAAGTACATATATATATAATTTAAAACCCCCTCCTCTATTTAACGCAATATATAAAACAACCACGATTTTTTTGCAAAACTTTTTAGGAGAAAGAAATGTATTTTTAAGTTCTATTTCTGAAAATAGATTATTTATTGCCAAAGAAAAGAAAGATTGAAAGAAGGGAATAACAATGAATCAGTTATCAATGCTTTCAAAATATTTTTTTCCAAAGACAAAAAAGAAATGCTGAAAGATTAAAATATCTTAAACTTTTTCCAATTTTAAGATCATCATTTCTGTTACCTACTAAAAGACTAGAAAAACATTTAATTTAAGGAAATTTTAAAAAAAACCTCTATAAGTTACATTTATATATTTTAATAAAAACTATAAAAATTACTTACAAAATTAAGTTTTTTTTTCCATGTTAAATAAGTCTATTCATACAGTGCAACTTTTTCCTTAACATATCTTTAGTTGTGCCAGAACACAGTGATTACTAATAAATAATTATTCTCTCTTTCAAGATAATTTTATTTGACCTATAAGTGATTACAAAAAAAATAAAAATAAAAAAAATAACAAGAAATAACTAGACGAGGTTACAGGGTGGTATATACAAAGAAGAAATGATTCAAAAGTCAGTAGAATATAACCTGTGGATGCAAGGTGAATATTAATCATCTAGTCTATAATGAAATACCTTTGTTAGTAAACCCTGTTTTGGCAAGTTGTGGTTGGAGGGTTTTATTAAATCATAATAAGATATTAAATCATAATAAATATTTTCATATAAATTATTTAGGGGTTGGTTGGAGAGGTGCTGTTTAGACCAGTTGTGAATTTCCATGTTAGTATGGCCAGGTATGGATCGGCCTCTCTCTTGTCTGTTTCTTGGATATTTTTAATTATGCTGAGGAAGCAGTTATTGATTTCGTTAAGTGGTAATTTTTGAAAATTCACCTTGCATCTGGTCAACCAGATGGCAAAGTTTATGTAGGTGGCGAGCCTGATTTCAGCGAAAATGCCTCTATTTAAAACCCCTTCAAGAGATGTTAGATCTGGACCATTAGTCCTTGCCAGACCAGACAAAGGTGAAGGATATGGTCCATATCTTCTGGGCTGGAAAGACAGAGACAACATATGGGATCTATGTGGAAGCCTCTTCTATTAAGAAATATAGCAGTGAGAGGCTACCAAGGTTAATTTTGAGAAGGAAGTCTGTGTGTTTAGGTGCTAGTTTCAATCTACGGGCTAGTTTGCGCAGTTTGTTTATGTTGATGGGGAGGTAAGTGTGTGCCTTCTGGGTATTTGAGTTGGATAGGTTGAAGGCTTCCCAATAGGTTATTTTTGAAGTGAACATGGTCGCGGAAGGTACTATGTGCGTAAAAATGTATGATATCTGCATTTGAGGCCAGATGGGAGTGAACCTCTGAGGGGGCGGTCTATCAGTGGGAAGCACTTGCTCTTTGGGAAGCGGACATTGGAAGGTCCTGCAATCAGAATAAAGTTTATGGATCATATTGTAAGTTCTCTGTATTGCGAATACCTTTATTGAATGCAGTCCCAGTCCATTCATGTCTCTTGGCTTTTGAAGGGTGCGCAGACTGATAAATGATATGCACCCACCTTTACAGAGTCGCAGACAATGGGATTCTACTTTTTTAATGAAAGCTTCTGTTGGTTTAAAACCCGCAAGATAATATATAATCTTGGGGAGTATGAGGGAGTTTAAGAGTGAAACCTTTCCAAATGTAGATATATATATATTCTTGAGAGGCATGTTATGATGATGTCTATTTTGTTTAGTAGTCTTCGTTGTGTTTCCATCCTCATTGCTGTAGGGGATAGTGACATATTGAATCCCAAGAAAGGCTGAAGCATAGTTTGTAATGAACCTGTTATCCTGTTAGCTGTTTTGATATTCCAAATTGCTGATTTGTTCCTGTTAACGGTAAGCCCATGCGTCTGAGCATAGTGCTGTAATAGGCTTTCAAGAATGTTTATTTCTTCATGTGATTTAAGAAACACCACTACATCATCCATGTAGGAGATGTGGGAGATGTTTTCATTAAGAAGAAGGATGGAGATCCCAGGCAGTGCATCCTCAATGCTAAAAAGCAAGGGATTTATATAGATCATGAAGAGGAGAGCACTTAATGGGGAGCCCTGGGGAATGGAGATGCAGAGTTTGAACCCAGGGGCAATTCTCCCATTTAGAGAAAAAAAAATCTCTCGATTTGCTAGGAGATTCTCTATGATCTGAATGTATGCCAAAGGAACATGAAGAGCCTCTAGTTCACCAAGTAGTACATCTATTCGAACAGAGTCAAAAGCCCCGGCAAAGTCTAGTTGGACTGCGACTGGCCGGGATTGTTTTGTTCTACGGATATGATCAACGAGGAGTCGAAATCGGCTTACAGCATTGCCAGTCGATGAACCCCTCTTAGCATATTGATGCCTGGAAAGTTTTGATATGATTTTCTCTTGAATTTTATCTTTTATAATGCTTTTGATAATTTTGATTAAGAGAGGAACCATGGATATTGGCCTAATGTTATTTAAGTCTACAGGTAAATCTTTCTTTTTTATGAAAGGGACCACTGATATAGGATATATCCCTGGAAGATGTAGGCTATCAGTGGCTAAGAGATCAATCATTCCCCTTGTAACATGTATGGTAAATTTTTCCAAGTGTAACAGAAGAAATCTAGGAATTCCGTGCATGCCAGGATGAGTGTGTTCAGGCAGGCTTTTAATTTTGGAGATGATATCAGCTTCAGTAATGCTGTGAGAGTTATTTGAGTCTTTCACAAATTTGTGTCATCTGGCAACAGTTCCAATGGGCTGCAGTTTGGTGGAATAATAATCCCTAATTTTGTTAAGCATACTGATGCCAGAGTAAGTAATACCATCAAGGCACAAAGAGGAGGGTGTGTGATTTCTTTTTCCTGACCCGAGGGCCCATCTGATATAACCTGGAGTCCAACAATCTTGTTGTTCCAGATAATTGCGTGCTCGCTTAATACGAATATATTCCACAAGAGTCATTCTGGTTTGTTTATATGTATGTTTTAGGAGTAGAATTTGTGGGATGTTGTGTTCTGTAACTTGGATGCTTTTCAGTTCAGATGTAGTCCGATCAAGTTCTGAGAGTAATCTTAATGGCCCTTTCTGGTATCTATTGTATTGGTTAATAAACTTTTGTGTTGTGGTTATAAATGTATTCCATCCTTGTAATGCTGGTAGATTCCATATCTTCTGTTCTTGAAAGGTGATGTATATATCTGAGATTAATTGGGGGGGCACATTGTGCCTGTTGAGTAATCTCATCGTCCGGGGGAGGTTGGTTGATGTATGAAGTTGTGGTTGCAATTTGATGGTAGCTTGAACAGCGAGATGATCTGAAAAGGCAATAGGCCAGAGCTGTGTATCTATGAACGAGATCATTTCAGGAGAGTAGAATATGAGGTCTATGAGTGAGTGAGTACTTCTGGTATAGAAAGAGAAGGCTCCTTCATGAAAGAGTGCTTTCCCACTGTGTATGTTTTTAGCAACCATCTTTAAATATTTTTTCTCAAAATTGTCGAAAGTGTGGTTGAAATCACCAAGCCAGATAACTGGGCTAGGGTTCGATCTAATTGCTATGTTTATATTATGTATAACTTTGTGTACTATTTGTTCATCTTTAACCAGATACACATTGATAAGAGTGAACAGAAAACCCTGGATTTGTATAGTAGCAATAATGCAATTGGTATCTATGTGCAGGATTTTGAAGAAGTCAATAATTGAATTTCTATTGATGATGAGAGCAACCCCAGCGGTAGCTGAGATGGAGAAAGAGTAAATAAAGTAACCAAAGCTCTCAATTGTTTTTATTATTGTGGGGTCTGTGTGAAGGTGAAGCTTAGTTTCTGATAAGCAAAGTATATCTGGTTTTTGGAGTTTGAACCAATGTGAGATATCAAACGCCCTGTCTTTGGAGTTAAGCCCCCTGACATTGAGTGATGTTATTGTGAATGACATTTTGAAGTAGGTTGCTTGGTTTCTTGTTCATTAGCTAGAATACTTGCAGTGAGCTAATAGTCTTTTTGCATTAGGCAGACTTCAGGATCAGTTGATGGGATCCATAATGTTAAATCTTGGGGGACTATTTGCCCAGAGGTATTAGCTTCAGGTTGGGTATGATATGAGTTTGATGTATTGTCATTATCTGATTTTAGGGATTCATCTTTCCTTTTTTTATAGTTGGGACTAGCATTGCACTGTATGTCATCAGAGGTTGAGGTGGTCTCATTTGAATCGATATTTCCGCTATTGTTATTGTTGTGAACAAAGGTGGTGGATTGTGTGTTTCTGTTGCGGTGCTTTTTCCTTTTGCGTGGTGTGGTGAAGGGTTTAGGGACATGGTCAGGCCCAGACTCTGTGAGGCTTTCAGTTTCTTCTTGCCTAGTTTCAGCATCCATTTCTTCTTGCTCAAAGTCAGAACAAGTGTCTGTTGAAGAGAAATAAGTTTTGCTTGTCTTGTTTTGACGTGTTTAGTGGCATCCCTGTGGCTTGGTTTCTTGGCATTGGTTTTGATCCCTTTTATGTTGTTTTGATGAGAATCATTTGTTGACTGATTATATGTTTTCAGCTTGATAGAAGTCTCATGCTCTAAATTTATATCTTGATTATGTTCTATTTCGGGTTTTGTCTGTTGCATGTTTTGCTGTTCTTGTATATGCTCTTCTTTTGAACCACACTGATGTGACCGACCCGCAAAGGTACCGCAAGAGGTGCATTGTCTGGATGGGCAGTTGCGCAGCAGGTGTCCTGTCTTCCTGCATTCGAAACATTGCGATTCTACTCCCCAGAATGAGATGAAAAGAGGCACTCTTCCAATACGGATTGTGGGGGGGATATCTAATGGCACTATTCCTTTTTTTAATGTAATTCGAAAGAGTGCTATGTTTTGCGGAACTTCTTGTATTCCAGGGACCCTAAGATATTTAAAAGAAGTGACTTGCCCATAAGGCATTAGAAGGTTTTGTAAGTCAGAAATATTGAATCCCAAACCACAATTTTTTACCCTGCCACTTATTGAAGTGTCATGGACTATGTTTGGATTGATGGTAATTAGGTATCTGTTATCAAGTATCCTATATTTGTTTTTAAAAGCTTGTTTTGCCATGATGTTTGTAAACTGGAGGATTATATAACGAGGGTTGGGGTGATATGATACCCTTTGAATCACTTTCCAGAGATCTTGGGCTTTTAGCAGGTCGAAGAGTTTACTGGTTGGAAAAGGGAATAATCTTAGTAAGTGGTCAGTAGTGGACAGAATGAGTGAGGCTTCATCATTGAAGATAGCGAAAGATTTTAGTAATCCTTGTGGCATGGCTTCATTGAATTTGGTAACTGTTTCAGTATAAAGCTGATGATTGTTGAGTTGGTCATGAGAACTGTTTGATGGCTCATATATAAACATTCCTGTGTCTGATGCCTCATCCAACTCCCCCATCAACTCAATCAATTGTTGTGTGGCTTCATTATTGTCTTGCGGATTATTTGAATTGTGTTTTATGTTTCCTGTTACTGATTTGTCATTATTGTTTGATTTTACAATGTTTGCATAAGTGTTGGCTGTTATATATCTTTTTGTGTATAATCTGGTTTAGTTATATATCTTTGTGATTGCTTAAATTGTTCATTTGTTATTTTATTGGAATCGTGATTATCATCTTGATGTTTGAAATATCCAATGTTTTGCTTTATTTCAGAGGAAGAGCTGATGTCTGTAGACTCTTCACTACTAGTGTGATCTGGGTTTTTTGTTTTGTTTTCAGGCACAAGCGTTGATGTGAAACTGGGTTCATAATTTTTTCTCTTGTTCACGGAAAGATTAATTTGCTTGATAGAACTCTTCATGGTATTGTATTCTATAACATTCACATGATTGACGTTAACTGATCGCGTTGTTCTAATTTGCGTTGCTTTTTGCATATTTTCGCTGCTGCAGATTTTATGTTTGGCTAAAAAAAATTTTTGTTTTTCATTTAAAGTTGATTTTACAATGTGGTGAAGAGTTAATTCTCCATCAGAAGGGTCTTGTAAAGGGTTTCCTTCTGTTTTAAATGTTTTCTCTTTGGTATGAGGAAACTTATCCTTGTCATTTTCCCTTCGTGTTTGTTTGCCAAGTTTTAACGTTTTATCGTTCAATGCACTGGTGTTTATTTTAGAAACACAACATTTTGTTTTTGATAAATTATCTGATTTGTTTTGCTTTGTAATTGGGAAATTTAAATGTTTATATATTTTTTTCCCCTGACTATCCACTATGGATTTTTGAAGTAATTCACCTCCCTCTTCCATGTTAGTTGTTGAAGGCTTGGAGCCTTGTAGGCCAGCCATGAACGTTAGGAGATGACGTTATTCAACTCAATCAATGTGGGATTTAAATCAAGCTTAATGTGAACGTAAATTTTTTAAAAAACAAATGTAAACGTGTGGATTAATAAAATTAGTACTTACAGTCTGTTTAAAGTGAACGTAAATTTTTTAAAAAACAAATGTAAACGTGCGGATTAATAAAATTAGTACTTACAGTCTGTTTAAAATCATTTTGAGGCGAAATTCCAGATTAAAAGTGAATATTTTATTGTTTCAAAGATGATATGATTTGAGCAATGACTGGTCCGTTGAGCCGCTAGAGGTCAGGTCAAATAAATAATTATTATTTCTTTTTCAGAATACAGTGGACTCATGAACTATGCTTTAGCTAAACCCATGATTTCAATTAAACGTTATTTAGAAAAATGTAAACAAACAAACAAAAAAAAAATCATTAAAATTCACAATTTTTTTATTCAAGAAGCAAATCAGGCAACACTGAGACAATCCCAATATCAATAACAATCAACAATCTCAATCTGTTGTCAAGGCAACCATGTTTTAAAAATAAAGATAGAATCTGACCTTTATTTATTTATTTTTTTAAAGTGCCATAGCATCGGCCGGGACACGAACCCGCAATCCAGGCAACTGCCATGCTAAATTATTTTCTAAAGCTAAGTTTTACAAAGATAATACTGATCTAAAAAAAAGTGATCATAATTTATTGTTACAATTCTTGTCTATTATGTTTCTATTAAGAGAAAAAAGTTATTGGGGAAGGGATTACTTGGTTTACTTTCTTTTAACAAAAACATCAGTGAATGCACGAGTGAACATGTTTAGTAAAATATATACAAATGTTTCTCCCTCAATTTTTTTATTAATAATTATATTATTATTTAAAATTTTGTTTATACATACATGTAAAAAAGCATATGTTATATATAAATATATGTAACCATTAGAAACAAGTCAACACTTACACAATCCCAATATACATAACAATCAACAACCTCAAACTTGTCAAGGGTTGCTTTGTCAATGGTTTGAGACTGTTGATTGTTATCTATATTGGGATTGTCTAAATGTTCACTGGTTTTTAATGAGTGCTTACAAACCCATTTAATCTTGAGCATTATTACACTTATTATTTAAGCAATACTTTGGGTGCAATTTGAAAATTATAATTGCAGTTTGTAATGTATTTAGTCTGTATTCAGAACAGATTATATTTAAGGTTTATTTAAGGAGTTTTATTTACATTTCTTTGAATCAATAATTTCAATCTGTACAATCAAGTTACAATCTTTCATGTTTATATAAATATATGGGACCACAAATAAAGGTGGAATTCCATCTTTATTGTTGAAAGAAAGTTGTTTTGACAACAGTTTGTGATTGTTATATATATTGGGATTGTCTAAGTGTTTACTGGTTTTTAATAGTTACTTGTAAACCCATTTAGCCTTGAGCATTATTACACTTATTATTTAAGTGATACTTTGGGTGCAATTTGAAAATTATAATTGCAGTTTGTAATATTATAACTGACTATTCATTAGTCTATATTTAACTGTTTAAGAAGGTTTATTTAAAATTCTTTATATCAATAATTTCAATCTCAGTGGTCAAGTTGCAATCTTTAGTGTTTATAAATATATATGTATGTGCATATCAAAAAATTCTGCAGACTTGGAGTTATCCATTTTATTTTAATCAATATTTATCAACAAAACTAGTGAGCTAATGTTAAATGAGAGAGGAACTTGGAATAAAATATAGTGTAGTTTCAGTCCCATTACTGTATTTTTTACTACAAATACTCTGTTTCTGCAAAAAATTTTAACAACAGTTTTTTTTTTTTTTTATAAAAGAGTATGTTTTAGTTACTTATTATCAATTTACATCTGGAATTTTTGGCCAACACACATCATTTGATTCTACTTCTGTTTCATTTATATAGAGAGAATAGATTGGATAATCAGTGATTGTCTGATGGTAATGAATTAAAATTACCATCTCAAAACTGGTTTCTAACTTTTGAATTTATCACAGAGTACTTGCAATCAAACTGGGACCAATATAGTTGTGTATGTGGCAACTTCTTTAAACTCCTTTCTTTATGAAACTAAAAGTGTCTTGTTTATATCAAATGATACAAGGTTAAAGAATCAAGTAACTTTATGTTGGTATATATATTTCTTCACAGGAGAAATCAGTGAACTGTTAAATATAAACTGAGAGTATCTTAATATATATTTACTGATTAGATCTATATAGTTATAGAAACATATTTTTAAAATTTAGTTTAATAGTAGATGAGGAAGTGAAGATAATATAGATCAACTTTTTGGTCTTAGCTTTGAATTCCCAAAATTCATTGATAAACACAAAAGTAAAAAACCAATTTGGGAATGGAGGTTTAAATACACTACTATCAAGTAATTATTGATTAATCAAATTTCTATAGTTGGTGATGCAGTAGAGAGCAGTTTTTGTGTACATTATAATGTATAATCTAAAGAATCAAGTAGTATTATGTTCGTATATACACAGACCTGTTCAAATATTAATAATATCTCTTTATTTTGTCACTTCTTTCTAATTAAGCAATATCCATTCAAATAATAATATATTTCACAATGAAGCATTTAATTATAAATTAATAAAATTATAAGAAATATTTAAATTGGTAAAGTTCTATCATTTATTTTTATGAAATATTTAAAAATATGAATAAACAATTAAAACATGACTGACTTTATTATATATAACTGTAATCTGTGTGCTATAATGTATTTTTGAATGGTATTAAAAAAGTAATGAGGATAGAAAAATATATTATTTACCCAAATTTAAAAAAGATGCAATGAAAATAACCATCAATGACATTGGTTTTAATACCTTCTAAAATAAGAATAAATGTTATTTGTAAATTATATTTTTCTATATTTAATGTAATAACAAAAAATAATTTTATTTTAAATTTTTTAAAGTAATATATTGTAACTACTCTAATATTTATACAATCGTAAAGAAAATCAACAATAGGAGTACTGATTGAACCAAAGGGTCATATGTCCTAATCACCTCTCCGAAATCAACTCTAGGAATTCGAAATAGGTTTTTCTACAGAAGTAATTTATTTCTATTTAACTAACGAAAAGCATGTTTTTTATTAGGGTGCCATCTTTTCATGTGAAAGGTAACCTTCTTAATCAAATAATTTCCTCTTCCCTTCCTCGTTCTCTGCTAAGATTCGACACTCAGTGGTTAAGCATTCTCCCTATTTTTATATCAGCACAGGAATTGTAAGTACTAGGATGAACATTTGAAATAAAATCAGATATAAAATGGCACTAACAACTTGAATTTATAAAAATTATTAACTTATTTACATTACGTAATTAAATTACACAAAATAAAATTTCAAAATGAAATAACATATAACATGCATACATGCACACAAATAATGAAATGAAATTAATATTATATAAAAGGTAAGTTAAATGAAACATAATAAATGTGAACTCCTTAAGGCCTTTTTTTTTCAAAAGTTTTTAAGGAAATGTCTTATCAGTATAGCTAGCTAGCATTATATTATGCTCATGTAATTCTATAACTGATTAGTCTACACTTAATGCAATGTTTATTATCATACATTGCTACAGTTATTTAGTTAGTAATTTATTTGGGGTTTTTCTACAACTTTTAGTAAATATTCAGATGGCAGACAGTGATGTGGTACACTTTCTTTGTAGGCATAGGTGAGCCATAAATTATATAGATTTTCTGGAATTTACTGATTGAGTTCCAGCCAGTTCCAGGAGATTGCAAAATATTCACCCCTCAATGCATATCTTGCAGCTTCTTCACAAAATAACTGACCTTGAATGAACATTTTTTTCTTTTGGTCATTACTTATATTGAAGATACATTTCTTTCCAGGACAACAATGTATAACATTATCAATCAAATAAACACTAGCATCCCACTGAGAATCCACTGGAATATTAACCAATCAGTTTAGTTAAATCACCATGAGTTTGTTACACAGTACCAAAAGTGTGCTCAGCTAAATATTACTAATATCTGCTTTGATTTTTTTATCTGTTTTTTATTTACTTGCTGATTTTCCCATACCACTTTTTTACAGTTATATTTTAAAATTATTTAGCTTTGTGATTTCATATTTTATATTTTTCTGTGTCTTAATTACTTCTTTCTTATTTCCTATTACCTGGGTATCTATCTTTTCTGTCTTTTCACTATACTTTTCTTGCTTCTCTTTAAATTGACTAAATTTTTCTTTACATTTTTCAAAGAATGCTTTTATTATATTCTTATTATTTTTCCTTATTTTTTCATGAATCTCTCTAAGCATTCATTGAATCTTCTGAAACTTGATGTCATTTCTATGTTGCTATTTGATGAGGTTTTCCTGTGTGGATTAAAATTTTACTTCCATTGTCAGTTGGTTTTTTTTGTATGGACTAGAATTGTACATCTGTTTTCTGTTGTTATTTATAATTAAATTATAATTTCCCATATCAAGTGTGATTGATATTGCTTCCATCAATTTAACTTTCATTTGTTATACAAATTCACTGATACATTGTTTATTGCATTAACTATCACTTTTAATATGCAAACCCTTTCAGTAATATTTCAACTTGCCTGAACTCACACCCATGCCAATTTTAAGATTCTTTTGCCTACTTAACACTCTAAACTATCTATTCTTAACTTTATCTATCATTGTCTACCACTTATAATTAATTCTGATGTCAATCTCATGTTTCATTCCAATCAACACTAATTTTTGATTTCATAGTACATTAATAAGAATTATATATATTATTTAGGCACATATACATTGTAGTATCATTAACATATAACAAAATTATAATGTGTTGTTTCCTCCATATACCAGTAACCTAGGGAATGACTTTCAATATAACTATAACTAGTCTAACCTTTATACATCACAAAGTTGATTATGATTGAACCAAAAGAATTATATTTCCTAATCATCATTTTAAAATGAACTCTAGAAATATAAAATAGATTTTCACACCCAAAAGTAATTTATTTTTATTTATTAACTAATGATAAAAGACTTCTGATCACAGCTTTTATTAGGGTATCATATTTTCATGTGGAAAAAAACTTTTTGATGGGATAATCTTCTTCTCCACTCCCTCATTTTCTGAAACTTTAATTTTTTCAGTGCTTAAGCATTCTTATTACTTTTATATCAAGACAGAAATTATAAGTGCTAATGTGAACATTTGAAATGAAATCAGAGATATAATAAATGGCACTGACAACTTGAATTTATAAAAATTACTAAAAAAAAAGAATTTACATTATATAATTCATCACAAAAAGTAAGATCATTCCAAAATAAAATATCAGATTTAACATATATACACACAAATAATAAAATAAAGTAACTGTTAATATTGTATAAAAGATAAATGAAACACACTAATTTGAAGTTTAAAAAATATTTTACAATTATAGCTAACTAGTATTATATTAATCGTATACTCATATTCCTTGACTGATCAGTCTTTACAAGTAATGCAATATTTATTATCATTCCACTGTTATAGTTATTTAGCTGATAATTTGTTGTTCTTTTCTACAGTTTTATTAAATATTAGGATGTCAGATGATAGGCATACTTTTTTCATAATCAAGAATTGCTATAAATTATCTAGATGTTGTAACATTTATATATGAAGTTGTAGATAGTCTTAAGAAATAGCTACAGGTTCAAAATTTGAACTGCTGATGCACTTTAAGGTCATTAACAATGCATAATCATATAGCTTCTGCATAAGGTAACTGACAATGAATAAAGAGGGTTTTTTTAGTCACAATTTACACTTGAAGACACATTTCTTTCCAAGACATCAACATATATATTTCCACAGACAATTCTTTTTAATCGTAGTTTTCTCAGCTTGTAGCTTCTAGACTGACTGTGTGTGTGTGTATGTATATATTGTAACGGTATATATAATTCAGAGCCTCACTTGGATGCGCCATATGTAACGGTATGCCCCTCTCAACAAGATAAGTTAATGAGTCGCATCTCACTATAGTCAGATTTAAGGTCTTCATATAGGATGCCAAGAATGATGTGATTTAATTTTGATATAAAACAATATTTGTTCCCAATAACTAATTTATTATTTTAAAAAAATTATTATATCCAACCACATCAAATCAATTTTCACCTTAATTAACTTTACCGTTATGCTCAGAGTTTGAACTCAGGGAAGTTTAACACGTTACTCTCTTCAGGGGTTCCTATCAATATTTTAAAGTAATATTAACAACGAATCTCACTAACTCTTTAATTCAAATAAAACAAAATTGAAGACTTCATTTAATATAAAAAACATACTTATTTATTTAACACTTAAATAATTTAAATTTTACAATATATATAAAAAAATATTTATATATCTACCTCCTTATATTAAAAATATAAACATTCTCTTTGCTTACGGTATATATATTTTCTAAACCTATAACACTACATGATTTTACAATTTATTTAAAATATAAGTATCTTAATATTTAGACAATTATATTAACGCTAATTTACACTAATTAGATAATACAAATAATAATCCAATTATTTGTATATAACACCTTCATTCATTAAAATGATTGTCAGTCAAGTTATATTTATTAATATAAAAATACATACTTCACAACAATGTTAATCATTTATTTCTTTATCACACACTACATTTATTAGTCTATTTTGATTAGTATAAACAATGTAGTGTCATGTCATGGAAAATAATATGTGGATTCAAAAATACTTTAATATCTTACCTCTAAGTTCACATTATCCTGTTCCCAAAATTAACATTTATTAACCGATATTTAAATCTTTATTAATCATAAATAAAAACAAAAATATTCTAAATTATTAATTCTCTACGATGATAAAGAAAATGAAATTAACTTTTCCTAATTATAATTTTCAAAAATCCCAAATGGCATTTATAAAAGTTAATGTTCCTCGCAAGAATGAAAATCCTTCGAAGACGCAGTTTTTTGATTCCTTTGTTGTTAAACATTAAAGAGAATAATATTAGGATATCCTAAGTTGACATTTAGTTTCCTCTTTATATTCATCTTCTTAATATAAAGTTCCTTCATTAATATTTATAATTCCATTTAGAAGATCTAATTTTTATAATTTTAAGGCATTCATAATTCCATTTTGAAGATCTAATTTCTTTATAATTCTAAAGCATTCGGCAATGATGTTATTCCCACATATATATGTTTGATTAGGCAAGTGCATTTTATCTATCCCATGATAAATATTTGTATTCTAGCCACTCTGCATTTTCTTTATAATGAAAAGTACATAAAATTTGAATGAAGTTTTTATAAACATGTTCTTTTTTTTTAAGACGCTGTTTAGATTTTAAAACGTAATTAAAACAATTTTTTCTATAAAACACGAAAGTATATTTAGATTATTTTCATTGAACAAGTATAAGAAACTTCTTTTAATGAGTATTAAATTGTTTAAAATATAAACTTCAACTTACACTGTTATTTGTAATCAAACATAGTAAAAGTTTTTATGAAAATATAGCTGATAAAAATAGAATCCTTATTCTTCTAGTAACAAGAATAGAAGAATTATTTCATGTCTCGCTCCATCAGCTTGCTGAAGCATACCCATTCTCATTGTTGCAATAACAATTAGATATTAAAACACTAAGTTAATTTCACTTCCTTTAATTCGATAAACTGTGAACCCAGAGGTCATTTATCACCTTGTCAACTGTCTTTTGTCAACAACGTCATTTTTCATTTTAAAGAATGAAAAATAGTAACTTTATATATTTATTTTCATAAGTATAATAATAATGTAAATATAATCTATACATATTGATTACATAAATGTATGAGTATGTATGAGTATATATATACTCCTACAATATATATATATCACACTGTAGTTCAATAATAAAGAATGCTCTACCATTCTTTAACTTAAGCCTTCAATTAATTTTTTAAACATTAGGTTTGGCTATCTTAATATATATCTGAGCACTTATAGCATATATATGTAGAGATGGTAATCTGGACCAACTGATGATTGCTGGTTTGGCATGAAATATGTATATTGATGATTATTTGTCTTTTCAACATATATGTGTTCAAGTGTATCAGTGTTATGAGATGGTGTGGAGAGTGGTGGGTCGTGTGAAAGTCGGTGCTCATATACCCTATACATTATAATTAATATTGAATAATAGATTCCTAAAGTCTTTTTTTTTAATTTAATTAATATCGAATAGGAGATTTCTGGACTTTTTTTAAATCTACAAATATTTTCCAATTAGAATTTTTCTTATAAAATCTAATCACGTTTTTTTTCTTTCCAATTGTTGCATACTTACATGGTTTAACTTATGTTTTTGTTTTTAAGAGGGTAAAAAAGGCAAGAATTAAATTTATTTGATTATATTTATTTTAGAAGTTTTATCTATCTGTTTATTTATTTATTTTTAAATCCAAATTATGCAATCCTATAATAGATATAAATGTCCTATCTGCATACATATATACATATTATAAAAGAACATTATCCTAATAGACTCGTTCATTCTTTTATTTAATATGATATATATTTTATCACTCAAAGAACCATTCTTTCACTAGAATTACTTTCATGAATTATACATTTGAACCAATGAACGCTTGCTCCACTTGTATATGTATAAACGTGACACATTGAGTTTTAAATATATAATCTTTTTTTATTATTCACAAACTGTTTTGCTCTTTGCAAAAATTACGACCCCTCCCTCATGACTTATGTATCCTTATACATGAATATAATTACAGAAGATAAACGAATACCGTGTAAACAAATCTTGTATATACAAATGTAAACAAATCTTGTATGTACAAATGTAAACAATGTAAAATTTTACTTTGAATTCAATGAAGTTCTTTTTTGAAACATAATATGTAACAATTTTTATTATCTCACTATAGGGCTATCATTTCATGAATGTATTGCGGAAGCATCATCTTTCAAGCTATTTACAACATTACTAAATATATATTGAAGTGAATATTTTCGCGGATGAAAGATGTTTTATGGAGCATGTTTTTGCAATTAACTGTGAGATTTATTTTACACTAATAAACATGGTTAATTCTGAAACAAATGTACACATGTAAATTTATGAATAGAAGTAAATGTTAATTTTAAAATATTTATTATATAGATACAAATATTTTATAAAAAATACTTTCATTTAATTTTATCAGTAATTTTTTTCTTCAATCACAATTTTGATTGATATGAGTAACTTGAAATAAAAGCTTGGAGCATCTATAAATTAATTAATTCAATTACTAAAATAGTGTGCTGTGCAAAGCAATATGATGTTAAGATATTTCTTTCCAATTCTCATTATATTTAAAATTGGTTAATTTTAAGCTTTTCTGTTGATTTTCAATTGGTATACACAATTTCATTTCTACATGCATATACTGAATAATCATGGTTTAATATTTTAAGATTTCTAATTTATCCATCCATGATTAAATTTAGATGAATACTTTCCCATGTATAATTTTAATTCCTAATCTACTATCCTGTTTTTTAAAACCTCAAGTAATATTATATTTGAAGAAAAATCTTTTTTACAATTTTCCTTAAATCATTTCTCAGATATAATTTAACTGTTTTACTAATAAAAAATTTAAGGTCACCCATTTTAACAACTACTTATTTTTGACTGATAATAAGAAGACTATTATTATTATTGTCATTTTATAGTTAACATTTTGCTAGACATTAATTGAATTTTTAAAAAAAATTTTGCTTAAATATTTATTATAGTATTTCCTTTTAAAAAAGCATTCATTTGTGCTTAATTCAATTTCTTTATTGCATTCTAGTTGGAATCAGTGGATATTCTCAAGAATATTACTATATGAAGTGTGTTACTTTTACATTTTCCATAAATTACTTTTGAAGCCATATTTACAATGTTATTCCTTATATATATTAAATGACCTCCATACTTCCCCATTCTTTTTAAATTCATATAAATAAAGACACAATAAAAGACAAATGACCTCCAAAATGCATTTCATGCTGAACCAACACTCATCAGTTGGCCCAGGTCACTTCAAATATGGAGGTTGTTTAATATATCTATAAAGATATTACACATGGGAAAGAAAGTCCATGTGTGTGTATGTTTAAAATTAAAAAATCAGATATACTAATCTTCAACTGAGGTTTAGAGTTTATATCTGTGCTAGAGATATTCTCTAGTTTAGAAAATGATTAGTAATAATTATTATTGTATTTATCTGAGGTGAATGGTGTCAAAGTTGTGAGTGGAGTGAGTTTGACAATGGTGAATAAAAATGTAACAATGTTATTCTTATATAATAAAACAAAAGCAACTCTCTACCCTAGTGCCATCTATTGTAAGCTTGAGATGGTAATTCAAATGAGAACAGCTCTTTTTTATCATATGTTATTCAAACTAAAGACTTAAGTGATTTGTTATTTTATATTACTGGAGATACTTGTATTCCAAGTCTCAACTCTCAACAATTGTTTTTTTTTTTATTAGAATAAAACAATCAAATGATTATCCTTTCAAAAGTTTGACCATACATTTTGGCCATTCCATTTGTAATCTTAGCATATAACCCAGAAAGTTTATATTTGCCATTGATTATTTTTTCATAGTCTGATTGCTAACAGCATTTAAATTTTTCTGGATCTAATGAATTACTTTGAACCTTAAAAAATGCTTAATAATATACTAATTTGTTGTATTTTTGTAAAAATTGCATACAAGTTTGTGCACTCTAGAAAAACTACAATTTATTCGAGAGGTTGTTTTTAGATCGCATACTGATAACTGAGGAATTTAATTAAAGCATTAATGTAATAGTGATCGACAATTTCAAAAAATATTTGCTGATTGCAAATATTGTTAGATAAGAGACCTTACTTTATTGGACAATGTAATTAATTGTTACAAAAGCTATAAAAAGAGTATGTAACTACTACATCAGGCAATTCGAGTGCATCTCCAGTAAACTTTCCTGTTCAATTCCAGTAGAAGAGACTTCATGTCAGTGTTTTGGTTAATGTCCATCACTTAGTAAAAATGTAGTTCATGGGTATAGCTGAAAGAGCCCACGGAGATTGGGAGACCGTAGCCTGAGGAAACTGTGTAGATAGCGGCTGAATAAAGAGTTGAGTTTCCAGTGGTTTTCAAGTGGAGTTACTGGTAAACTGTTGCAGAGATGGAAGCTGTAAGGAGCTTAAGTCAGTCGCAGTGCTATACTATGAAGTGTTCATGTGCAGCTAAACTGCAGTGGGCCAAGGTATGCATAAACCTAGCCCATTGTGAAATGTTTTTGTAGCAGCCAGCCTGAATATACATTGAGGGAATTGAACATTAGCGAACTGTAGAGATAGAATTGTTGCGGATTATTCGCTATTCTGATTACTTAAAAAATATTGTGTCTTTTATCATATATATTCATTTACTGGTTGCTCAGTCATACTTGCTGACACAGCATAATTATTAAACAAAAAGGATAAACCACCACAATTACTAATTACCTAAATAATACTATTAAATCATGCTTTCACACTTCTAACGTAAAGCTATAACAAATTGAAAATTAAATTAAATGGCTAAGCACTTTCAAGAAGATGTACTTCTCATATTCATACCTAAATGTAATGAATAAGCAAATGTTAAAATATTTAATAACTAAACAGGTTTGGGATGAAGTATCATAATCATAGCATAATAAAAGAAAAGGGAATTGTCATTCATAAATAATATAAGTATTGAATAATAAATTGGATCGAGATCAAAATGAATATTTGATGATGAATTTAAATACTAATGAAATGAGTAGCTATAAATGCCATTTTTTTAAAAACTATAAACCACCACAATTGGGCTCCTGGTTTATGAGAAATAAAATAAATATGCAATTGAAATATATGCTCAAGTGAAATTAGTGTTTTAATGAGATGATTTTACTTCGTTGAGCCATGAATTTTACCTGGTTGCATATTTTATTTGCCGTAAATGTAAGGCCCAATTTTGATGCTTTGTAGTTATTATCTAAGAGTTAATAAGTATAAAAATGAAATAAAATTATAAGTTACTTATTTTTCTCACAGAAAAACATATGATTCAGTATAATTGAGGATAAATTCTTTATGCTAAATTTGACCATTCCTTTTTTCATAGTGAAATATAATTTTTAGTATTTTTCAAAGCAAAGTGATTATATATATATATATATATATATATATATATATAAAATACATATTTTGCGGGTTCATCCGTGTTAAAAACTTTTAATATCAATTTTCTGACGTTTCGACTTGGTCACACAAGCCATCCACAGAGTTATAACTCTGTGGATGGCTTGTGTGACCAAGTCGAAACGTCAGTAAATTGATATTAAAAGTTTTTAACACGGATGAACCCGCAAAATATGTATTTTATATATTTAACCCGTGCAAATCTTCGTTTTAACATATATATATATATATATATATATATATTTATATAATAGATGTAAGTTAATATATATATATATATTAACTTACAATATTGTAATAGACATTCAGCAATGCCATATAGTTTACTTCATTCTTTGTCAATTTTTAGAAGGAATTGAATTATTTTCCTAAATATATTTGGGCTTTCCGTCGTCAGATTTTCAATGTTATGGATGGCTGAAGAGTTGGAGGTTGGAGAAGATTGAAGCCTGTCAATTAAAGTATGAAGATTTGCTATCTTAATATAAACTGAGCACTGATTATATATATATGTGAGAGTTGATAATCTGGACCAGCTGATGAGTGCTGGTTCAGCGCGAAATATGTATATTGGTGATTATTCACCTTTTCTACATGTATGTGGTCATGTGTATCAATGGTATGAGATAGTGTGGATGGTTGTAAGATGCTTGAAAGTCTAAGTTCAAATCCCCTATACAGTATTTGTAATTAATATGGATAGATTGTTACTACATGTATGGAAAAATCCTATTTTCATAATTATTAATTTATTATTTAACTCAATTCCAGTTTCATAAGTAATAATATTCTTGAGAGCTACATTTGCATAATTATCGGATATATTTAAAATTTGTTTTTCAATTTGAAAACTCAGAATTATAATTTTAAAATATTTATATCTTTCTTTCAGGTGTTTAATTTTGTTTTATAACATTTGAATCACACAAAAAAAAAAAAGATTGATATTTGATTCTTCTTCATAAATACTGAACTTTATATTTAAGAAACTAATAGAAATCAAAACTGAAAAACAATTTTCATTTTTCATTCCAATCTTTAAAACACATTAAAATATCACTTTCTGTTTTGCGAACTTAATTATATTTCATTTTGGAGCAAATGTCTATATATAAAAGTGTATAACTTTTATTAAAATTTGCAACTTATAAAAATAAACTTCTTTTATTAAATTTATTGTGAAACAATAGATAATGTACATATACTTAATGTATACATTGTAAGATATGACAACATAAGTATTACCAAAATAGTCTTAAGAGAACACCCATACATAGCAGTAGTTAGTGATCTTTAAAGCCTTCACTTGTTTGATGAAAGTTCCCTCTAAAATATTTTTTTGTGGATCTCATATTGTTTGTCCTTTGCAATTGTAAATTATTTTGTGGAGTTTTTGAATTATGGAAATATTAATTATAACTGTGGGAATGTAAAGAGCTTTTCTCCTTTAAAATTTTTAATTTTCAGTTCAAAGCCTTGTCAATATTTTTAGCTATTTTCCAAATCTTATAACAGAAAAAGATCTAATGACCAAATTTTAGCCATATGTAATATTGTTTAATTGATATTCTAAAAAATGATCATTTTGATATTACTATAATTTTGGTTCATTTTATAATAAACGACATCTCCCCCTTTTTTTAAACATTCTCTTCCTTTTCATAAATTATAAGAAAAAAATATGGAATCAGCATCCATCTTATAAACAATGAAAACTAAACAATAATATTTATTACATACATTCTTCAGTAGATTGACAGTGAAATGACAGGGCTAAGCTATAGACCAACTTATAGTGAAATTTACTTTGTAGAATAACTCTGTCTATTATAAAGAAAATATATGTTGCCACATATAAAAATTGTCCCAAGTATAACTTACAAGTAGTAAATTGATGACATTTTTATATGGAGTCCTTATGACCCAATCATTAATATATCAAATGAATTAAATCAGGTTTAAAACAGTTTACAGAATATATATTATATCAGCTTAAATATTTGGATTTCACTCAGTCAAACAAAATTGACTATAAAATGACAATTCAACCAATTGGAATTAGAATCTATATGGATTAAAAATTTTCATTTCTGCTCAACATAAAATTGCCAGATTTATACTCTTTCTGCATTGAAATTATAAATTAGACAATAAAAATGAAAATATTACTTATGGATATTGAATATTAAGAATTTAAAATGAAAAACAATGATTCCTTTAATAAAGTAAGTTTGTATATTTCTGTAGTTATAATTAATTATTTTCAATTTATATTACATATAAAAATAATGGAAAGTTTAAATTTATATATATATATATCTTATTTCACAAAAAATTTAATAAAAACTGTTTCAATATTCTTTTTCATAATGTATGCATGTGATAAATATATATAAAACAATCAGATCTCATATATTATGAGAATTCTTGTTATTTATGAAATCTATTATATTATAACTATCTTTTAATGCAAAATTTTATTAAACACCATGCTCTCATCCTAGTTGTATTTAAAAAAAAGTCTCCTTTCATCAGGCAAGCTAGATAATTGATATGTCTAAATCTCTACACCATAGTTAAAGAGGGTGATCTGATAATTTCTGGTGTAGAAATTCAGAGATTTCAATCTTGTAGCATATTATACAAAATACACCCCCCCCACATATATATATATCATGTTTTCTCAAAAATAAGACCTAACCAAAAAATAAGTTCTAGCATAATTTTTGAGGATGGTTAAAATATATGTCCTCTTCCAAATTCCTAGTAAAGATCAGCAACCCAGTGGACAGCTTTTGTTTTCCCATTGAAACATATGACAGACTTATTAAATTATAAAGTAATGAATGTATAAATAAACAATATTATTGATATTAATGTTTTAAATAAATGGTAATATAATAAGACAGTTATGTGTCTCATGGCATACAAACACATAGGAGTGTGTATGCATATATATATAAAGTTGAAAGGAAAAGTAGAAATTAACACAAACAAAATTTTTTGTAGTTATTGTTTATATAACACTAGAATAACATTTAAAAGTTAAATAATAATTTTGATACTTAAAATTACTATAAATTATTTTAAATCAACATTTAAAAAACTCTATTTAATCTTTTATTCTGATTTTGATAATTAAAAAAGAAATCTAAAACAAGTTTGTTTTATGTTACAATAGATGCCCTGGTAATTATAAAATTTCCCTATTTTTAATTAGATAAATCTATAAACACTTCTTCCTTTAGCTCTTCCTAACACTAACCCTTAACCCTAATCTAACCCCTAAGCCTAACCTTCCACTCATCTATATCATTGTTTATTTTAAAATCTAATTATTTAACTTTCTTTTTTTCAGGAATTTTATTGGTCATATTATGATTATTTGAGTCAATATTGTTTAAGAAGTATGCCCTTATTCAATACTTTGTGCATTTATACACAGTAGAGATTGCTCTATCTTTAGTGGAAGGTTATGTTGAACTATCCTTATTATTTGGTTTTCACTCAGGTGATACATATTTAATGTTTTTAATTTTGTTACTTGTCACCTAAAAAAATTTGTCAGGGTTTCTCCAGAAGTGTTTCTGTATTTTTCCTGTAGTAATTGGTATAACAATGCTTCTTGTTTATCCTTGTTCCAAAAGTTTTTTATTAACAAGGCCTGATAGTCATCATAAGTGGATAAGGTTTGAAACAGACTCCCACCATGTCAGTGGATTGCATTGCAAATGGCTGTAGGCTACAATTAATTTCTTTCCCTCTGATAAATTATTGTTCACTCAGAAATATAAATTGAGACATTTTATTTGTTCAATTAGGGTCTCATTTATGGATCCTTTAAATGTTTTAAGCCTTACGAACTGATTAATGGAGTTCATTTGTGTGCTAGTGTTCCTAACACTGACTTCATTTGAGGCATTTATAGATGGTTTTATGACTTGATTGTTGGTAATTTCCTTGTTTTCAGTGGAAATTGTTTCTTTTATGCTATCTATTTGGGGTAAATCCCCTATTTCTTTGTATACCTCATATGAATTATCCATATTATTCTGTTTGTTGGCCATACCATTAATTTTTTTAAAAATAATATGTAATTTTTCTGTGTTTATATCACAAGTTTAATTTTCCGAATATCTTGGACTTGTTTCTCTTTTAATGCTTTTAGTTGGTTGGGCAGTTCAGATTCTAGGTCCTCAAATTTTTGACTAATTGAGCTGTTCATGTTCTCTATTTGGTTTTGTAGATCATTCTGATTTTCAACTATTTTTTTGACAGTGTCCCTATTTTGAGTGAGTTCAGCTTCAATTAATTTTTGTCTGATACCTATACTACTGCCATCATTTTCTATAGATCTAGCTTTCTTCTCATAATTTTCAATCCTATTATTTTGTTCTGCCATGGAATGATTTACTTCTAAGTGCATTTTCTCTATTTCTTTATTCAGTTGTA